>JBAMHX010000008.1:13979152-13998186 GCA_037177515.1 Pseudomugil tenellus | reverse complement strand
ATATATAATGACACTGCAAATCAACTGCACAGTATATTTAAAGAACTTATCCTACACGCCATCCTCTGGTATTTAAAGTTAGAGACTTCGATACATGCAAGAAAAGCCATATGGAGATGCTCAACAGGGAGTTTTTCTCCTTGTTTAGCCTCACAACAGCAAAGCTCGCATTATTAGCGTCACTGTGAGTTCTGGTGCCGTTGTCCACTGAGTCAAATTCTATAATCAGTCAGAGTAAATGGCAGTATGCCGTTAAAAGACATAGAGAGTGGTCTATTACACCTTCAGCTCCTTTGGGGGCTTTGCTGGGTCAGCTACAAGACGGCCAGGTTGTTAAAACCTATTAATGGGATGGCACAGAGTGTTCCAGCGCACCACTGCAGTACTACATTATTCATCACATCCACAGCCGATTCAGTGAATAGCTGTCCTCCCCCCCTTTGCCTTGAATGGTTGTGAGCATAGGTTTGGGGAATAGTGAATGAGTTCCGCTTTCTTGTGATTTCTGTGTCCTTTGTTGATGTTTACAACCAGAACTTCTACTCAACTCAATTGGGAGATAATCAAACAGACACATCAAACATGCTGCTTGTTACAATGCCAAAGTTCCAGAGAAAGGCTCTCGTTAAATGTGTTGGTTCACAAACATGGCGCAAAGAAGCGGCTCAGACACGCATGTGTTTTAATATCAACAGGAATTCAGTCTAGGAGATGAAAGGTTAGGGTTAGCGCTTGCTTCATTCATATTCAGCAAAACAGCTGTGATGGGAGAACTGCTTTGATGGACAAACTGAATGCGTGTCCTCACACCAATTTGAAGGTTCTGTGGTTTCACGGATAACGACTTCTCTGAGGCTCCTGTCTAACATGGAGTAGGTTGCAAAGTGCAGTCTGCTGAGTCTTCCTGAAGATGCAGAATCGCGGCTCTCGTCGAGAGCAACATTGTGGATGACATTGCTTGAGGCAGGATTTCAACAATCTTTGTCACACTTTTCTAAAACTAGAATTTTAATTGCTGAACCTGCATGTTTAGAACAATTTCTAACATAAATCTTAAAAATTAAACAAACCTGTAGCAGTTATTTTCCTTTAAAACAAGTTTAGATAATGTAGACTCACGTTCAAAATGCATTGCGATACCTAAACCGCATATATTTAAGTGCAGGAACTGCAGGAACTTTAATGCAAGTCGAATAAATGACATGTATTCATCTTGAGATAGACGCTTATGTGTGTGTGAGAGAGGTTCTAAAGCACTGACCACTCTTTAAAGAAACACTAAGACATAAGCAACATTGTCCGACTCTCCTGAGCTCATCCGCTCTACTCAAACTGTTTATGTGTAACAGTTATTAAGTTGTCAAAAGACACTGACCTCTCAGGGGAGAGTCAGGGGAGGGGGCATTGCAGAAACACGTGAAACATGAAAGAAAAAGCTCAGACGTTAGAAAAAGTCCACACAGAGGCAACAAGCAAGAAAAAGATGGAGCAAAGGAGAAAAGGTCGAGTAGTAGGAAGGAGCTTTAATGAAAAAGTCCAGCTGTAATTTGTAGAGACTGCTTGTAAAGAAGCCTTACAGCTTACGTTCAACAGAAATATAAACTTAAAGGAAAATATATTTATTTTTACCCGAATGGGGCTAACTATTATACTAGATACATTTACTGAAAACTAACAGTAAGAGTGATTAATAAAGAGCTTCAGTAAGAGGATGTGACAACTGTAAAAACTCTGCATCAGCTGGAAAGTGCAAACATAAATGAACGTTTGAGGTAAAAAGACATTTCTGGTCGACATCCAGCTGTACCATCTTTCGGTGATGGTTTGTATTAAATCCTATAAGCAAACAGGATATCTGCCCTTTTATCCCAAGGTAGTACTAAAGTGTTTAAAATTGGGTAAATGGGGGAAATAGCAGTCATTTTCTGTGCTCAAAATGGAGGGTTTTGCCAGGGAAGAAATGCAATCCATCTCTGTGATGATAGAATTTCATAGGAAAAGCTTCAACAGAGCAATTCGCTTATAGAAAGAGCTACAACTTAGGGAGGAGATTGACCCTTTATTAAATCAAATGTTCTTGCATGGATGATAACTCCCACTTACAGCAGCTTCACATTTGTAAGTGAGTTGGAAAGGTATCATTCTGAGCAACTCAAACCTTTTTTCCACGCTACTCATTATTCACAAATACCAGAATTTTCTCAGACAAACAGATTATCAAAACCAAAAAAAAGAAAAATTTCAAGCAGATTTCTGAACATTCGTTTTTTTAAGTGAATCATCTTTTTTTCGGGACATATAATGCAAAGATCTCCAGCAGTTATAATTTGTCTTACAGTGCACTGGGAGTTCTCTATGTGGATTTACCTGGGACTCCAGGGTCTGGATCTTTGTCTCCAACTCTTTGATTCTCTCTTCCTTCTTTTGAGACTCGGCCTGAGCCTCCTGTCGTGCACTGAACTCCTCATCAAACTGCAAGAAAAGAAGATGCAAGTATGTCTGTGTACAGATGACAAACACACATTTGCAGGTAGGTAAGCAGCAGGGTGTCTCCAGAGTGTGGCCACGGGGCACATCAACAGACACCAAAACACACCTTCTTATACTCTGGTCAATTTCTATTCATAGCGCTCGTGGCCCAAGAACCCCGTTGTCCTTTGTCTTTGTTCCAGGGTTGCTTTTCATGTATGTTGATGGCTGTAACCTTTACGGAAACCAAACCATGTCGCAACAATGATTTCACCAACCCAGCAGGTGGCACCGTGGGATGATGGGAAGCAAGTCTTAAGAAAAAAAACATGTCCAGGACCCCTGGTATCATCAGATTGTAGTCGAGGCTCTCTATCTTGGCTCTTGGGGTTTTCATGGTAGTGTAGAGGAATTTCATATATTAGCTTAATTACCTTGATAAAAATTAACGTCTAGTTGAAAGGTCCGACCATAAGGCTCCTAAACTGATGTAATTCTGACCTTAGTAAACCATCCGCAAGGCCGGCGTCCTTCCATCAGGAAAAATGTTTAGGCGAGACCTTGGTCTTGTTGTCGTAGCCGATGCATGTGACCAAAGTCTTTAAACAAAGTTCCCCTATCTGACTAGGGTAGAATAGTTCCAGACTTCTGTGTGATCACGGATCTCTGGAGAGATTCTCCCTGCGTTACGACCTCGTACCATGTCTGTATGTCGTAATGTATTGTCCCTTCATGTTTTAATGTTTAATGTATGTTCAGCTTATTTCATTCTTCATTATTAACATTTATATTCTTCTCAATCTAAAGAAACCGATGTCCTCGTCCTTGACAGGAATAACGGTCATCTACAGTAGTGTTAGCGTTGTTAGTGAATTAAATGCCTTTCAGATGATTAAGAATACCTTTAAATGTCAAGAAAGCAACAGTTTGAACTGAAATGATCTAAAAATAAAGAATTAGGTGTCCGCCCATAAGTTAACTCTCCTCGCCATTGTGCACAAATAAGTTTACATCAGAACATCAGCATCGATTCTTGTAATGCTGATACGGATCATGTAGCGTCACAGCCAGGTATTGATCAGGGCATGGAAAATCAATAGCTTGTCTGGGAGCTCTGGGGAAGAAAAAACTTTGTTGATGGGAGCTTGCCAACCAAGTGGGAGCTGCTGGAGTGATTAATGTCTCACCTTTTTGGAAAACTCTGCAGCTTTCTGTTCACTCTCCTCAACTTTGGCTTTATCCACACACTGCTCTGCAAGACAAGAAAGACACAGTCGTATTGGATACCTCAAAGGTTGCTTTGGTTGCAGACTGCATCATTAGCTCTTCATGTCAGATGTACAAGCAGACCTGGACAGCTAAACATAACACACTGAGTGGGATTCAGACCTACGCAGGGGCTCTTGTTTGGTGTGTGAGGTCTGAAAGATGTTTTAAATCATGGCTTCTTTTCATATCAAATTGAAATATCAAACATGTTTTGAGAAAAATGGTAATTCACACTTTCTCTCTCACCCATTGGCTTTTCTATTTGTATGTTATTCAATCTCATCAAAACTGATTATGATGGAGAATTATGTTACCAGGACTACAGGTAAGTCCAAGGTTCATAAAAGCTTTTGAAAATATTTTAGATTTTGCACATTGTTCATTCACCATCACTCAATATTTGGTGCAAAGGTACCACACAGGAAATAATTCAAGTCTTATTAGCTATGAAAAACTTTATTTGTACTTTGATTATAGTCATATTCATCAAGGACAAGAGATTGTCCTTGATGAAACCTGAGCGCATTCACGAAGTAGAGATGAAATGAGGAAAATACATTTATTTTTACTGCAAATTATACCCTATAGACAAACACAAGCTGAAACACAGCATACAATCAAATGCAAACCATGCAGATGTGGCCACCATGCTCCATTGTGTTAATGTTCATTTTTCCTCATTCACAATGTAAATTGACAAACAATCATTTAAACTAGAGTTTTAATAAATATATTTCTGCACAAATTAATACAGGGCCACTAAACTGGTAACGACATCCCTCAGAACATGAAACCGGTATGAACTTGGTTTTCTTTGTTGAGGTTTTGAGAAAAAAACACATTGTGTTATTTGACCACTGCTTTAATCTAAAATGCATATCAGTAAAGAGTCTTGCAGCAATTTTTAATGTGATTAGATGAGGTGAGCATGATGGCTGTGCACTGCTGAAATGCTTGCCCTGTTGTTATGCCTGCTACTTCTTTTATTATCAGATCATATGTTGTGCCATTACCATCTTTCTGAAATAAATAAATAAATAAATGACAACCCGATGGGAAACGGGGGAAAGAAAAAATATTTAAAAAGGTGAGAAGACACCTTTCAAAAGCCCAGCGTGGCATTTTGTTTCTTTTTCATAGCTGATTAAATCTCCGCAAAAGTAAAAAAAGAGAACTTCTCTAATACAGCTGTAGTTTTTAAGAAACTTTTAATGGCCCTTTGTTGGCAAGACATATAACTGTTTGTGACACAACTGTGAGAGACAAAGCGGTGTTATTTATTTATTATCTGTAAAAAACATATCCCCATTAGTGATGCAGCCCATGATGCTGTGATGCCACAATAACAAGGGAAAACAACTGTTAGAGATGATTCTGCATTAACCGAATGATTTTACCACAGCAAATGCATCATCATTAGTTATTAAACAAGCTCATCTTAGTAGTATGTTGAGAAGTGTGAGGATTTTTATCTCAGTAAATCTATGTCCAGTGTCCTGAAACAGCAAATTTGAAGATAAAGTGAGCAGAACCTGATCTAAAGTAGAATAAAATGTGACAGCAATATAACACATTAACAAGTAGCATGCAAGTATGGAGCATTTTGAAAGGTACCAATAAGATGAGTGAAGTCCACATCCAGTTTTTTACTGCCAAAGTCGGGGTCCATCCCACTGCGCTGCAGAACCACCTGAGACACACATTCTTCTATCACCTTGTAGTACTGAGGTCTAAAGGGTCAGGAAACAAAGCAGTGCAATTAGAAACGTCACAGATTCATATGAGTGGCACAAACCCTACAAGACTAATTAACTACAAACGATACTCTTATTCAAGCTAGAGGTCACAAAATGCCATATCAAAAAGGGTGCTGCTGCATAAAATGGCTACCCCATTAAATTTGATCACTTACTTCACCTCCTCATAAAATTAGCAGCTTAATAGCTATGTAGAACCACGAGTGTGCGAGTCTGTCCATTTCAAGGTGACTGACAGTAGTCAAGGCTATGCTTGCCCTCTTGCATAATTTGCAATCATCTTTGCCAATTAGAGTGACCATAAAAACTGAAATGCAAATCTAATCATTGTAATGTGTGTAATAGAAAGCATGATAACCAGAAAAACATGTCAGCCAGTTCGGAGTGGGACTGAGCACTGGCGTCGTCGAGCAGGGTGTTGGGAATCAGCCTCAGAGTTTGCTGCCACACAGGTTGCTATGTGACCTTTTTTCCGTAACATTATCAGCTTTAATTGCAAGTGACAATTAGCAAATACAAAGCCGTCTTAAGCTTAGCTCCAAACTGAGGAATTAATATAATATAATATAATATATTATAATATAATTTATTCGAAGCGTGCCACTGACCAGAGACTGACATGAAAATTTCAAACAGAAACTTCTTTTTCATTTCCTCACAAGGCTCCATTACATGCAATGTGAAACATCCAACATAAAGAGAGCTACAATATGTTTAAAAAATCCCTTTAAAAACCTCACAGAAGGAAAATATGAGTCTAACCGAACACATGGCCCTCAGGCTGAACAGGGATTTCACTTCTTTGTAAGAATGTTAAGTTCCCTTAACTATACACCTGTCTTTAGCATAAATTATATTATGTTTCCTTTTTTTTTCTTTTAAATGTGCAAACGTCTTTGTTTTTCTCCTGAAAACGAGGGTGTATGCTTTCAACCTACAGAGTCAATTGTTTCTGAAAAAGCAGTGATGCTGGTCCTCCAAACCACCCTGTGCTCCTAAGGTGATATCGTTACCCTACTTAACTGATTTTATCCCATTTTAAGTTCTAAAATTAAGACAAATTAAAGCAGGTTTCCTTATGTTTACTTTACCGATGATAATAATAATAATAATAATAACTCTTAATATATTCAGTTTAATCAATCTGGTGAAAAGAATGTGAACACTATGCAGATGCATTTCATGCATCCACACAGCTTTAGTCACGAAGCAATGCAGTTTCATACATGTAACCCACATCTAGTAAATCCACAAGTCCCTTTCAGATAAATATGCTGTAGTTGATTATTTTTAGCTTCTATAGACTGTCCAATTGATTTGCATACAGACATGCCTAAGAGCCTGAGGTTTTATGACAACTTTAATTCAGATAAGGAACTTAGTCTGATCAAAGCCTGGCTGTCTGTTGGCCCTACATGAAAGCATTAAGGGGGGGGGGGAGCATTACTTCTACTAAAATGTGATAATTGATTATAGCAGGAGGAACTGTGAACAAAATGCCTGTTGCCAGGTGGGTTAATTTAGTCTAAAAAGACTAAACATGTTCTGTATAAAATCCAAAATCCATGTTTGAAAAAAAAAGAGAAAATTGTTAATTATGAGTTCTCTGCCAGTATCAAACAGTATTGGAAGAAGCTAATATTTATTATTTACTCTAACTGCTGAAGCTAAAGTCTACATTCCCACGATACTTGGTGGGTGGACAGACCAGATCACATTATAAACAGAAATGTGTTTTTTTGCAAAAATGAATAAAAAATAAAGCAACATTTAGGTGTGCTGTTCTGAAAGCAAGAAACGCTATACATTAAGCTTAAGCTGGTGGATTCGCCCACTCATGACTGGCACAAGCTGGTGAAAGCTCACTCGTCACCTCACATGGCTTAAGCGCCGCGGCACTCGGCTTACAACTGTCACCAGTGCACACCACATTATTATCTCAATAAGCCAGCCTATTTTCCCTTCGTCCTCCATCCTCCGCCACCACCAAGCAAGATAGAGGCTTGGTAGAGATAAGTAGACACGGAGAGAGTGACCCAGAACTGTCAGACCCCTTCCACAGTGGGCAGGGCTGGGATCCTGAAGCGAGCATATGTCCCCAGTATCATCCCCAACCTCTTCTTTTACTTTGGCACCTTCATTTCGATACGTTGCAGTTCAGCACAGCCCCAGCCACTTGATCCAGCTCTGCTCCACATAACCAGTGTAATCCCTATATCACCAGGCTCCAAAAGAGCAGATCTGCTCTATATTTAGTGGGTGGGTTTGATGTGTTCCCATTCATTAGACTTGCAAGGAGAGATTAATTATCCAAAATAAACCAAGCTCCAGAGGGGAGAAAAACAACTAATGTATTGTTAGGAGGAATTACAGTTGACAGAGCAGTTACCCACTATAGACTGTCTTATGATTAGAATACTAATTAGAGTATTCAGTGAATTATTGTTTAATATTATTATTTGACAAAAGAATCAAGGTACCAAGTGTGCCATCAATTCCAGTGGATCACAAAAACAACTTAATTTCCTACTACAATTAAAATACAGAAAGCTCATTTAATACCAAAACAGGTGAAACAATAAAAATCACTTACAATGATAGAAAAGCTGATTTCCCCGAAAACCACACGTGGCTTCTGGGACAACCTTTGACCTTACGCTGGTGTGAAAATGGTGAGTCTCTGCAGCAGTATTTCACATTCACCCAATTCTAACCACAAATGGAGAAGCTGCTAACTTTAAGGAGGAAGACTGAAAAAGACAGATAGTATCTATTGGAAATAGCTGCATGCGCTGCAGTACTGCATCTTCCATCATCCCAACTCCACAGCCGTGATGTATGGGGAATAAAATGCCTCAGTCATAATACATTTCTTGCTGTTTGTGTGTGCATGTGCGCAACTTTCTTCTTGCATTTGTTATAAAAGCTAGTGGGGGGGGGTGGGGGGACATTAAAAAGGCATCTTTAAAAAAAGACCAGTTTTTCATGAGCATGGGTACTGATCCCTCCTTACTGCTGCCTCCCAGAGCTGGACGAGGACACGGGAGCTGAGGTGGGCACGGCAAAACCAGATAGTTAATGTGAATTCTATTTCTCACTTCCTCCGAATAGATGAAGAATACATAATTCATAACTCCACGGGAAAAGCAACTTGTCTTTGGTATATTCATCTTTTTCCTCTCATCTTCTCCTCATCCTCAAACTTTCTTTTTTAAGTCTTGTTTCTGCAAAAAGGTCTGACACAGCATGGTAATAATCAGTGGCAATTGGGTTGGATGAGTCATGACCTTACTCTCTGACTTATCTGCTTTTCAAATATAACACAGAAAGCAAACCCCTCATCTTAAAATGCCTTAATTTTATTTCACAGAATTATGCCTCACTATAACTGCATCCCCGCTAACAATAATTCATACTGTGCAATCTAATGGTGGCTATAAGCTACTTTTACAGCTCCTTTCTGCAGTGCACCACTTCAATTTCCATTTGGCTTTCAGTTTTGGGGAGATTTACCCTCACTAGACAGATTTCAGCATCACAAATACATATAAAACGCAGAGTTGTCATTACGTCCACTACAAAAAAAAAAAAAAAAATCATTAGGAAAAGGTTAAGCAAGTTGAAAGTGAGCTTCACTGGGTCATCAGTGGATATCTGGCCAGCCAGCAGAACTTACCTGATGTAATAGTCATTCCTGATGAGCAATAGATGCTGAAGGATCGACAGGAAATAGGACTCCGACACTGTGTCTTTCACCATATTGGACAGCAGATGGTACACCTCATTCATATCGGTGCAGGAGCTAGATTAAGGAAAACAACTATATAACAGAGTTAGATTTATTTTTTTTTATTTTTTTTTTTTACTAAATCCGGTTAAGAGTCATTTTCTAAGCAGGAACACAGTTTTTATATTAAGATTCTGTACAAAATCATTGTTTTGTTACTCTGTGTTTATAATGTACCAGTTTAGTTCATTATAGTTTGTTGACTTAGTTTTTCTAACAGGTATCATTAAACAAAAGCCAACTTTAAGGGGAGCAACGACTTGCAATGAAGAGTGCTCCCAAAGCTTCACCTGTCAACTAAGACCTTTGAAGAAATAAGAAACTGGATACTGGAATGCTTTGAGAAAAAATGCTGAGGGTGTGATTATTCCAGGACAGATGTGCAAAAGGTATCGATCACATGTCTTAGGTTTGTTTTCCCCAAGAGGATGTAATAATGGCTATAGCGACTAAACCAGCGGTGGAGTATTTGTAAAAAAATTGTTTTAAAATAAAAAAAAATAAAAAAACATATTCAAAGAGGATAACAATGTTTGAGGATGCATTTAGTGACTCATAAACAGTGCAAGATACACAATAAATGAGAAAATGGGCATAAATAGTCCACTGAAACACAACACAGAACTCCATTATCTTGCTAATGGATGATAAGAGTGAATATCTAATGAGGAGATATCAAATTTCTGTTTCTCAAACATTTAATAGAGTTCTATAGGTATAGCAGTGAGATGAAAGAGTGAAGTGAAGGAAATGAAAGATTTGGAGTCTAATTTGTTTGTCTGAGGACGGTGAATTTCCCTTTGGAGACTAATTGTGTCTGAAAAAACTGGTAAAGTCATCAGATATGTGCAGAAGAAGCTGTTATGGAAAATTTAAGAACATTTAGGCCTGAATGTTCTTTCATACAAATGGTACAAGATTAAATGAGGCATACTGGTGTGTTAATGTGACATCTAACATGGTGCTGAGGCCAAGTTTTCTCTTACAAGTGAAATGAATAACATATTAATAAAGTGAATAAAGTACGATCTGAAATCTCCCATAACAAAGCTAACTGGAGAGAAAGTCTTCTGGCTAGCTTCCTAACATGAAAACCTTAATGTCATTGTAACATGAAGGGTGGCTCTTAAATATAAATATAATTACACGCAGGCACGGACACCAATGCAGACAAGTGACATTTTCAACACGGGAAAAATATATGTTCACCAGTTTGGTCCACCAGTAATAACAGATGGAGGAAACAAAAATGTTTTCATGACCTTTAGCCAATTAAACTAACTAAAAAAATCATTTAGGAAACTGCAATCAAAGCAAGGTTGTTCAGATGCTTGATGCTGTTGTCTATTTATTCCAACGCCTGTGAATAAACTCCCGCTTAACTTGAAAATTTTAGCGAAACCAAACTGGGAATGAAGCTCCTCTAAAGGATGATTTCTCTTCTTTGCATTACCATGGTATGAAGCCCAGGGGAAATTACCAATCCTGTGAGATTCAATTATAGCCTCACCACAGCTGCATTTGAGAGGACATGAGAAGAAGTTCACACTGGGAAAGTATCCAAGTAGCTTCATCTATCACTAAACTGCAGACATAAACCTAATGTAAAACACCAGTTTGTTCAATAAGACCTCCCACCCCTCAATCTCAGCTCTTTTACTCGCTCTCTCCTTACGATGAATAAACATGAGTAGCAGTCAAGTGTAATGTGGGCCAGTCAGTGGTGAGGGTCAATCAATCACCATTCCAAAGTTCATTAATATTTAGCAGGGCCCTGGAGTCACCTCCACGGCACCTGGACCTGGGGCCGGACATAGATGAGACGAGCTTCTTCAGGTTATTATGCATGAAACTGCAGGGAGAAACAAGACTGGTGAGCAATGCGCAGGTAGCAAGTACAACTGAAGTTGTAGCATGTATATGTGTGTGTGTGTGTGTGTGTGCTGTGCAGACAAAGGGACAAAGGGTAAGAAAGGCATTCCAATCAAGCCCATACTGCTCAGATCAATACCACATTGTCCTTGGAAACAAACGTTAGGCCTCCTAATTTGCGAACCTGCTCAAGCACATCATTAATCCAGGTGCAACTTCTTTTTTCTCTCTCTCCCTCTCCTGCTATCTTGTCTCGACACACACATACACAATGCCCTCCCTTCACTTACATGTGTCAACAGGAACTGTCACTCACAGTGGCACTTTTGTGCTCGTACAAGAACTGTGGGATTTGGTGGAAGAGAAAGATTGCAGGAAGGAACATCTGCATAACAATGTCAGAGTCTGTTTTTTTTTCTGCTCACAATGTCACTTGTTCATACGGTACATGGCCTTAGAGAAGATTTGTGAATTATCAAATAGTTTTTTGTTTTTTTTTTCGTTCTCTGTGATGCTTGAAGAAGTTTCCAACTTGGGACTAAATTACCACTTTCCTTATTAACTTCCACGCTGAACGTTTGGAGCTAAATGGATTTTCATTCAGAGTTCGGCCACGTTTCTTACCTGGAACAGCAAAACAAGAGGTGGCAATAAGTTACACACATCATAAGAGTGTACTTGTTTAATATCTTCCTTTGGACTCCTAATAAAGTTGTTCATAATCCAAAAATAACAGACATAGGATAAAATCCATTTGAAGAAGGGAAGAGGATGAGGAGGAGAGTAGATAAAAAGATTGAATAGGTTGAAGGTTAAGATGACAGGGTTATTTACCTAATATACCTGGCCAGAGATGGAGCTGGATATTGTGCTTTGGCTCCTCTAATCCTGCTCTAATGAACAAAGCCATGAAGGGGATTTATCTTATAAAGCCTGACCATAACCACAATATGCACTCATCCCTCACTGCTAGTCCTGCAGACGGGTATGTCACACCAGTGTATATTCACACACAGGAGCGGCAAAAGGATATTCCATCTCGGCTCGGACGTCATCCAGGCGATGGGAGAGTTCAATGGAGTCCTCCTCTTTGTTCTCATTGAACACTTTCAACTGGATGTCTAGTTCTTCTGTCTTTTTTAGCTCCTGAAACAAGTTAAAAAAAGGTCTTGCAAATTTTAGGTCGTATTGCATTGCAGGTTACCGCAAACAGTCGCAGTAAAGTGTAGCATGTAAAAATTTAAAACTTTAACCTTTTTTGCTGGTAAATCCAGCCCAGATTTTATGCAACTGTTGATTAAATCTGGTCTGAAAAGCTTACAGGAATAACTAATACAGAAAACTGGAAGCTGAAACACCTTGAACCCTCTCACTAAGTATTTCAGACAGTACCAATTCTCGCACACCTGTACTTGCCACAGGAGGCTACAGGGGTGCTCTTTACCGCTTCTCCATGAATCACCCGCGGTGGAGTTTACAGACTGAGACAGGGCCAAATGTAACCCAATTTCTGCAGGTATCAATCACTACACACTGTTGTTTTGGGTGCACCATCTGTCTTCAGCAAGCAACACTGGTTCAAAGGGAGGTGCACGATGACATAAAAAAGGAGGAAAGGAGAATAGGAGGAGAGCCAAATACATGCGTCAAGGACTATCAGAACAAAACATATTGTGCTTTCTTTTCCAGCAGTTTACTATTTCTTTGCCAACAGCAACACTGACTTGGAGCATAACTCATAATTACAGGAAGGAGTGTCACGCTGAATGTCGGCAATAAAAGGGATAAAATAGGGATTTATAAACGACTGTATATGGTGACACTTTCATATCAGGGGGCAGAATTGAAGATAATTAAAGTAATGACCGTAATAATCAACAGGAGCAGCTGGGATGACTTATTAAAAACTGCCTGTGTAACATGCTCACCCCACTCGCGACAAATGAGAGTTTGAGTGATGAGCTGGAGTTCGCTCCGCTTGCCTTCAGCTCATGTGACTCTGTGTACAGTAAGGTTGCTGATAATGACGCTCGTGTGCTTAGGTGCAAGATGTGCATCAGACTCACAATAATCTTCTACTACTAATCAAGGTAATTGTAGCAGGTGTCTTCTACATAAATTTACATCCCTACAACCTTTAGTTCTCCAAAATCATTAACTGGAAGTTCAGCTTTACTCTCGGGTTATCTCATTTGAATATCTGATTGTTGTTTAAACAGTTACATAAAACCTTTGACTGAACAGACTTTAATCTCCCTGATCACACAGGCAAATAACGAGCACAATATTTTGTCAAGCACATGAATAATGGAACAATCTGCTCTCTAAATAACTCACAGGAAGGATTTTCTTGAGGCCACATCTCAGAAACTCGTTGCGTAAATGTATCCGGAAGTCCAGGTCATCAGGGGAGGTGACCAGAGCATTAATCAACTGCATACAGGCAACCTGTGGGAACCGAAAGACAGATAAAAACTTATAAAGGGAGAAAAGTCTATAAGAAATTATTTCTATTCATCAACTAAACACTAATTAAATATCTAATACAGTGTTTGTGGGTTTTGTTTTACTAATACATCTTGTAGCACTAACGTGTAATTCATTGATCTTCTTATCACCTCTGCATTTACAAAAACAAATTGCTGTAATAAAAAAGTAAAGAGTGACAAAAAAATCCATGTAACATGGTAGAAACATCTATTGAGTAAATGTGCATGACAAATGGATATATAGCTATTAGAAATGATAAAAAAAAGGAATGTGTGCAAGGGCTGGGTGGATGGGAGGAAAAGGGTTGGGTTAACAAGAGATAGCTGATGAATTAAAATGAGCAATAAGGTGTTTCAGGGTCCAAGCCGTGGATAAGAAAGTTTTCCTCAGACAGAGAATCAATAGCAGGCTGAAGGATTCCCATGGACAACATCAAGAGCTGCCTCCTAAAACATGGAATTGGTACTGTTTTCAATAAGAGTCACAACAATCCCGGTTCTGTAGTTATGTCAACGTCTGGTTTTAGAGTTTTCTCCTTTCTCAATAACAAAA
Organism: Pseudomugil tenellus; assembly: GCA_037177515.1. Classification (NCBI taxonomy): domain Eukaryota; kingdom Metazoa; phylum Chordata; class Actinopteri; order Atheriniformes; family Pseudomugilidae; genus Pseudomugil; species Pseudomugil tenellus. The sequence goes on along the minus strand of JBAMHX010000008.1, from coordinate 13,983,990 downwards.
ACAGGGATCAACAGGGTGACTATATGATTAACTAACCCCAAAAAGACCTTATTTAAACTTACACATATAAAAGTAAGGTTAGTGTTTCTTAGTTGTTTTATCTGTAGAAGTACAGCCAGTCTTTCAAAAGGTGTTTAATTCTAGTAACTTAAACTGTGACTGAGAACATATCTAATGAAAACTCACACATTTAAATATATGAATGAGTGAAGCATAATTTGATCTTTGTTTGTATTTTTTATACAGTTTAAAAGTTTAATTTAGGTCAATACGTTAAAAAGTTGATGAGCAACACTAAGAGCCCAAAAAAGAAAGATCGGAAGACGACTCATTTGCTGTCTTTGTGTTCATGTGACAAAACTCTGCAAAGATCGGGAACTAAACTTTTATACAAAACCTGATGTCAGATGAAGATGAAACTCAAATTGGTGAGTAGAGACTCACAAAACTAAGATCGTTTAGTAGGAGTAAAAAAAAAAAAACTAAAGAGAGAAAAAGGAATAAGACAGGCTGAAATGAAAAAGTGCAATAAAAAGCTGCAGAGAAACTTGTTAAAGCTTTTTTTTTTCTTTTCTCGCTACTACAGAACATGTGGTATGATCAAACATTTGCTGCAGAAAGTATCCAACCTTTCCTATTGATTTAAATGGAACATGGTCTTATCTTTTTGTTTTGTGGATTCATTTAGATATTTTAAACATAAAAACCTCGACCTCAACCTCTGCATCGCACAGCGTGTACCAACTGAGGGAGGAACCAGAATTATGTCAGACTTCTCATTTTTAAGAAGAAATTTGAGTGGCCTCCAAATGAAATTTGTTCATCGACACCAGACATTTTATTATATCCACCAGAGACTGGATACATAAAAGAAACTCCACAAAAAAATCTTCACAGACTTTTCTGCGAGTGAAGAAAGTCACACAGCTCATGAAAAATTCCTTCTCTTCTCCTGCATGCAGACAGATAGCAACATCAAGCGTCTCAAACACACCTCGGTCATGTATTGCAGAGTGTGAAGCATCTGGGTTGTGGGCGGGGGGGGGGGGTTATATGTGTTAGGGTTGGTGCGTTGCCACAGGGGGTCCCAACAGTTGTAATTAAAAGTGCCACTGCTGGGACGGTTTTAACGTTAAAATGTTGCGTTTCCTTCCAGCTCGGTAGTGAGGTCTATCCTGAGTAACGGTGAAACAAATTCTAATCACATTAGCAAAGTTTTAGACCATCACAGGATTTGGATTCAAAGTCTATTAATTTCCTGGAAACCACTGCATCAGCAACGCATTTTAATTTACTTCACAATTAGAAGAGCTTCATTTCATTAACAGCTAAATTTAAAAGAAAAACAACAGTAAAAAAAAAGATAAATAAATAAATAAAAGTCTACTTTCTCTTCCACCGCCTGCCTCATCAATTTCCTTCATCACTTTTCCTTCATGACTTTTTGAGCCCTGCAGCTAAACTAATTCCTTCAGTAATCCCCTGCTTTGGCTTCCACAAAAACATGTTTTAAGTGCTGTTGTTGTTACTGTTATATAGTTTTTTTGTTGTTGTATTTTTTTCCTGCTGCTGAAGAATACAAGTGAAAATGAGGAGAGGTATAGTGCTTTGTTGCCCTTTCACACAGAGTCCTCTGAGACTAGACTTGACAGCAACATGGAAAAAAGCAAGTGGAAGTATTTGTAGGATGTGAGAAAAAAAAATGAGTGAAGCAGTGAGAGGAAGAGGAAATGTGAGAAATAAAAGAGGAAAAAAATAATGGAACTCAACATTTTTCTTTTTATTACATTTTTTAGATGTCTGCGGAAGAAACGGACCAACTCAGCAGAGGTGCTCAATGGCCCAGGTGCTTTTGATTAGAGCAGCCGTAATGGAGTGTGGAGTGTATTTTAATAGCACCATGATCGCATCCTGTGTGTTTGAGGGGTTTTGATGAAGAAAAGCCCACATGAAGACAGCTGATGGTGAGGTGGTGCTAAGAGTGACGCAACATATTTTAGTCCTGTTTGCATCAACTGTGTTAGAAGATACCCTTAATGTCAGAGGTGGGCAACTCCGGTCCTCAAGGACTGGAGTCCTGTAAGTGTTGGGAGTTCCCCTGCTGCAACACAGCTCACACACATCAGCAGAGTTGTGCAGAGCTTAACATAAAGCGATGTGTGATGTGAGTCAGGGAAACAGTTCTTTCTACAATACTGGATTTTAAAAATATCTTAATCGATTAATGAAGATACAAAACCTCCTGAAAAGTGTACTTTGCTGCAGCACGGCAAAAGCTTCAGTGTTACAGGAAGGTGAGATATTTTATTTATATATGTAGAAGAACACATGCGTGTTGATTATTCACCTGAAGCTGCTGGGCCTCGTGGTTCTCCAGTCCTTCCACAATTGGAGCGAACCTTTCTTTATTGTTTCTCTCTGCAGCGATTGTCATGGCAGCAAGAATCTTATCCAGGCTGCAAGAAAAGAGGGAACCGGGAGCAGGCAAACACAAAAGTCAACAAAGACTTTTATCACATCACTGACAGGACATTTACCCACAATTTTCAGCTCAAACACCATGTATCTTATCTTTCCATGTGCATGTGTATGAACGTTTACTCAGTCAGTCTTTGGTCGCTCGTACATTTGCTACTGCTTTCCATCTCTTTCTGTGGAATCTGGTCCATTATTGCAGCAACAGACAATTTTGGCTTCATTTTCTTCTGTTAGTAAAGTGAGGATGGACAAAAACAGGCTTTTTGGCTGCAAATTAGTCCAGTTGTCAAATTGACCGTTAAGGTGCAAATTATTGTAGCTGGACTTATTTTCAGATACTCCTATTGAGAAGGTAAGCACATTAGAGTACTTAGAACAGCTCAAGGCAGCTAAGCTTAACAGGGTATTTGAGAAGTTCAGCCTCTAAGTGGAAAATGAAAAAAAAATTGGAGGTATAAACACAAACCCGATTGCAAAAGACTGGTGAGAAGTGATTTAGAGTATCTGTGTATTACAAATTAAACCTGTTACTCTTGTTGTCATTGCAGGTGGATAAAAAAAAACACATCAAATTTAGAAATTCCAGTTTAAATGTGTACAAACAAGTCATTAGACATGCCTAATGTATTGGCTGGAAGCTATTTTAGTGATTTGCAGCAATCCAAGGAACACAACAATTTCATGATGGTAAAATCCGGTGAAATTTTAAGTCTGACCAAAAAAAAAAAAAAAAAAAAAGCATATGCAGAGCAAGCCCAATGTAGAGATAAATAGAAGGAACATGCTCGATGATAGACGTTACAAAGTCACAGACAAATATGGGGAGCTGCATACCGAGTAGCTTTAAAGCCAGTTCAGACAACGCTACAAAACAGGCAAGATAGATCTGCTTAACTTGTCGTGTTCTCTTTTGAAGCTGTCAGCCAAAGTGGGTGCTGAACATGAGTCACAGTCACAACACGGGTTGGCAGAGAACTTTCTGAGTGAAAAAAGTGACACCTCAGCTCCTTGGCTGTCATTTCCACAGGATCCGGACATTTTAAGGGAAGACTATGATCATGGCGACGATTTCAATGTTTACTTTGATCTATTCTGGAATTTTCTGAGTGACAACAGTAAGAGACAAACAGAGTTATACTGTCTATACTTGTTATATGCTTGATATAGTAGTGTGTGTGTGTGTGTGTGTGTGTGTGTCGTTTTTTTCTGCTGGAATTCTGCGTCTGAGAGTTATATAATGATCCAAGTATGTCAACCTGCAACATTGAAAATTAAATGGAGAATCTGAATTATTTTCAAAGGACATTTAATTAACTTAATGTTACTGATGGTCTGGTAATTTGACCTTGTGCAGTGGATTCTGGTGGGGAAAAGGCTCCAGCAGATATTTAAAAAGCTATGCTTTGGAATTTTATTGATTAACAGATGTCAAAATTGTATGTTACACAGGTAACCAGAGGATTACCTGTTTCTGAAAGGCAACCCTGTTGTGTGTCACTAAATTGGTTTAAGTGTGGTTTGAACATGGAAGACACCTAAGGAGAAAATGGCTCTGAGGAACTGCCAGTGAAGCCACTCACTGCGTTATCACCTAAAGACTCAACAAGCCCTGAAATATGGTAGGGATTGCAACTGGGAGGCTCTCAGATCCCCCGACCCCTCATATTCACAACAACATGACCTCCGCATTTCAGGTTCTTCTCCCTCACCATGTTGACCCGGATGTTTGCTAAAACATTGCATCCCTGGTGACAAAAATGTGTCCCATCAATTATAATTCCCAAAGTGCCTTAAAATGCTGAAAGTGTTTTCTATTCTTATAAGGAATAACTAATGTTAATGACTAGAATCAGACCTTTCTTTTAATATGAAAGTTCTCAGATCCATAATCACGTGATTAGAAAATTAAAGATTATTCCTTAAATTAGCAAATTGATCAGATGAGGTGATGACTTGCAGATGAGGTATAAGAGAAGAAAGACATCTTACTTTTATATCTATTTGATGTAAGAAATAATGTGCAAACAATGTAGTAAACCACAGACAGTTCAAATCATCAAGAGTGACACAAAAGGTTGATTCTCTTATTTTAATGGAATGAAGTTTATTTCAGTCAGCCAATAAATCCATAATAACATAACACAGGCTGAAGTGTAAACATAAAAAACAATGACTGAAAAGGGGTTTTGGTTGAATTGAAACACTTATTGTGACCAAACCCCATAAGAACTTAGTAAAAAAAATTATTAAGCAACAAGCTTACAGCTATTTCAACTGTTCAACTGGTAAATGGCGTTCACTTATATAGCGCTTTACTTTCATCTCTCGATGCCCAAAGCGCTTTACAGATCCTGCAATCC
>JBAMHX010000008.1:13938663-13966236 GCA_037177515.1 Pseudomugil tenellus | reverse complement strand
GACGTCATTTTCTTCTCGGAGCCCCGAGAACAAGAACAAATTTCTCGCTTCTCGTGGAGTATGTAACAGCCTTAAGTCTGGTAGTCACAGCTTGATTCCACAACCTGGCACTATAGGTTTTCATGTGTACATTTTTTGATGCACTTTTCTTGAGCTACTTTTTTAAATAATCTGATAATGGGTAAATGCAAGGCGATCAGTTGCAGTAAAAGGCAGTTCTATCAAAAAAGTATTTTCAATGTCATGAAGTCACTATTTTGCATGAGCATTTGTTGCTGGATCGTTTTACAGCAGATGCATTCGGACCGTGTTGGTGAGCACCTCCCAGAATGTCTGCAAGTCTTTACGCTATTAGCATTAGATAACCATCATAACACACCTAAACACAAGAGCTCAAGGTGATTTTGGATGTTTAGGAAAGGTGAATTGTCTCACCAGGCATTAAAGCCGAAACTGCAATTAGAAATGGACTGTTTTAGATTTATAGACTTCATACCTGTATATTTCCACTGGCTGCTCTGCTCAAAAACCGTAACCTTAGAAAAACCCAAACATGGAAAAATGAGAAAAACTAAAACAAACACCTGCAAAGAGGAGTGTCTGAAACGAAACACACCACCACATACTTATAGTCCATAGTATATCTAGGCACATGACTGAGATCGATTACTCTGCTGGATCTGAGCATTTTTGCATTTGTGTTGCTGTTTATGTCTTGCTCAGTTTGCTTCAAGTATGGATGAAGATTGCATGGAATTCTGTGCTATGTTCACAAAGAAAAATGAATATTTTAAACTAATATTTCTTGATTCTTCTCAATTTTCTTTGGCAACAATAAAACACATGGCATCAATTTAGTCAAGTTGTAAAAGATCCACAAATGGCATTTTTGTTCAAAGACATGGTATATTTTAAAACACAAACCACGAGCTTGCCTGAATGATAAGAAATACTAAAGACAACAATTAGGAGATTTATATGACATTTATATCTTGTACGTGCCAGTTACTATTATATTGGAAAATCATTCCCTAATAAATCAATATAAAATTTAAATCAGATATTCTCAATTATTTATGCACCACTCCGGGGCTGTAACTATATGACTATGTTGGAGGTGAACAGATGGTGTCATAAAACGAAATAGACATCACTCTTAAAATATACTCAGACACCGAGGACATTAATGTCTTCAAAATCATTTCCAGTGCCTTAGAGGAAGAAGGGCAAACATCTACTGTGAAGTCAGCCGCAAGGGTAAAAACTAGTTAACTTGCTCACTTCTGTCTGCTTATCACGTCCATTGTAGATATGGCATAACATTCATGCCAGACTTAAAACAAACTGAGCTGTACTGAAACAAGGATTATTGTATCAGCCTCAAGAGTTTAACTTAAAAATGGATTCATGGCTGATGCTCACCCCCCTCCAAATAACAGAAGACCAGAAAATCCTACATACTTCTGCTGAAAAAAAAGTGTAATTGTGAATCTTTTCAGTTTCATTTTTACCTGACAAGTGGCATAGTGGTGGTTGAGAGTGGTTTGTAATAACACTTTCTGTCTTACAAGAATAGTCTCACAGCTATGCAGGAAAAAATGGCTCCACTGGGAAGCTTCTACAACCACTTACTGTACTTCTTTGCAGCAGGAACAGCTACAACATATTCTGTTACTTTTAACAGGCTCAGGTTGTAGTTATCAAGTGTCTCTCCTGGTTCGATGTTCTTCTCATTATGGAGGAAATTAACACCTGATCATTATGACAGGTAATCGAATTGTATCTTTTTTTTACCATTATGAAAAGGAAAAGGAGCTGAGGATGTACTTGATCCACACACTTCAAAGTCATGCATTTGCCATGTAGCCAAAGGAAGCTTTTCCCCATTAATGTTACTTTTATTTTATTTTCCCACTATGATTAAATTTTATTTCAATTTTATATAAATTGTAATTTAAAAGGAAATAAAATTTTAATGTGCCTGGTTATCCAATATACAATTCACAGATTATCTAATATGGATGATTTTATTAAATTCAATTCAGCTTTGTAAAGAGCCAATTCATTTCAATGTCATCTCAGTGCACTACACAAACATTAATTTGAGCCAATTCATAATAAACAGCCTAGCTAAGAGAAATCAAAAGATAGCATAGAATCTTGACTTCAATCCAATCTCCCACCTTGAGCATGGATGAGGCGACAGTGAAAAGGAAAACTACCTTTTAACAGTAACCTCTGGCAGAACCGGGTTCAGGGAGACTACTTTACTTGGAACTAAAAAAAGAGAGATAAAAAAGCATCTCAGAGAGAGACGCTGTTCACATTTTATGTCTTTGCCAGACAAGATTTCGGGACAAAGCAGTTGAGGGAGTATATACAACGTAGGAGACATGTAGAAGTTAATACGGGCTTCAACAGCCTCAACAAAAAAAAAGACAGATGGACCTGTTCCTTTTTGTTGGTGTTAATTGGTTGTCCTACCCGCAGTAGACAGAAAAGTGCCAAGAGAGGGACGGTCAAGCGTATAAAAGTACTACTTTAGTTAGTAGTTAGTACTACTACTTAAAAAAATTTTCACCTAGGTAGAAGGTAATGTGCATTTTGATAATGTATTGAATTAGACTATGATAGCATTTACTACATTGAAGCAGTTTATTGTGTTTCCAAGTTGTTATTTTGCAACATCTTCCAGTGGAAGGAAAGTATTCAACCAATAAAGGTTGTTAATGAAACATCCACAGGTGCAACAAAGCAAATTATATATAACTTGCTTACATGTGTCAGATCAAAATTAGAAAGTATGTTGAGCCTGAAATAACAGTACCTTTATATCAGATTTCCCTTGGATTTAAAGTACTGGGGATATATAACTTGAAGCAACACATAATATGTGTCTGTGAGTTTCAGCTACCGTCATCACAAAAAACCTCAAAACAATGTAATTTCAGAGATTTTCTACTTTGTTCCATCTTTTGACTCATGCTGTAGCTTGCTCAAACACTTGAGTTTAAATTGCACTGTGGCCCGCCTGTGGTTATCACCATTAGTGAAGAGATTTTCAGTTCTGCAGATGGGATTAACATGACTGAGACAAAAAGATAAAAATAAAAATACCGAATTTCACATGATCAGAAATGACTAGTGCTGCAAGCAAACATTTATCACCATCCAACTACGGCTTGTTAAACACAAAATATTTTTATTTAGCTACAAATTATTGCTAAAATTAGCAACATCTTGTCACAGTGACATGGGAAGCCTGGGCCATGTATGTATTTTTTATTTATTTTTTTTACTGCATGTCCCTTATTATTGGGCTGTCCCAAATATTCTACAGTCATCTAGCATAAATATGCTCTAAAAAGTCTTCAGCTGATCAAAAATGTTGCTGTGAATTTTCTAATGACATCTAGAGAGAAGAGATCATATTTCTCAAATTACAACTCATCTTTATTGGCTCCTTGGATAAACCAGCACAGAATAAAAAATATCTACTGAAAAATAGCGCTCTCCATGATAAAGGTCCATTGTGTATGAAAGATTTTATAATTCTATGTTTTATCATCGTGAAAATTCACTCTGAGAATGCAGGTTTATTTGTGATTCTTAGAGCCTCTAAGAGCAGAGTGGCAGGCAGAGCCTTTGGCTGTCAGGCCCTTCTTGTTTGAAAGCAGCTTCTAATTTAGGTTTGTGAGGCACCCTCTCTACCTTTAAGATTAAGCTTAAAACTTCCCTTTGTTATATATCTCAGGGGTAGTAAGGGATGGTCATATATCCCTTAGCTATGCTGCCACATGCTTAGACTGCCAATGGATGTCAAAAGAAATTCATTGGTTCTTCATTTCTGCTCTTTATTTTCCCTGTATTTTGGCACCATTAACTTTTTTCTTCTTAGCTATAGCTTCAAGTTGTGGAGCCTGTTGACCACTTCGTCCTGCCCTTTTCATTTCCACCCAATAGAGGCAGACGGCTGCCCTTCCTGTTTTGAAGTTCTGCTCTATGCATGCTCAAGATGGAGGGATGTATGAAATGAAAACATGATGCAATGCAGTTTTTCTCTTTAGCTAGGCATTATTTCTTATAAACTGGCAATTCAACAAGACTATAAGAAGTGAATCTGCCTCCCTCTTCTATAGTGTAATGTATGTTTTCTGCTGCTGAAATGGAAAAGTCAGTAAAATGACAGCTAAAAAACTCAATGTTTCTCAAAATACTGCATTAAAAGTACTTGAATGATAAATAGATACAAGATTAGCCCATCTTCAGGTGTCAGACACCTCTTTATACTTCTTCGGGGTTCCCTGAAATTGGATTGTGTTGTTGTTAAAGTAAGGAGCTGTTGAACAGCTTTCCAATTGTCAGTTTTCCTCACATTTACATCAAAGTCTATGTGATAAGATCTTTATTTATCATATAGAGTTTAACTGTAATCAAATACTGTACCTGTATGTAATGAAAAGTGTGAACAAAGGATTTTACTCAAATCAAATTAGTTTTTTGTACTGCTTTACAAAATGGAGAATTAAAGCTCATTATAAAGAGAATGCACAATTTTATTTTAGCAACCAGTGTTCCTTGCAGTCCTCAGGTCTTTGCTACAAGCTCACAGCTGAAAAAAGCTGGTGAAACGGATTCATACTCAGGGAGAGTTTGTGTAGCGGAGGAGCAAAATGATCACAACAGCCCACACCTTGAGTACACACACAAAAAGAGAAAATATGATGTTTGCACACGCCTTCTGTTTCCAAAAAAAGTCACTACATAAAATGTCTGGCTTGTACCATGAAGATTTCAAATAATGAAAAGTTAGAAACCTAGTTGACTATTTTCAAAATATGTTTCACGGATCTGAACGCGTGTGGATCCAATATGGAAGCTACTGTCAGGATTTTATAGCCATATAGTGCTATAATTCTGAAGGCAAAGGAGATGGAATTCAAAAACCAATAGGTCTTCACTATTTTGCCCGTAAACACTAAAAACTTATTTTCCATCTTTACATTAAAAAGCCTACAAGTGGAGCAGAGCTTACTCAATTCAGAAAAGCCCAACTTGCTATATTGATATAAGCTAAAACAGTTAAAAGAAAAGGACTGGATGCGTAGTATTGATACACATAAAAAACACTATAAAACTTTAAATTGTGGGTTTGTAACTGTTAGCTAAGAAAAACAGTTTTTTGCAATTCACTATATCTATTTTGAAATAGATCTAACCACAGTTAACAACTACAAAAGAACTGAGAGTAAAGATAAATTGAGTGCGAAGACTGTTGAGCTGAGACAGCACATTTCTTTCCCTCTAAATTAGAACATATGACAAGCTGTAATTTTCTGCAAGTTGGCATCCCACATTATTTGAGTGGATTAAGAAATTAATGAAAAGTGGCTAGTCAATCTGACACTTCTAAATTAAGCTGGCAGTATTCAAATTACAAAATGTTTTTTATAAAAAGGGGGAGAGTGAAGCTGAGGCCAAATAACTGGCTGGGAAGTTTTAACAGAAAGAGAAGTAAAAAACATGGCAGTTGAGAAGAAAAGACTGAAAACAGAAAAGGCTCCAGGCAATGCCATCTGTGGGTGAATCTGCAAAGGCTGCATGCCACACACCTGTGTGGGACTGCCCGGGAGATAGGGCCCTCAGCACAGTGGCTCCATGGCCACCTGTGCTGCCAAACAGGTGTGCAGCCCAGCCAATTAAACTATTAGACAAACACAGGCCTCTGGGAGGAAATTAGCAGGCAGCACAAACATCAGAGGAAAAACAAAAAGCAGTGGTAAGCTCTTACAGTGAGGAACAACACTTTGTTAGTCAGACTTTCATTTCAGCTTACAGCCTTAGCTCTGATGCTTAGTTAGACCAAACATTTCTTTAGACTCACTATAATTACATACTAAAGTTTTAGTTTCACATTTTTTTATTTCAAATACACCCTGCATTAATACCATACCATTTTATTTGTATAGCACTTAAAAACAGAATATGTTTAATCAAATTGCTTCATAACAGATAAAATGCAGGACAAAAATTAAACTGATATGACCCCCACAACTGATATAAAACACTAAAAACAAAGAGGATAGAATCTGAAGATGGTAAAAGCTGAAATGTCATACCAAAGAATAAAAGTGGGTTTTCAAGCCATATTTAAAAGGATCAACTGTGGGAGCTAATCTCATGTGTAATACATTTTAGACCATGGCTATATTTAACCACTGTATATCCAAATGGTACTAATACTTTTTGAGTCATAAATAGATACATTTAGAGGTAGCAAACATAGACTCTGGAATGCATGTAAGAGCACATGTTGCATTCAATTGTAAATAGCCTCAAGGACATCTTTCAGGCATGCATTTACTTTTGAATCAACAAGGCATAATTATTTAATGTGGGATTACATGAAAGGCCAGAAACAAAGACAGACTAAATCCACTGTAAAATTGAGGCAAATTCTCCAAGATGTTGAGACTAAAATAAATGGCATCATTTCGAATAACTCAAAACAAATGCACATACTTGTGATGTGCTTCAAGTGAAGCCACCCAATTGAACATAAAGAATAAATTAGTATAATGGGCTTTTTCCATTAGTGCCGACTCTGTACTCGACTCTACTGGCTTTCCATTATAATTTGGGACCCTCCGATGTGGGAGGGGTTCAAAATGTACCCCCGTGATCCAAGATATTATGAAGCTGCCACCATAATTAGAGCTGGAGAAAGTATGTCTGTGTTGGTTCTGAAGCTGCTGCCTGAATCGCTATTTATACCCAAAGCTACGGGCTGATAACTACTCCAGCCTGTAGTTGAGATTTGAGGCCAACTTTCCGCCCTTAGAACCCTAAAGGAAGTAGGAAAAGTATTTAAGAAAAAGAAAGGGGCTGCACAGTGGGGTAGTGGTTAGCACTGTGACAATAAGAAGGTTGCTGGTTTTAGCCTTGGTTTTGGGAAGGTCTGGACTGCATGTAACAGTGATCTTTCTTTGGAGTTTGCATGTACTCCCTGCGTACATGTGGGTTCCCTGCAGGTACATCCAAATACATAGATGCTAGGTTAACTGGTCACTCTGTATTGTCCATAGGAGTAAGAAGTATGGTTGTAAATGGTTGTTTGTCTTTGGTGATGTACTGGTGACCTGTTCATAGTGTACCCAGCCTCTCGCCCGATGATTGCTGGGATAGGTTCCAGCTACGCACGGCCCTTTATTGGGATAGCTGTACAGATAATGTATGAATGGATGGATGGATGGATACTAGAACTTGAGTTGATTATATTAATATCAGTTTCTATTATTTGATTCAGTTGTTTAATATAATCAATTTAAAATGTTTTTGGGGCAACTGTTCGTATGCAATTAAAATGCAATTAATCAATTCAGTACCCCCTCTAAATTTAGTCAAAAATAGGATTTATCTTTTATGCCTTGTTTTGTTTTTCTTTTTATTGGGGTTTATTCTACATTATTTTTACAATTTAGGGCATTCCCTTGAATCTGAATTTAGCTCATTTTTTAAAAAACAATTCCATTAAACATAACAATTTTAAACAACCCAGCTGATAACTATTGTGAATGATTAATAAAAACAAGTATGAATCCACTATTCTTGCACCTTCAGTCATTTCCAGTATATGACAATATACAAAGGGTACATTAACATAATGGAGTCAAATGCAAAACTTCCTCCTGTGTGTGTGATCCATAACAATATTGCAAATGCACAGTAATTAGAAGTAACCAAATCCAGCTCTTTCCCCAGAAATAAGATGTGTGACGATGGACTCATGAGGTGAGTTAGTGAGCACCTTCACAGTCTTAAATCTACTTGTGAACTTGAGAACTTGTTTTCTTGTTCTCCAAGCCTCAGTGACATAATGTTGTTCTCATGGGCATGACTGGGGACATCTTGATGCTTGTTCACAACACTGAGCCAAGCAGAGCTTTCTTCTCGTGGGGGTCAAAGAACCATTATGTTATTGATCCGGTTTATTTAACACAGAAAAATAAGAAGAAAAAATTGTCGCATCCAAATTTTTGTTAATGCGAGATTGAACATAATAGTTTTATACAATCAAGATGAACAACTACCCTTTGACCTGAGGAGTAGGCTCCTTGAGAGTAGGCCTCTAAGTAAACTTTTTCTAAGTTAACAATTACAGTCCAGTTGAAGACTCCTTGCTTCACTGGACTGCAGATACAGCACGGCTCATTTAATGATCAGGTGTTTTAATCCTTCAGGTGAACCAGTTTCTGTCTGAGAGTGCTGGTGGATTTGAAGTGCAAGACGCTGTGTTCAGTTTTTCAAACACTCCAGACATGTATGGATTGACAATATTGAAGCAATTTCTTTTCTTTCTATTTTTTCCCCAGAGATTTCTCATTTCTAATCTAGGTTTGAAGAGCATTTTGTTGTTTGTGTGCCATTTGCTTTCCTTCTGTGGAAATGGGGACATTCTTAGTCTGACCATGTAGAGTTCTGTTTTTCCTCCAGTGGGTTATTTGAAGTAGAAGTCAGTCAGTTTGTATACTTTAAGGTATTCAGAGATTTTTTTTTACAGTGCATCCTAGTTTACCAGCTCTGGTTAGTAAAGGAATTCTTATTTTCAAATTCCTTTTTTGTCACTTGTAACACATCACACATGGACAACAAATTAAGAGTGACAAGGAGCCATTATAAAAATGGAGGTGTATACATTGACATAAATTGAAAAAACTACTATTTATAAAATCAAGAAAAGTTATTGAATTCCAGTTGGTTTGGCAGCCTCCCATTGGCTGACATTTATATCTCTTCCTACTTTGTAACTTTAACAATTTTCCACTTGAAAAAATATCTAGGTTGCACTTACAGTAGATAGAGACTAGTATGTAAATAAAACTGAACAAAAAGAAAAGGATCCTTTTAGGTCTCAGTCTGACACCACTGCATGCTTCATCGCTCATTGCTGGGTTTATGTGAGTGCACTGTGTTGGGGATGGTTCTTTGTTCAACAAAGTACATCAACAAAGAGGTTAATGTCACAACAAGGGTTGAGATTTGCATATAGTTTAAAAGTTGTCCTATGTGCTTAGACTTAGATGTCAAAAATGTGTCCCATACTCTTAGCATAGTAAAAAAAAATGTGTCTGTTTTAAAATTATTTGTATCTGTTACAGTAATCTTTAATAGCATTAACAACAGCAACCAGAGAAGGATTTAGTTATCAGGAAGTGAAAAAAGCTTTGATTACTAACCTGACAGGGTTACTGGTGAGAGAAACTCGGAGGGATTCCAGGCAGTTGAGGAGCTTTTCATCAATGATGCCCGAGCGCAGTTCATGAACATATTCCTGGGATGAAAGTGTACACTCATGCTTGCTGTTTCTGAGTCCACCCTGCAAACAAATATCAGTAAAACACTTACTGAATTTCCATTCTGATGTGTAACCCAACGGCCTTCAGTAATGTCCTAAAAGTAGCACTGGTTTACCACTAAAAGCCATTGATGGCTCATTTACATCAGCAATAGCTTCTTTTATAAACAGAGGAGTTAACGAGCTCAAATACACCCACATTTCACTCATGAATATAACTATTACAAACAACCTCATCAACATATGAAGTTTTAGAAGCAGGCACACCACTTTAAACAATTGATTATTCCAGTGTTGAGGGAAAAAAATAATATATACTTTTTCGGCTGAGGCTATAATGATGAACACAGCACATGTTATCTGCAGCAGCTCCAGCTTGAAGTAAATGAATTCTTGTGTTTAATCTCCTCCGGGAGATGTTGCTACACTGATGCTTACACAATGAGACTACCTACAGCCAGCATTACACTTTCAGCTCTGCAGAAAAACACATTTGCACCAACTTAAATAAACACTGTACAATCCAATGAGCTACATTTTGTTTCCAGAGTCACAAAGTGAGACTTCCTACTGTAGGCCTAATATTTTTATCCAAGCAGTCAAACAAAACAAAAAGATTTGCATGTTAAATGATTGCTTCAATCATGTTTTCGCTATCACGATTACAAGCACTATTAAAGAAGATATATTTGTATATATATATAATAATAATAATAATAATACAAATTCTATGCAGATTTGGTAAAAATCGTATGCTATTGTTTGAATGACCCAAATTTCTGGTGGTTTTGTTAGGGTACCGAACAGAGCACATGAGGAAACACATTGCAGAGACTGCATCACATATGCATAAACCAGTCTGCTTGGAAAAAGCAGCGGCAAAGTGTTCATCCCTGGACGGCTGGTTCCCCACAAAGTCAACTGTGCTAATAGGCAGTTTGGGAAGTAATAAGCTACCTCATTTATCTGGAGAAAAGAGAAGCCTGCTGCTTTGCCGCAATGCACAGTCAACATGAGGGAATATTTTCTTTCCTTTTTTTAGAGGAAACCACAGGAAACAGAAAGCTAGCAATGATTGTGTTCTTTCCATGTCAGCTATTTCAGTTTTGATTAACAATTAAATAATAAAAATGCACAAGGTAAAGACAGTCATGTTCCTAAAGTGACTGAAACAATCTGTGCAAGTCAATGATGATTTATCATTTAACATAAAGTACAGCTGAGAAATTCATATTCTTGACAATAATTGCAGTGAATTTTACTTTTACTGAAAGTAGATGTATGAATCAAAATGAATTACATTTCAAAATGAATTACATTTAGAATTAATTTTAAATATTCTTTTATATTATCAAAATACATTTAAATAGGTTTAAATCTAAATGTCTTTATCTGAGTTATATTATTTTCAAACCATCTTATAAATTAATATAAAATTAATGAAAGCGATGATGAAAGCAAATTAAATAACCATTAGGCGATGTCATAAGACTGGAGCCTTTTGCTTTCATCTGCATTAAAAACACATACTATGAATAGTTTACTTTATTCACCTTCCTCAAAACAAAGTTCAAGTAAAATATAAATACTAAATACAAAGGTAATTACTTCTGCCTGTTAACTACCGGCAGTGAGATGTATTTCTCACTGAAATACATCACCAGTAAGTTGACAGATATGCCTAACACAGTAAATTCTCATGTGACAGAATATTACAACATACAAGTTTGCTGTGAGCTTCGATCAGATTTACAATGAGACAGTTTGGTTAATGCAAAAATCCCTCAGTGATACTGAATAAACTGTTCATGAATTGAACAGACTTTTAAGTCCCTTCTGAGACTAAAGCCACAGAATTTGGCACAGAACAGAGCTGATACCCCCTGAAGAAACCAACCAAAGTCAGGGGACCAAAGTAATTTAAACATCTGATTAGGAAAGTGCATCACATGTGGAATTGAATAATCCAGGACCATTATACGCTCCATCTAATGGTAGATGATACTTAAGTGGTAAAAAAAAAAACAAAACCTAAATTCTAACGATGGCATTCTCAGGTTGTGCAAGGTTCCACTAAAACACAAGTTGTCTCCAGAAAATATTAATTTTTGTACCGTGGCAGTTGTCAAAAACGTTTTTAAGCTGTTTATGAAAACTGTTTTTTTTAAAAAAACATTGCTGTCTGCAGTGGATCAGATAATAACAAAAGCAAAACAAGTGTTTGGGATAAACAGTGAAAGAAAACAACATGACAGAGCTGTGCCTTTTAAAGCTTCAAAGAAAAAGTCAAGTGACATACTTGAGTCACATTGATGAGTTTCTTACAGGTATGAAGTCCAACCCAGCTGCAGCACCAAAGTATGGCTTTGATGGTGGTTATTCTTTTAAAGAAGCAGTATTCCAAAGGACGGTCTGCTCCTTTAAGTACAAGCTTTGGTTTGAAGTATTTAAAAAGACAAATATCTGTTTGGCCGAACTTATCTCTGTCTATATATTTGATCAAAAGATGCGAATAGATATTACTAGATGAAGAGGTCTCCCAGGAAAAAGCTTCCAGAAAGTTTAAACTATTTCAAACACTTTCTATTGATGTTGTCTTTGGAATAAGTACACTTTATAAGAAGCCTGGTGTGTATGTAGAAACCCTTTAAACATGCTGTGTCATGTCGAACTGTATCACTTGACTGCAGTAAAAAAAAAAAAACAGAGTTAAAAGCAAGTTTTCACAAGAACCTATATAACTAGGGGCTTAAGGATGGACGCGGTGCACTGCAATAGCATGCTTTCATGCTTCTCTTGTGCCTCTGCTCCATCGTCTAACATCAGCACAATCTCAAATGTAAAAATGCTCCTTAAATTACTGCAAGACCACTTTTGGAAATGGCTGATTATGTAACTACACTTTCAGCACCTTACTTCCTCAGTATTGGGCAGTGAGAGTCAAATACATCACCCCTTTTTTATTTATCTCCTCACCTCTCAGTAGTTCCCAGCAAGCATCCCACCATGTCCAGAAAAGCCAGAGCTCTAGTTTCACCACATGCTCTGACCTCTAGAAACCAAAGACTCTGACCATAAACTGCTTTTTCATGACCCTAGCCCAAATCAATAAACTCCTTTGGGATAATATCAACATTACACCACCACACTGGCAGCAGAGAAACAATCGGAAGAGCAGAGGGGGCAGCAGGGGGCTGGGGCAGCTACCTGCTGAGTATTTTGTTTGTTTTCCTGTCGGATTCACAAAGATAGCCAAGACAGGGAAGAGACTAAAAAAGGGATGCCAAAAAGAGGGAAGAAGAGTAGTTAATAATGAAGTTGTAATTTAAAATGTTTAAGAAGAGTGAGAAATTGTGGGGAAAGAAAATAAAGTAGGAAAAATGAAGGACAAAGAAATAGACCACCAGAAGATGGAGCAACCTCCACAGCAGAGGAAAGGCACAGCCTTGAGCCTCATCTCCTGCCACTTATTGAATCCCCTATTTGTCGATAACAGTATTTCCTGCCAAAGAAAATAGTGCTGGGAGCAATTACTTCAGTGAGCCTGTCAATTTCATTTTGTGGGGTTAGGGGAGCATTGAGGACCCCCCCCCCCATCACCTCTGTCTTCCTTTCTGTATGCCGTGGGGAGTGACAGAGAGCTATGCCATCTATCGAAGTGAGACAAGGAGACAATGCCAAGGTGGCTGCACCTCCACATGTCATCTTCACCTGTAATGAGCCTATAACAAGCTGGCACTTTCCTCAGTGCCCAGTGCTCAACCCAGTCCGGCAGACTGATAGATACATTATTCAGCTTCTTTGTCAGCTTGCTGAGACACCACATAAGCAGTTACATGTCTGGCCTTGAAGCTTGTGCTTGGGAAATACAGTTTCCTTCCAAGCCAGACATGTTTCTTTCATTCAGTCTGCCTGGCCTTTATTAACATTAAAGAAAAACACATGAGATTATTACATCTATAGATTCTTTTCATCAAATCAGTGAATAGGTTTTTTAGTATTTTTTTTTTGGAAATAATGTAAATTAATTGACTTGGTGGTTCTCAACAAATACATTGTGCAGAACTTTGCTGCACAGTTTACCGCGTCATTCATCCTCTCAGAAGAAATTAATGTCAATTACACCAGTATCACTTTCCAAGTTAGAAATAATTCTGTCTATCATTGTTCAAAGAACGTGACTAACGTAATCATATTAGGATACTTGGTTGCCACCCCCACCTCTAAAAAGAAAAGTCTGACAAAGTTCCAAATTACTGGAAAAACTTAATTACAGTTTCTTTGTTATTAATTAATAAAATTACTTGAGCACCCCGCTGCTCTTTCAAAATATTAAGATACAATCTCAGCAATTACAGCATATCAAGCTGCATGATAGCCATGTTATAACTTAATTTCCTGTTCATTAGGGATTGATAGATAAGTTGATAGAAAAGATACCACAAGAATGGATAATAGACAGACAACAGATAGGTGGATACAAATGTCACACACCTGACCATTTAATTATAACATAAAGCCAAACCTTTACCTACAAGGAATGCTGACACAACAGTAAACGGTTAAGTCACATGGCAACCAAAGTTAGAAATGCTGTACTATAAATGTGAACAATCCTACATTTAACAGAATCTAAAGTCTAGTATGTGAGTGTGACAGCAATGACGGTAAAGGTCAACGGTAACACGGATCAGTTGAGATGCTGCTTGGCTGGACAATGAGTTTTCCCAAACCCCGCACCCCCCCTTAAAGGATAGAGTTCTGCTGCTGGCAGATAAGACATTTCAATTCGCCACCAGGGCGCAGGGCTCCCAGCACAGTGGGGGATTTCCCAGCAGACCATGTGGCAAAGCATTTCATCTCTTTCTCTCATCACACATCTACAATTCAGTCTATTTTACTTCTTTCTTAATTCATTCTTCTTCCTTTCTGTCTCTTACTCTCTCTCCATAGTGTGGTGTTTTTAAACCTTGGATGACGGCTACAAAGGAATGTGCATTTATCTGGACACGCCAGGGGCTTTTTTTCCCCTTCATTTTTCTGTTTATTTTCTTCTTTTTTTTTCTTTTTTTTTTTTGTTACTGCTGTGGTCATGAAGCAAATCCGCAGACAGTTTCATTCCCCCATGTCTGGTCAACTACAGTTTGCTGATAGCAGGCACAATTAGTCCTACAACACCCTCTGAATTATCAGGCTGCTCCCATCATAGCTCGTGCCACGACAAAAAAGCAAAAACACACTGCAACAAAGTGACAAACTGGAAATTAAAGCAAAAGAAAACCTATTAGGCTGCTCCAAAACAACATCGCTGGGGTCACCTAGTAAGAAACACTCCACAGTGGCCAAGGCATCAACGCTATATATTTTCTGATCCCTGTGGTTCAGAGAAAGAGCAGCTTACAACAACAGCAATGAACAAGACAAAGAAAAGGCATTCTGGATAGCCTGTTAAGTCAAATCAATTACACACATGGGTGTGCTGTTGTATGTGGTGGGACCATACATGCAGGAAAGGCCAGATATACAATTCAAGGATAATTAAAAGACAGTTATATAGAACTTTATAGACATAATTCTATTAAAGTGGCTGGACAATGTTATTACAATGCAAAAAAAAAAAAAGAATAAACAAGCAACTTTGCATTTGGTTAAGAATTTAAATCTCATAAGTAATAAAAGAACGTTGATGCTTGATACAGTTTTCATTCTTTTGATAAACTTCTGCTATCTTGTGAGATTTATTTAAATCCACTTTCATGCGTTTTTTTTTTTTTTTTTTAACCAAGATCTTGTATTGATGATAAGAAAATCCTACCACTTTGTAAAGCTTCTCCAACACATCCCAAAAATTCTTAATGGTGTTCAGGTCTGGACTATTTGGTGGCCAATCCATATGTGAAATAATGTCTTGTGCCTCCCGAACCACTCTTCCACAGTTTCATTTTGGAATATGCCCATGCCATCAGGAAAGAATACAGTCACTGATGGAATAACCAGCTCATTCAATATATTAAAGATAGTCAATTGACCTCATTATTTGGGCTTATAATGTTGCTGAACCTAAACCTGACCAACTGTAGAAACCCCAGATCATAGCCTACCCCCACAGGCTTGTACAATAAGTATGACAAACACATGCATACATACATTTTCAAGCCCAGTCTCAGACACATGGCATTACTAAATCCCTCTACTTATTCTCCATATTTGGTGGCTTCTGTTATCTCTTAGTGATACACGCCCATTCCATCTGCCATTTTTAACCAAATGCTGGTTAGCCATTGTAATCGCCTTCAGTTCGCAATTGTGTAGCTGGCAAAGTTAGCATTAGCTTCCACAGTAACGCTACTGCTAACCGTGGGAGTGGCTCCTTAACAGGTCCTCCAATAACTGGAACGTTGGCACTTTCAGTCCCACTCACCCAGTCATTTGCACTGCACCCTTATTGCTTCCAGAGTCAACATCACTGGGGTAATTGTGAGTATGATTGTTTGGTTAGCTGGGTGTTCTAAGCAGTCATTTCTGGAATAGACCCACTTCAGTAAACAGTACATCCATCTATATCGATACATTTAATGAACCTCACTTTTATTTTTGCTTATAGCTATGATACAGATTTTGCATTCTTGATCTTTATCATAAGTTCGACATATATTTGCTTTCACACCCTAGATGAGAGTTAAATCTACAAAATAATCTCTGTCAATGTAAACAAAATACAAAATAACAATGTATCATTCTTTTTTTCATTTACGGTATCTAAAAAATGTATGCTTAATATATAAAATGTTGGATACAATAATGCAATTTAGTTTAAAGAATGTATTATTTTCTTTTGAAAAATATTGACTTAGCTCAAAAATAAAAATGTCAAATGATTTTTCTGTTGCTTTTTAGTAATCTCATGCGTATGGAAGGGCTTACGTTACAGCATGTACCTTGTTCCTGAACTGAATTGAAATTGTTTGTGAACAATTTGTGAAATGCAATGAGACTAAATCATTCCCCAACTAAATCATATTGGATTGGATTGGTTAAAAAAAAAAACTTGTTTTCCTACTTGGTTTCCTAAACCTTAAATTGTGAAACCACTTGGGTTGGAACTTTGTCCTGGCACTATTGATTCTTTAAAGCTGTGCTGTGTCAAAGTTAAGATTGTAAAACAAAAACATACGGTCACATGTACACTTGCTGTCTTCATACACTATTAAAATGCATCCAAATTCTACCACATTAACTCTAGATCTTTTTTTCAGTACTCCAAAGCAATGTAAAATGTAAAAGCTAAAACTAAGGCCACTTAACAGCAATTAATAATGTCTGATATGAAAAGCTGTGTCAAATTCTCTATCTGCATTTTGAGTGTGCCGGCCTGTGTGTATATGCAAAACCTATATCGAAATTGCTCCGTACACAAGTGAGTGTGCAAGTGTGAGGAAGCATGTGCTCGTACAGAAGCGTTTCTTTTTCTTTTTTTAAGGTTCTGTTTGTGTGTGGTTCAGAAAATTCCCTGAAGCACTTCTCCCCGTGCTTTGCAGGACTCATGTCTGCACTGAATTTCAATGACACTTCTATAAAGATAGGAGCAGATGTCAGGCAGCTTGCTGAAAGTCAGGTAGAAGGGAGTGAGCAAAGTAAAGGGAATAAGCTACACACTAGCCACAGAGACATCTTGAGGTGTACATCTATTTGCAGGCATGTAATAATAAACAAAACAACCAACAAACAAGCAAAAACAAGGTGATTTTATTTAAAGTTATGCAATTGGGTTTTGAATTGCAAGCACAAATTAAACTCGATTCTTACACGTAATTTGCATGGGTTTGCTATCTGATAATAAATTATAACAGACTGTCCTGTGATCAGATCTACAGTACATGTGCAAAGCAGTCTGGATTTGTATGGATTTGTACTTCCTAATAAGATTTAATCATTACGTGCAGGCTGTATGTATTGATGTATCTATAAATAATGCATATTTACCTGCATTTTATTTCATTCAGCACAACATATTTATACCAATACAGATAATATAGGATAAGTGTTAATAGAGAGATAATGAGAACAATGGACATAAAAAAGGACATAAAATACAGCAAATGGAAATGTTTCTGAGTTCAAATACCTGGAAAATATATTTAAAGAGAGCTATGGATGTTATTTTTCTGAAAAAATTCAGCCTATTACTTCTTATGAGGGAATGCACTTTAATCAAGGCATTAAAAACTGTACCAAAGGTTCCCTACAAACCACAAAAGGATGCATTATTTTTTGTGTAGAAAAGGTTAACGTTACAGTGTTAGGGGGTAAAAAAGAAATTACAAGAAAATTCTAAAGGAGCACAAGAAGCAATTTTTGGCATTTGTTTCCTTGTACTCCATGTGTTGTGGCAAAGAGGGTTAACAAGTGGGCTGTTAAGGAGATAAAGTCACACAGGATCTAATTTAGGTTTTCACCGTGGTCTCTGCTGCATTGATTGTATTGTGAAGGCCTAATGAACTATGTACTCTGTACTCTTGTTTCCAGCTCTGGGAACCTAGGTATGAAGCCAAGAGATGCAACTACTGACAAAAAGTTAGATAGAGAAAAGGTAGCTGAAACAATGAATAAATGAGCACATGTACAGATGCAGGTTTCTAATGTGCATCCTGTGTTGTAAGTTCCACCATCCATTTAATGTGAATCTTTCTATAAGGGACTAACCTTGATAAATCATACATAGGGCAAAAACATTAAAGGGCCAAAAGGTCCAGGCGTGTCTTATATTTGCTTCACATCTACTTTCCCCAGTGATTCAGCTGAATAACTATCCTTGCTCCAACAGTAAACAACTCCTCAATTATCTTTTGTTGACTTGAAAAGCTCAAGATTATTGTATTGACAAAGTGTGAACCAAGAGATTATCAATAAAACACTCAACCTGTTAAAAAACTAAGTTTAAAGGAGGTTGCCTTTTTTGACAATACAACCCAAGGCCTTATGCAGGGTAATTTGTAAGAAAAAACAAAAGAGGCAAAAAAGTAACCTGGAATTTTTACCCACAAGGATTCTTTACTTGAATGCTAAACATATTGCAACATATTTCCATTTCCCCCACCCCTGACAGACTAAAGATTCAGCAAAACTATTTACAACAAAAATACAATGAAAAGTCAGTATACAGATAATGTACTAAATCTAAGCGCAATTATCTTGTCTAGATATGATCGAAATCAGAGGTAGGCAGCTCTGGTCCTTGCAGGCCACCATCTTGCAGCTTTTACAAGTTGCCCTGCTCCCACACATCTGACTCAAATTAGATGGCCCCAACAGCATGTTGTCAAGTTCTGTACAATGACCCATTAATTTGTGTCAGTTGTGTTCCAACAGAGTAACATCTAAAACCTGCAGGACCATGGCGCTCATGTACTGGAGTTGCCCATCCGTTGTCTAAATGCAGAAAATGATGAATAAAGACAGCCATATTTGCATTTTAATAAAGAGAATAAATGTTTTACAAATCAGAAACTTTATGTTTAAATGAATCTACAGTACATTCTCCATAGAATAACCAACTAGGGCTTATTCTTTCTTGATACCTAATACTTAACATATATACATTTAAAAGCTATTAATCAACATCTCTGCTCTACTCATATATGCAGTCTAGAGAGCACCTGGCTCTTTCAGCCCATAATTTTCCAAGTCAACTCGTTTTTGGCTTGTAATGTGTTTGAATAAGAACGTTACATTATTTTCACATTATTTGTAGATTTATTCAACGTGACAATAGGACGCATTAGATCACATATTAAAGCGTCTTTTTTGCTTTTTCTCACCACAAAAACTCAGAATACCCAAGATCCAGCATGCTGCCCTGCAGCCTTGTGTTATATTGATACTCTATCATGTAATAAACCGCATAAACCTACATAGTGAACTACCAACAAGGGTTACATAATACAATATATTTATACTTATACTGTATTATTTAGCAATGTTGTAATTCAAAGTGACTTATGAAGTCAGTATCTTGGTCTATCAACCATACATATGTAGCAGTACCATCAAAGTTACTGTGTCATGTTTTGACTCAATGATTTAATAGATAAAACATTAGTCATGCTGTCATTTAAGTATTTGTTTATTACCAGTGCCAAATAAAGGTTGATGGGCTCACCTTAATTCATATGCTGCCACTACTGAAAACCCAACAAATCATAATTTCTCCATCATCCTCTCCAAGTGCCAGACAAACTGCAAAGAATGTGTAATAAATAACAAGAAAGGGAATAAGGACACGAGGACTAAAACTGGGCTCAGGTATTAACAACTTGGAAGAGACATTAATTATGTTCAATCTCCACATAGGTTCATTGGGCAACTTTTGATGGAGGGGCCAACCATGATATATGACAATGACAGTCCTGGGAAGATGTTGATGGGTCTTGTCAGATCCAGAATGAGGAAGGGGGGTATATGAAAGCATGTTTGTAACTGTGTTCATATTTGCATTTGCCATACTCCCTCTAATCTAGGATAGGATTGTAAGCTGGAATAGAGTTCTAATCAGGTAAACACACACAAATTTACATTCACAAATTCACACTTTCAAACTGACAAAGCAAGAAACAGCTCTGCATTTCCTGAACCTTGAAGCAGTGGGTTGGGTACACACGATTCAGTTATTATTTCCAGAGCAGTCAGCTTTGATCTCCTTCTCGTGTCTGCATTGGGGCTGTCTCGTCTCTAATAACCACAGATACATTTCCTCTCCTCTTCCCTGTTAGCTAGATAAATAGGATTTGAAATTGTCTGGTGCTAGCCTATCAGAGGAAAAACGTGATCTATGAAATATCTTCCCATGAAAAACCTGCACCGAGAGATTATCTTTTCATCACACAGACTGCACATCTAACAGAGCAGGGTGAGAGAGGTGAGCGGTATGGAAGTGGAACACAGTGCATACATGTGAAGGTTGAAGCATGAGCGCACCTTAGGAAATTAACTTTTTAAAACAAAAGCATCAACTAGCCAGAAAAGCATAACTGTTCTAATTCATCAGACAGTCTATGACTATGCCTTTTTTTCTGTTGATAGTATATACATCAAGTGATAGCTTTACATCTTGTGTATTAATACAAATGGAAACATTTTCAGAGCAAATGAGAACAATGCATTACCAGTCTGATTTCTCCCATTTATGTCTCAAACCTAAAGGACCCCTCTTTTAATTAAGTACATTTGGATGTATATACACTTAATTATCAGGAAACAAAAACAGTTTATTCTGATATCCACAATTACTTAATCTCCATTGAGAGGCTGCTGCCGATTCAAAGGCAGTATATATATCTATTCATCAAAGAGTCCGTGTGCAGGCACTCCCTAATAACAGATGGGGAGATCTTTAACAGTCCATAAATAAAGGCTCCAAACTCCAGCGAAAGCCCTTGCATCAGCAGAGAAACAGCTAAGCAACTCTCTCCCAGGTTGGGCTTGACTACTCCAACAAAGCAAGATTAATTTGACTGTTGAATTGAGGCCGATGCCCCAGCCATGGCATGCTGCCTAGCTGATGGTGAGGGGCAGTGGTGCTTCCCATACACCAGGATCATTGCTAAATGTCAACACTAGTACTACATGGAAAACTTTTATCACTACAAATGTGATTTATTTTTAAACTTGCTGAGAAAATATTAACCACAGACTAGACATAATTAATAGTGAGATAAATGCATAGACAATGTGACAGGAGGTCATACAGATGAACATTTTCATCTTTAAACTTATCTGCAGCAGCAGAACCAAACCATCCAAAATTGCTTCAATAAGAACATGAACAATTACATCTCTGTTCCCTTTTGACTGTTAAAAAAAGTGAACAATAGTGAATCCATTAGCAAAAGATTAATTAAATAGATATCGATAACACAATATCCGTTAACTTTATCAATTTTATAATTAGCAATAAAACATTAGTATTAGTCAAAACACTGAAACTCAGGCAAACAGAGAAGACACTATGAGAACTTGGGTGAATTAATTAAAACCTTAATATGAGAAATGTGAAATGATGAAAATAGCCAGTGAGAGTCTTTCTAAACTGGGAAAAGTCATTCGTAAGCTTGGATTGAGAGGAAAAAAAATATAATTGTTTCATTAACAGCCTCTTTTACCTACTAAGACACAGATTTACAGTATTTCTGAGACTTCTGAGAGTATGTTTCACAGAATTACATTAAATTTACTGAGACTTTTGCTGGTTTTAACTATATCTTCTGCATTTCCAATCTCCCTACCTTGACTTAATCATTCCCAACCCATTACAGCTCCCTAAGCATCAATGTACAGTAGTTTTATAAATCAGCTGGGAATATAATAGGAGAGAAATTTAAATTGAGGCTCAATTGAGACTTACTTTGATTGAGAACCAAAGTCAAGTTGTGTAAAAATTTTATTTCAGCACTTGGTTTCACTGCTGAAACCTTAATCCATGTCTTTCCTTCAGAGTGAAAATGTTCAGACTCCTGTTCAGCTTTTATCTTCAACAGGAACACTGAAGATTACTGATTGTATGCTCTTTGCTTGTTATGAATCCAAATGATGGAGAAGCCAATGTGCTGCTATACAATACACCGAAGCAAGGAGATAGAACGCAATGCAAACATTAAACAAGTCTATAGCTACAGCGTGTTGGACCACAAGTTGATGATATAGTTAGAAAGAATTACAAAATATGTATTGCCATTGTACTTGACATTATGTGCAGCCTTTAGAACAACCCAGCACATTATAATGCTAATTAGCTACTTCGAGAAAAAAAAAAAACCTTTACTTAGCATAACCCCAAAATATATATTTGTAACTGTGAGGACAAAATTCTTGTCCCCATACTCAGACAGAAAAACAAGTACACACTCACACACACATAGACTCACACACTGTATCTTTACACATCTGATAGTTGAGACATTAAGGACTTCTACCATTTAAGCAGAGCCCACTACTGTGATACCCCCCTTGTCCCTAAAAACCCCAACCACATACTGACAGGTGTGACCTTTCAGCGGTGCTGGTAGCAACCACTCTCGCCCCCAGATGGTAGGCCTGGATTAGTCACCATCTCTAAGGATTGTGGCGCCCTGCACGAATGCACATGTGAGGCCCAAACCCTTTCCAGCATGGCCGAAGGGCCTACAATGAAAAATAGAACACCTAATGCCTGAAGATAGATACATTCATCAAAGACCAGAGCCCATGCCTCTATGCTTTGTGTGCTGCTTTCCTTCTGGAGTCTCTATTCAATAGTGAGATGCAAACGTAACTCATTTCTTTCACCTACAAAAAAAGGGACAGAAATACTCATCATTGTTGCTTCAAAAATATTTATTCTACAAAATCATTTCTCACACCAGTCTCTTTTTTATTTATTGCAAGCATAGAAATGCTTATAATCTGTCTTAAAGTGAGAGAATGAGATAGTCTCACGAGAACTACCATCAACTGATGTACGAGTATGGAAGTTCCCGACTCCATTCAGCACAGCGGGTCGCCTCCGGTGGGCACCTTTTGAATGACAATTGCAGAAGGACCATTGAGAATATCAAGAGAAGACCAAAAATACCCCAGGGAGAGGTAGCCATGCCAACCAACACCAAGCAGCCAGGCCAGTTAACCTCTGCTGTGAACTAGCAAACCCTGGGGTATAGCTTGGTAATGACATCGCTTCCTCTACGTCTTTGCTCTATCTCTATATTCCCCTCTGTGGATCCTGCCAGGTCACAGAGGAATAGTATGGAAGAAGATATGTCC
Source organism: Pseudomugil tenellus (assembly GCA_037177515.1). Taxonomy (NCBI): domain Eukaryota; kingdom Metazoa; phylum Chordata; class Actinopteri; order Atheriniformes; family Pseudomugilidae; genus Pseudomugil; species Pseudomugil tenellus. Next base: position 13,943,087 of record JBAMHX010000008.1, on the reverse strand, counting down.
CAGTGTGTGTTCACGGCGCAATATCACAAGGAGAGGCAGATTGTGCCTACATTATTCAAATTCCACTGTACCGATGATACTGTGAGGTGGGAGGCTATTGAAAATATCAAAGTCTAAAGGTTGCGAACCATGAGATTCATATTTTGCCTAAAGGACATGATAATGCAAGTGAACCTGTAGAGAAAGGAATGTAAACAGCTCAGAAAAAAACATGGTTACACATGGTAGATGATATTCCTGCCAAATGATTCTGCTTCATATTCCCTCCAAACATGAAGAATTGAAATCTCTCATCTGCTACTGAAATCAGTTTCCATTTAAACTCTTATGAGATCAAAAAGCAATGCTGACATGCAGTGGCCCAAAAGATTGGGCTTCCTTCCATGGGTGAAGATGATTTTTCACACAGGGCCTGCATATAACATAGCAACTATGCCAAAGGCTAGCCAGTAGGTTTCAGATGCACACACATATACCATATTTCTAAGTAACACCACAGCTCCAGGTGCCTCATGGGACCAACGCCTTTCTATACCACCACCCATTCCTTACTCTTATACCTCAGTTTCTCTGCTGCTCATCTTTCTCTCTCACAACCTTTACTTTGGAAGGGTTTTCAGTGTGAGAGCTCCTGCTGTCATACACATCTCTTTGAGAGAAAACAGAAAAAGCACAAAGGTAAACTACAGAAGAAAATACTGTAGTTCAATGTGGCAACTTGATGCAGACTAGATTGGTAATGATATATTGCAATGAATGGTAAATGGCCTATGAAGAAGAACGGCATTCATGTACATTTTTACTAATAAGAGGAGACACACTGCAGTGCTGTTTCATGTACCCAAATGTGTTTGTTTGCTCATCCGACTGAACATTGCATCAGGCGTGCAGATTGTGTTTGTCTACGTGCCATTGTGTGTTCCTGTGAGTGTTCTCTGCCAATGCCAAGGGCCTCTCAGACGTGGGGGGTATAACAGTCTTTAAGAATAGGATTTAGTTACACATAGACAGTTCTGGCATGGCGGCTTCAAAGCGGAGGCAGGAAGACATCCCTTCTGTGCATGTGCAATTCCTTTCCTGTGAGCACATGTGAATATGTGATGTGCTTTTTCTCAGGGATAAACCTATTGACTCTTTAAAGGATGCTAATGAGAAGAGCTTCATCAACACATACGCAATCATGAAGGCAAACACATGCTTGAATGATTTTTTACGTCAACAGCAGGGTTTCAGAAAAAGCAGAAGGGACAAAAAAGGGGGGAAGTCAGGACAAAATTAAGGTTCTGAATGAATATCAAGTAACTCTTAGAATAGCAATGTCCACAATGTTATTTTTTTCATATTTAGTATGAATGTTCATACTAAATATGTTTTAGTATGAAATAAATGGTCAAGACTTCTGCAGATTACACCTTGACATCATTCAACAAAGTTCGTTCACTGAAACATGAATATAAATTACACTCAGGTTTTCTCCTACCCGATTGATCCCCTATAGTCCTGATTGGATCACAATAAATTAGCTTGGATTGATCTTTCTGTACAATGCCCTGAGATGGAATTGTAGTGAATTGGTGCTGAAGCGGAACTAAACTGTAAGCAGTACACTGCCACTGACCTTTTGACTTCCACTACCTATCCTCTGATGTTCTTAATGGGGCTTCAGTGCAGGGTCTTATTGTGTGAGCAGGTGTCCACCACTGCCTGAGAGGATGGGGTACAATTACTAGATCGCTGTGTAAAACAAACGCTTCCCATAATCAAACCACTCACCTAGACTACACTATGCACGAGATTTCCTTTCAAGTTACCTGCCACTAGGTCACAACGGACTTTATATCAAAGGTGTGCACAGAGAAGCGGTACACCATCTACATATGTTAGATTGCAGTCAGGGACTGCTGTTCTGAACCTTCCCATTACCTCAGTGCAGCAGTTTCAAACTGGCTGTCCTGTGTCCTCTAAGTATGCTGTTCTCCTCACTTATCCTTCCAACTCTTTTAAAAGTATTGCGATTTAGAGTAAGAATATTAAACCATATGGCTGAAATTAAGAATTCAGCTTTACAATCACAGTCTACAAACAATAATAGGTTCAGTTTTATATATAAACTTTATTTCTATTTAGAAAATGTGCTATTAAATCCCATCTTATTCTATTGAGCCACATGAACACACTCCAAGATTAAAGTGCATCATGGTGAGAAGCCCACATTGTGCATATCTTGATCAATACCATGAAGTGTCAGTCAGCATGTTTTCCATAGGTGTACCTTGCAAAAAGTGCAGCATATCCTTAACAAAACATTGCTGATGACTAGCCCAGGTCGTGGTTATCTGACTTACAATCAGGTCAGTGTGTAATAGAAAATGAACAAATTACTTGCCACAGAATCGCTCAGCATTTCATCTCATTCCATTTGGTGTAGCTAACTGTAACACTGTCTGGTTCCACTGCCCCCGCCAGACTCACCCCAGACTGATATGCCTCCTCCAAGGAATGATGAGTAGGAAATGATTGCTCAAACTTCTGCTCAGTAGGCTATTCTCTGCCAGCCAGTCAGATAGCCAGCCAAGTTAAAAGATTTATAATTTGATCTGAAAATTAGTTATCTAAAATTTTCCTGGTGACAGGGACAAGATTTTACGATTTTTTTCGGTGCAGACTGTATTCTAAGCTGCTGAAGACCGTCAAGGATGAAATGAAGGAGTCTGCCAAGACGGCAAGTATAAAACTCCATCAGCAAAAGAACTCTACTGGGCTGGGCCCCAGCCCAATGGGCAGCGAGAGACAGAGAGGGAGAAAGAGACACAGACTTATGAAGAGAAAACAGACAGGAAACGGAAGAGGATTTATAATGGGTGATGGCCCCCCTTTAACCCCAATATTTGCTAAGAGGAAAAGTGATGGTGAAATTACATTACAGTGGGTGCAATCAATAACCACAAATATTAAATAGCCTCTGAATCCTTCTGCCTACACACACTCACATATCTTTAAGTGGAACGACGTCATTTACAGCTAATATCAGCTAGTGTAGTGATAGCATAACTGTTCCAGACACAATCATGACCTATTTAGCATCATAACCTTGCCTCGACTTTATCTTTCATGGGTCAAGAGTGAGATACTATAAAACCAAAGCACAGAGTAAATAATAATGAGAGGGGACATATTCCAAGTGGAGCTGGTGACAACAAGCATATCAGCACCCTTTCCCACCGCTATCTGCCTATCAGTGGGTGAGCAAGGCCATGCTGGAGATTAGGTTTCAAGAGAAATGTGGTGAGTGAATATGACTTGCCTGTCACTGCATCTACAAACACCTCAGAGAATTGTCACAATAATGGAATTTTTGTTTGGAGGAACAGTGGTAGCAGAAAACCGAGATAAACAAGAATACGGCCTATGTTGTCAGTGGAGATGTGAATAGGGACACCAGATTATCAAATCTAATTCTACATCACTGACTAAACATCAGTACTACAGTTTTGTGTGGATATCATGATCAGTGGATGATTACGCATCCTCAATATTACATTTTTTTTCTTTTGCTACAGCGAATCACATTTCTGTTTGAATTCACTATAAACATGTCTTATACAAAAGCAGTCCTAAAATCAATATGTCACAACTCAAACTGCACAAGCACAGACAAGAGCTCAAAGGAGCTATTTTCACCACTGAACTGCATCTATTTTCACTTCCTTATCTATATTAAACATTAATTTGAGAAATACTTGTGTGTTATATCACTTCATAGAAAACACTGCAACATATTCTGCAACTCTGTTTAACGTTTTTTCAGTAGAATACCTCTTCCTGTGTATCAGAGCAAGACTTGATGATTAACATGCAGTAAGGTGCATTCAACTTGTTATGCACCAATGACAGCAATAATGTCCCCCCATGTATACAAAATCCCTGGGGTTTAATCACTTCAATACAAAGACTAAAGGACGAGAGCATCCTCATTCTGAGCAGGAGTAACATTAGCTCAGTCAGGCTAAGACAAGCATCACATTCATGGATAAACAATGGAACCAAGCGCTGTGGTAAATTGGCCCTGCATAAGCCTTGTAAACCATTTCAGATAATGCACAACTGGTTAGTGGGCAGAAATAATGAGGTTTATGGCATTGTAAATGCAAACAATTTGCCCTGTTTGGTAAAATACAATAAATGCCCATGGGCACTGCAGTGTAAACCCCCATAAGTGTGTCTGAGAATTGTGGTGGAAGCTCAAAAAGCTTTTATTTAAAAATGAAATGGACATTAATTGATTGAGATATGGGCTGCACAGTGGCGAGGTGGTTAGCACTGCAGCCTCACAGCAAGCAGGTTGCTGGTTCGAGCCCCGGCTCGGGCGGTGGCCTATCTGTGTGGAGTTTGCATGTTCTCCCCGTGTTAGCGTGGGTTCTCAC
>JBAMHX010000008.1:13927741-13938563 GCA_037177515.1 Pseudomugil tenellus | reverse complement strand
GAACTATGTCTGAGAATGTCTGAGAACCTCTAATATTGATAGTAGTGTTTTTAATATCTTATTGCTTTTATTTGTTCCTTTAGTGTGTTTTATGCAAGTTTGTGTGTGCTACTGGACACCTGAATTTCTCCCTTCGAGATAAAGTTTCTATCTATCTGTCTGTCTGTCTGTCTATTCATTCATTTATTTGTTATGAGGATTTCTTAAGTTGTCTGACTCTTAGAGTTTTATTTAATTTCCTAAGAGTAGAACTAAGTATCAGCATGAGTGCACACTGCATCCAAAGTGGCTACCTGAGAAAACACCTTGACACCCACACTTAAAAAAATATATAGTTAAATAACTGGAGCTTTTTAAATGAGATGACGATAATAACTACCAAAGGAAAAAAAACAACAGTGGCACATAAACAAGAGCAAATAATAATGTTGCACAAGATATATGCCCTGGCATTACTATCAGAAACATCCAACCCAATTAATTAGAGAACAGGACTTGACCTTCAAGGTGAATCCACTGCAGTTGTTTGTTGATAGGAAACAAGGACAGATTTGCTCATTTGAGATTAGAGGAACAGCAGGTAGAATTAATCGTGTTTTAACACTGGATGGCATTAGAATATATTTCTGTTAATGATGGCAAAAACACACCAGAGTAGGCTTATAACTTGCATAAGTAGAACAAACTCTAAAAAATTGTAAAAAAAAAATAAAAAAATAAATAAAAACAAGAAATAAATTAACTTTGAAGTTTAAATCCCAAATGCACTGTGGGGCTTGCAGAGTTGTCCTACCTGACGTGTTTGTGAGTGCATGACATTCCTCTGGGTTCCACGTGATGTAAATGTCATCATCATAGGGTAAAGACGAAGCTCTCTGAGGATAATAATATACCATGCAAGATGCTGTGACCACGTGGACTTGACTACTAAACTTGGAGTGCACATTTGTTTATTAATGTTGTTCTAGTGGAATCCAACTTTCAAACACAACACGGGTGAAAGCGTACTGACATTGACATTTTCCAAACTGTCTCTTGGACAAAGAGAAGCAAGAATGAAGCAAGCTGAAAAGCAAGAAAGGAGGTAAGAATTAAAGAAACAAAAGTGCACATCACACAGCAAAAGGTTCTGGTTTAGAAAAGTTCACTGACCACTGTGGTGCATTTGGTTTCAACTGAAATTTGCTCCATCACAAACCTTTTCCAGCACTTGGTATTAATGCACACAACGGAAGCTGAATGTGTCTTTCTATTTCGGAAGCTAGCTATGGTACTGTTTTCGAAAACAACAGTTAAAAAGGAGCTAACATTAGCTGCTTCCCTTTCCTGTGACAACAGAATGACAAGAAATGCCACCAGTAAAAACATAGAGAGACATTTTATATCAGGAAAGATGCATCAGCTCTTGATGCTATTTTTTCATTGCACCAATACCCTTTTTTGTTTTGTTTTATTTTGTTCCTGTGTTTCAGTATGAACAATATGCACTTTAATGTTTTATATATATCAACATAAAAAGACTACAAAAGTCTTGCTATCTGTGCTTTTCAGTGGTGGCATGTCCAGGATGGACTCTGCATCTTACCTGGGAGACTTGGAATGGATTGTTGTGTTTTCCCCTATTAGCCACAGTTACTATCACTTATCATGATTTTGTGTACATGAGAAAATAAAGAATAGCAAAGAACAAATAAAGGACTGACAATAAAAACCCATTATCATTTATTTTGGACTCAACTTAAATATGTACTATACGTTGTATTTTGATTACTTTATAAACAAGCTCACCTGCCAATAATAATTAGAAAACAATTTCTCATGGATTCATCAAGTGAATTAAGAATAATTTTGACTGGCTGAACAAATCTGTCCAAAATATTAGCTTTTTTTTCTTTACTTGTGAGCAGAATCTCTGTTGTGGCAAACAATAGTTCACATTAAATCTACCATCGGGTTACTAACAAAATGGAAATGAGAGACATAACATATCCATTAATCTATTAAAGCTAATTCAGTGTGTGATGAAAACTAAAAATTTGTCCTAACATTATATCAGCTCACCCCGTGCTGCGACATTAACACTCTTTTATCCTTTTCTTTTTGTCTTGCTAAAAGTGACTCACTGAAGGAACCAAAGAGCCCGTGTTTCATAGTTAAATTGTGACATGAGGGTTCAAGCCTGTTAAGTATAAGATGAATGTTTTCATGCATCTTGATTAACCCTGACAGAACTTAAAAACTCATTTTGTAAGCCATTGATTTTTATGCCAGCATAGAGTTATAATGAAACCTTCAAATGCTTGCACATTAATAAGAGAGATCAATCAGTTCCATCGCCTATACTCAGCTATAATATATGTTTAAACAAAATCAATACATCCACACATGTGAAGGGATGTAGAAAATTTCACTTTTTCTTTATCATTATTTTCCGAACTGCCCACACTAAACATTACAAGGAAGACGATTGCACAAACAAGCAGCATCCATCCTGGTGTCTGTTTTATTTAACTGCAATTTTTTCGTCTCAGTGTGAGACAACTGTAGATGTGTCTGCACATGGACTAATCCCATGTGTTTGCACTTGCGCACATTCCGAATAAAGTGAAAATAAGCGGTTGTCTGTACTATATGCAGCTGAAAAAGATGACAGGTGGTGGGAGGGTAGTAGATCTTTTGAGACTTGTCACAATGTTCCAGTTTATGAGCCAATGACAGGAGACACACACCCATCCACATCAAAGTTTATTACAGTTCATCACCTCCCCACCTGCAGTGTAATGACATTTAGCCAATCCTATAAAAATCCCAGGAAACCTGTGGGTATAAATCAATGCCTTTCCACCTTTACAGCTGCTGCTCGCATCCATTATTAAAGCTTCCACATCATTTTCAATAGAGTATGAGTCCTCGTACGACAATCATGTGTATATCCGCCTTCCCTTGAACGTGGCTTGGGAGAACAAATGAGCACACATTAATAGACAAGGAGAACACACAAACAACATACCATACTGTAAGAACCCGTACCCACCCCCCCAGCGCCGTAGAAAAAAGGATCAGTGTGTATCTGTGCTGACAAGCAGTTTACATAAAATCCCATTCGTTTCATCAAAGCAACTCTGGTAAGTGTATGGTCTGCTGGAAACTGGTAGAGGGCTACGCAGGCTCCACCTGTCTAGGATTTGTGTTTATCTTCTTTTCTTTGTTGAAACGTTGCTCCCTCTTTTTTTTCCTTTGCATCTGGCAACCTATTTCCAATGCTCCAGTACACCTCAAAATATGTAATTTTGCTGTTAAAATAAGGATAAATATTTTAGACAAAATCTATGTCAAAAATATGGTGTAATTGCAGAACAGGGTTTTTTTTTTCCTTCTGTTTTGGCACGTGTGCCTGCACACAAACAACGGCAAATACATGAGTCTGTGTATGGCTATTGTGTAAAATGAAGACGCCGGTGTGTGATTCCTAATGCAGTCGGTGACTACCCTCTGCAGGCAGGCTGAGTGAACAGGAAGAGTAGCAGATAAAGGCAACATGACAAGAGCATCTAAATCACCACTACTTAGTTTGGTCCTATTAGAGCCACAAACTATATAATTTAAATAAATTAATGGGACCAAAATTAAATGAATCAAACAACCTATGAAATTCTGCCGAATAATTCATGTATTTAGGTCACATGTTTTTCAGCAGGGTTACAGTGAAAGCCTGCAGGAGTGCAGGTCTCTTGTAGGACCTAAATAAAAAACCCTTATCTTTAATAAATAAAACTACAGCGGAAGAAATACTTTACACTTAGGGTGTAAATGTTGCAAAGTCAAATTACAAGAGAAAAATAAAACTTTATGACTGTTTACAGTTTATCTTTCATTATTATTATCATTTATGTTTCAAGAGCATGAAAGTAACACTGGCTGCTTATTGTCCTTTTAAAAAAATACACATTTTTCAAACCACTTGCCATCAATGAGCACCATGCTGCTTTTTGATTACTTACTAAAAGTCATTATTTATAATGAGCCATCATGATAGACAAAAACATCATGAAAAGGGAAATATGTTTTCATGTTAGCAATATTGTACATATTTATGTTGTTGAGGGGAAATTGTTTCCTGTGGCAATCTGAACCTAACTACTGCTCATTTAGACCATTTTTTATCTACAACACATTCTAATTTTAATGTCAGTGCCTTCAAAGTACAATATAAACGTTAGAAAATATGATCTTTTATTAGTGTTATAATCATTTACACCATTTTCGTTGTAAAATAAAAACGTCAAGGGCAAAATCAAGGGACGTGACGATACATTCCTCACTAATTTGGTAACTTAAATCACCCATTTGGAGGGGCATTCTATTCTGAAATAGTCATATTTACCAAAATATGTCAAACAGTAGAGGAATAGCTCAATTTCCCATATGAAAAACAAACACTGAACCCATTGACATATCAGAAAGCTAACCTGTAAGTACCAATGAAGTTGTATGTATGACGATGCTGATATGATATTTATGGCAGTACACAGAGTTGTATTCCCAACAGGTTGGAGTGTAGCAGCAGATGTACCTCATTGTTCCACATCCAAAATAAAGCACCACGGTCTTTGAATGAGCTGTTGAAAGTCAACAGTCAGTTTCCTGTCAAGGTAAACATCCTGAAATTATCAACACAATTTGCTGCAAAGCAACTTTGCAAAGCAAAATAAAATAAGTTCTTAAAATAGCCTTTGAACGGTAGTGTATATATCACCTGGCATAATATGGAGCTGAATTTTTTTACAGCTGGTTCAAAGTAAACGAGGAACATCGTTTCTTTTTACAAGGAAGATCATTTTAAGCAGATGTAGTGTGAGCACCGATATTTTTAATTTCATCTCTTCGACATGCACATACACACATGCACTCTGTTCCCCCTTCATAGCCTGACTAGTCCACTGCCCTGGCTCTTAACACATGTTAAGTACGCAGGTCAGCTGGATATCAGGGGTCTCTCTGCTCTGTTAAAAAGAAGAATCAGCTTATTAAAAAGTGAGCTCTGGAGGAGGCTTTCATGCTCCACCCCACACTGCACACCAGCACTTTACTAAGCTAATTAGCTACTTGGGCCAGTAGCTGGTGTCAATGGGGGAAACAACATATTTCACCCTGTCAGCTTCTGCTAGTGACCTCGGATGATCTTTTGATACACTTTTAAAGTAAATGCCCAGAGTTGTCAATGTTGCTCAGCAAATTCAGCTCACCGTTGTAAATAATTACAAGCCCATGTCATCAATTTGCTTAAAGATCTTGGATCTATCATATGAAGATGAACTGTTTTCAAGTAGCTACAACTGTGTACAAAGTTGTGTTTTTAAGTAAACTCAAACGACCTCTGCCACCACTTAGTTTTAATTCTGGACTACATATTTAAATGAGCTACGACTGCTATGATCCAGGCGGCTCTTAAATGCACCTGTACTTGATGATGACAATAATTTGACATGTAAATAGCAGCTAAAGTAGATTCCCTTCAGTTGATAATCAACAGCTCTGTCTTTGCACCGAGATTTCTGTGATCACACCTGAAGGCCATGCGTATGCGAGAAATTAAGCTGTGATCAGAAAAAAACTCGGAAGGTCGCTGTAAATTTGCAGCGTGTCTCTTTAAAACATCGCTTACTGATTGCTTTCCTCGTGTTGCCTTCTGGCACGGCAGCCTAGATCTTTGATTAGAAGAGACTCCCCCATAATCACAAGTGTATGATTGTGGCATTAGGCCGGATTCTTCACATCAGAATTTGCAATCAAGAAATTGGCGTCAGGGATCGATATGGTGCAGCACCTCATCTGATGGCAGGGAGCGAGCGGAGATGCGTGTGGGAGCAGGAGCCTTAAGATCAATTAGGAAGCGGCTGGCACGTACAAACATTACTTTTAATCTTCTAATGCATCTGCACAAAGACGCGGAGCCAAGCGTTTGTTGGCTTCTAAGAAGGAATCGATCCTTTCTGCAGATCTTGACGCCAGTTCGTCCTGGACTGTTTCAACAGCATTTAAGACATAATGAAAGTAGAGAACCTAAATCCGCTTACCCACACTAAGTGAAGAAACTGTATTTGGTGTCACACTTTAGGTGAGGCTGAAACATCTTAATCCTTTGAAATAGTTTCTAATACATTTGAATACCTGGGTAATCTCTCAGATGTACTGTAGTGCTGAAGGCTTGCCTGCTGTGCTGACATCCTGTTTCATCATACTGATATTCTAAGCACATACAGGGAGGCGAGAGGTCTTGATTGACCTGCAGAGTTCCACAGGTAGATGAAGGTGTTATTTTACTATAAAGTTGATTACTGATTTCAGAATTGCGAAGTAATTACTGGCAAATTACTGTGGTGTGGGTAATATTGTATCCTTTGAAGATCTAAACTGACTCAATTCATGCAGCAAATGTGGTGAAAATAATACAAGGGACTTGGTGTGTTGTATAGAGTCTTTATCGGTGTAGTCCATGTGGAGTGTGTGGCTCATTCAATTAATCAGGCATCATTTAAACCAGCCGGCTTGCTGACAGGGGACCCAATCACTGGTGAAAAAAGTCATTCCCAGCATTCCTTCTCCATGTCCCCTGCACTAACGCACTGTGGCAACCTTCTAACTATCCAATTCCAGACCCAGACCACCACAGTTTACACAGTCCCTCGGCTTCTTTCCAGTCCCCATCACTTCGCATTCATTAGGCCCCACACCTCTATCAAAAGCAGAACGGAGCAAAGCTGCAGCTCCATCTCATGTTTGAACGTGCCCCTGAGGAACAGGGAAGTAGGAGAGAGTACAGACTGAGTGCACAGAGAAAGAGGGAGGCAAAACAGAGATGAGGGTGAAGGACTCAAAGCCTCCATGTGCATTACATTCTGGGGGGAGTTTAGCCCAAGTGGCAAAGCTGAAAATGATCATTTTGTGTGGGGAGCATGTGCATGTGCAAGCAGAAGTACAAAAGATAAGTGCTGCAAGGGGGCATCTTTGGGTGTGTGCTCACAGTGAATGCACACCACAAACACTGCAGCAGCCATCCAGCTCATGGCCAAATAGCAGCCTTTAAATTCCGTACGATTCTTCGGCATGTCTCACTGATAATCACAACTTTTAATGAGGGAGTTGCGGCAAATCTGCTTCCATGTTGCATGAAAATGTGTGCTGAGAAGAGGAGTGCCTGATGCTATCACATGCAACACATCACAAATCAAACAAAAGCTACTTAAAACTGTCTTTAATGTGGTGTCAAATCCATAAAGTGGAAATCCTGTTGTGTTTTGGATCCACCTGCACAGGTAAAACAGGTGTTTTCACTAACAGGCTCACTTACCTGCCAGATGAACTTTGCTCACTAAATTGAGCTGGTTTGGTGACTGGTCAGAACAGCTACCAGACACGATTTTTACCTTCTGGACCAGGAATTGACAACTCTATTTTTATTGTTAGTATGTATTAACAAAATTAATATTAAAATAGTTCACATGCTGAACAAAACTGCTTACTTAGCTGCTCAACTGATCATAGCTATTCAGAACTGCTATAATGTTGTTTGTATTTTTCACGGCTTCAGCTTCCTGGCTGCCAGTAGACTGAGATGATTTTAACCTTTTCTCAATGAAAAATGTCCTCATTGTAATGATGTTCTCACAGATAAAGTTCTCCATTTAGTTCAAAGGTACTATCATAAAAATCAAAATAAATGTATAACTAATTTGCTTGATAACTGGAAAAATTATTGAAGAACTGCTTTTACTTTGCATATAAATATTATATCTTCAAAATAAAAAAGAACTTAGCACACTTAGTGGAAAGTTGTCCTCATTTCTATCCATAAGACAGTTCAGGAACTGAGTGACAGCACGACATGAAAAACTCCTCTGAAGGGATAGCTATAGATTTCCTTATGCTATTCTACTGTATACTGGGTATGTGTGTGCACCCAACAGTGAAAGGAAAACTAATCCCGCTGACAGACTCTAAACCTGACCTGCACGGTGACCCTAAACAGCAGCAGCTCATGTAGAAAAAGATGGACAAGCTGGCAGGATGCTTTCACTTGCCAACATGGTCTCTTTGCCAATCATTCTCAAGGACTGACAACGCTTTAAAGATGCTGCAGAGATTCTGAGACCAGTAGCACAGAACCACCACCCCCACACACGTCCAAGATGCAACAATATTCTGTCCTGCAGAGAGGGAAAGTTTTAACTTAAAGATCTTCAAGAATGCGATGATTAAAAAAAAAAAAAGGGGGCGGGGGGGGAGTGAGGGAAAATTGGCAAGTCTTTAAAGAGACTCTTATTGTCGTGTGTCTGTGAGTGTGTTTGAATGTTGGTATTCCCGTCACAGCGAGCAGAGGACAGTTCAGATGGAGGCATTCTGCTGGACAAAGGAAACAGAGCGGTACAAAAGTTAGACGATGTTTAATATGTTGTGAAAGAAAAAGCCTTAAAACTCTGTCCTCCAAACTAATCCAGCAGATACCGTATTCAATAAAACCACTTTTAAACAGAATGTTTAAAAATAAAAAGAGATACCGATCAAACAATAGAAAATGAAACATCTTTGTTGTCTTTTTCTGCGCCGCCAAAATATGAAACAGGTTCCTGATTCCTTTTATGATTATTACGTCTGCCAAGGAGGTGGTAGGGGTTATGTTTTTAATCTGTCTGCGTGTGAGCAACGTTAAACAAAATCTTCTGAAAGGATTATGTTTTTTGTTGTTTTAGTTTTTTTTTTTTGAGAATGGGTCTTGATTTATCTTTGATTCCACCACATTTGCCGAGTGATCCAAATCACCATCTGGATCCAGGAGTTTTACACAGGATTCCTTATCACTGCGAGATAGGGTCATTTTCCATATACATGTATCTCATGTATTTCACATTCAGTTTATAGATATCTCAGTATGTAATAGGACAGAAAAGGGTCAGGGTACTTTTCCAAAAGATACTGGAAAAGTTCCCAACAGGTTTTACGAAATGCCAGGGTCATCTGTGCTGAGAGTAACCAAATCCACCGGTGGATCAGAGAGGCCATCGAGATTAGAGAGCATGAACCGAGATGAGGGCACACACACCCTGTTCCACACCTGGAAGCTGTCCTGGAGAAGGCGTCAAAGCGCTCCCTGCTGTCTGACAAACTACATAGCAGCCAATAAGATATGTCAGAGGAACATCACGTGATACTTCTAAAGATGACTACAGGAAGAAGTCCAAACATGTTAAGCAGATAAACAAGCACCCTGTCTTACAAAAAGAACTGTAAAATAAAGTTTAAATTAACAAGACAGTAAGAATTTTCACTAAAGAGGTGTTACGAGATATCGCAGATGGATCTGCATTCTGGTTAAATTAATTGATAGATACTACGATTCATAACAGGAAAAAAATAGAAAATCTTTGGAATTTCCATCCTTGCAAGAGAAAAAATTAGGATGATAAACATGCAGCAAATGTCACAGTTATGTGCAAAAGAAAAGCCAAACCTGATTCATTTTATTTTTTAACAAGTTTTCACATTTTAAATAACGGCTTCAGGCGAATGGCTTGAAAAAAATATAAAAAAGACTGAAATTTCTGGTGTTTGACTCACGCTTTGCATCTAAACACAAACGTCTTTTAAGGCGGTTCCCTTGCAAGTTGACAGCCAGGGAACCTGCCCGACAAGCTGCACGGGATGACAGGAGTCCCTGTGGGTCAAAAACACTCTAATTTTGACCGAAGCGTCCCAATTAAGAGTTGCAGGGCAGAAGTGGTTACTCAGCTGGGCTGGAAAAATCCCACACAGACCCCCTCTTAAAACGGGTGATAAGACAGCGGACAGCTCTGATAAAATGATAATTTCTGAACAAATGTATAAAAAAGGGAAAAAACCCTAAAACAAAAACTATCCAAAACAGAATTTTTGATAACAAATTGTGGCAACTAATATTTGGTGTTAAGCAGGACGACTAATGGATCCAATTTATATGTTCTTTAGTAACTTGAGCTTTTGCTGTAAGTATAAATGACTACCAGAAAAAATGTGCATTTTCAACATACTTACTGTTGTCTACTTAACAAAACAAAGCAAGTCTTGTAGTTTAATTGACAAATTTAGCTTTCGTCCTAGCTTTCCTGTTGCCTCAGTTATCCTTCAATAATCCATCTAAATCTAGCTGGCCAATTAAAACTTTGAGTTTTTTCATTTTTTTACTGATGACTTCTGGAAGGATAAACAATGGCCTCAAGAAAGAAATAGCTTTAAAAGCCATTTGTTTTAATGTCATCTAAAAAAAATAACATCAAACAAAACAATAAAAACTGAATGCTGTTCTATTTTACAGAACAAAAACAAGACAGATTCTAGAAAGATGCTGACAAAGAGCCGAATAAAGGAAGCATAAATCCTACTTTTTCACTTGTAAAAGAAAAAAGTTCAGTTTTATTGAAAAAATACCTGTCATTTCTCATCATCATTTCTCATGCTGACAGAAATCACACAAGGTAGGTACAAACGCCTGACTGATGTAAAAAATACAAGAAGTCGTCCCTCTGGATTACATGTCAACTTGTTTTAACTTGTAATTGTTGCATTTATGCTATATCACCATATAAAAGTAGCCACATCTCTAAAAACAACTCTCACATATCTATTTATATCATATTACAGCCTTGTAGCCTCTCAAGAACAGAAAGAGAAGATGTTAGTCAAATCCTAAAAAAAGTATTTAAATATTCACAAAACATCACCCTTCATGAAACATCACCAAAGTAGTATATATATATATATATATATATATATATATATATATATATAT
>JBAMHX010000008.1:13902410-13924948 GCA_037177515.1 Pseudomugil tenellus | reverse complement strand
TGATTGGCTGATTGGAAATTAAGTGTTAATGAGCAGTTGGGCAGGTGTACCTAATAAAGTGGCCGGTGAGTGTATGTCCTGATTTAAAAGAAAATGTCACTGACAAAGACAGCTTTGCGCTGTGCAGTCCCTTGAACCTTGAGGTTGATCATGTTATTCCGTTTAATAATTAAAAGGACAGAGTCTGGTCAGCGACCATGTGGGGCACATCTTCCATCAATCTGTCTTCCTAGAAAAGCTCCAAAGACACAAAGGCTTTTAACAGGCCTGGTCCAAAGTGAGAGCTGAACCTTTGCCCAAAACAAGAGACCAGAGCAGAGTCCCTTTTATTGTTTGGTACAGATCGCGGCTGCAGCAAGAATGATGTGACTCTTCCCATCACATGTCAGATCTCCAGGGGTGTGGACGCTGGGGGAGAGCACTAAGTTCAAAGAGATGTGATGGAGTGCTTGTGAAACTCAGGAACAGTAGCAAGGGACAGAGAGAGAGAGAAACAGCTTAATCGTATCTATAAAGGACATTGCATACATATAAATGTATGACAGGAGGTAGCAGCATCGTGTTTCCCCTGGTTGTTCGGCTTACACAATAACTAACATGCTACATAGTCATTATGCCAACACAATTTCATACAATTAAAAAGAAAACGTTCAAAAATAAACTATGTTTCTTGTTGAGTTGATGAGCACCTGGTTTAGTTTACAGTCGAACTAGTTCCTATGACATACTCAGAAGTAAGATACACAAACTTGGGCAAAAGTAGCTTTTTGAATGCTACATCCGAAACATAGCAGAAACAAAGCCTCCTACTTTGTGTTTAAAGTGGTACTGTCTTGAATGGCAAACAATAGATATACACAATCACTAGTGCACCCAGAAAAAACAAATATGAACACATACACAAACTCTCATACAGGCATGGAGGCACAAACTAATACACAAATGCCACAGCCAGCTTACCATCTCTCTGCGGACAGGAGGAACACTCCCGCCACATCATTTCAGAGTGCTTTTCATCACAGTGTGACAACATGTCAGCTCCAGTCCCCGTCACTACGCCACACTGCATTGATATTCACCAACTGTGCAGCAGCCTGGGACACAACATAACCATGCCAAAAATATGACACTGGAAGTAAAACTTTCCAGCATTTACTTCCCTGCAAACACACCCACATGCTCACACTGAGACCATTACATCCTTGCACATGTGTGTGCATACATACAAATTATAACAACTGTATGGATATGGGAAGCATGCAGACAGAAAAATGTGTGTCAGAGGTATGATGATGGTAAAAGACACTTCAGCTCATTTATATCCCCATCCATTTGAATGATATTTTGGTGTTTATGTTACATCTTCGATAGAAATCTCTGACTGCTTCAGTATCGGAGATCCTTCTTCAACCACCTGTCAACAAGACTGATTGGCTGATTTATTGACTGACTGACACAGTTAGTTCTGCATATATTCAATCTAAACCCATCGCACAAGCAACACGCAGAAATTACCATTCAGCAACCACTGAGATTTTACATCCCTAAGGCAAAAGAGATGAGACCTGTGTGTGTGTGCGTATTTGCATTTTTTTAAATGTGTGCTATTAACAGGTATCCCTAAGTATCATGATATGACTTAGAGTTTTTTCTTCATGTGCAAAAACACCGAAATAAAAGAATCACTTGAGATTTCAGAGCAAAAGACAACAGTGAATCATAAACATTATTTTATTTACACTGCCCTCAAAAGAAGTTATTAAGACCTTTTTATTATTCATTTCAACTGCATGGAACTGAGGTACAAAGTATAAATTATTGATGATCTCCCTCTGCATGAAGGCAATAAGAAATTGACGAGGAATCAAATAGGTGGCAAAGTCAATCTGCTTTACAAATATTGCCAGCATTGGAACACCAGGTAAGCATGTAATGAAATTTCTAGTGCAGCCTTGTCCTGCACAAGAGTGTGATTATGTATCCTGTCTTTTGAATGCTTTGTCTCTCCACACAAACATAGCCCTGAGTGTGAATACAAACACACCGGCTGGGGAGATGCATTCAGTGAAGCAATTAAACATCCCTGTGCGTCTGCATACAAGCTATCAGCCAAATCAGACTCTACAGGTAACCTCTGTGGAGAGACGGTAGTGTGGATTAATCCACCCCTGCGTGTCCGAGCTGCATGGCTGCTCCACCAGCCAGGAGTACTGAGCTTGTTAAAGTTGATTTATTAGGCTCCTGTTTACTTTGGCTTTCCCAGGCAAGGCAAGGTCAACAATAATGGTCGTCTGAATGGGAATAAATTTCATCGTGGATATATATGGTCACTGCTGCTCACCCCTAACAACCTTTCAAAGCATGTAAGATTCAATCACCTCCCCATCTTCTGTACACAACCATGAAGTTTCTATCCTTTAATAACTGGGGCATTAGTCAAGAAAATTCTAAATTGGTGCCCCTTTTGCAATGACTTTTTATATGTGTAGTAACCCCATCCTCCTCCCTCTTTTTCAAGCACTGCTTGGTGCTTTATCCATGTGGGAGTGAACAACTGTTACTTCAATTAAAGCCTTAATTTTTACATAGCCTGAGGTAGGAGTATAAAGCATGGGCTCAAAAAGTTTATCACTACATGGATGCTAGGAACTCAGCTTGATGATTAGATGCAACAGCACATCTGCCGGCTGATAAAACAATGTACCGTTTATACATAAAAATTGGGAAAACAACTGGGAAAACAACCAATTACCCTCCATCCTAGCCCTACAAGCCACTAAAACTGTGTGACTCATACCATCCTTGTAGAAGACATAAATGGAAACATTACCTTTATACTTTATATTATTTAGCTCATTTTCCAGCCGTATCATGTAGCCAGTCTGCAGCAGGACTCCTAAAAGTTAACATTTCCAATCAGTTCACAGAAATTGAACTTCTTCACTCTCACAGGCTGTCGTGCAAATGAAATATGTCTGCCCATACTGGCATGTTGACATGGATGTTAACATTTTGAACGACTACATCATTCCACCCTTATCAGAAATAAACACATTTTTTTTCAGTGCATCTTCCTCACTTAACTTCACAGGGGAAGAGTTAGGAGAAGATGGAATGAGAGAAAGTGAGTGTGCTGTTTCCAGACTTGAAAGGAAGCAGCGGATCTGCAATAGAACAACATATCAGTAAAGAAAAACATACGGTTAGCTTCCCAGAACTGCTCTATTTCCCGATGTACCCAAACTGTGTTTTAATTCCACTCAGTGTGCAACACTGCTGCACTGCTGCTTACCTGTGGGCTACCATGAATATCTAAAACTCTAATGTAGTTAAAATCTCCATACAGGTTGTTTCTGATTTCTATCATTATTGCTGGCTGGACTAAAATTGTCCGTTTGCAAAGAATGTAAAGAAGACTCGAGTTAAATCAAAGATTGATGATATAAATTTTTCATATAACATTAAGAAGTTTGTTTTCACTGCTATCTTATCACTTTACAGAGTTATGTTTTTATTCTCTTTAAATAAACTATTTATATTGATTGGGTTCACATACATGTTAGACATAACATTTGTCCAACCATTTTTTAGTACAGTCCCCTAAATGGAGAAACTGTCTAAAGTGAGGGTCTTCTAAGTTGTCAGCTGTCAGTTTTGAAGGAGTTACTTATACAGAAGTCATTTCTGGATCTGGGAGGACCAGATCAACTCGCACATTAAAATATGTTTGTATAAAAAGAATTTTATTGACACTATATATTCAATACACACCATATATACTTGGCATGTAAAATAATTTCAATGCCCATCTTTTCTGATAGATGTCAATTAATTGACATTGCTTCTTTGGAAAACAACAAGACTAAATTCTTATATATACTCCCTTTACATGTGGAAATAGATATATTAGATTAAAACTAGGGGTGGGAGATATTGTCAAGAAATTATTAAAGGTATTTCCCTAACATATCTTGATAACAAACAAGAAGTCGCAGCTCTGCCGAGTCACATTCTAAAACACATCATCCTGCATTATTTATGAGTTGCGTCCTTAAAGTCCTTTATAACTGCACATTGCTATTGTACAAGCAGATAATTGTGATCTACCTCTTTACTTTATTTATTTCAGAAATCAACCTTTGTGTCCTGATATTAAACACTATGATTTAATATATAAACAATAATGTAATTTTCTATTTCAATGTTCAACTTTATTGCCATTAATATAATTTTACATTCCATTTTAAAAAATAGCTAAGCAGCCCTTATCAGAGGAGAAATTTCTGGCAGTAAAGCAGTGTTTAGTATATTTAGTCTTTCTATAGTAAAAGGTTTGCATATTTTCAGTCAGATAAGGTTTGCCTGTATATATACAACATGTAATTTAACACAAATATTTTGTTTAGGTAGGCATCTGTTGATAGACAAAAGTTGTTTTAATTATTTGTAATCTGTTCATGCATGCTAACCACTAGCTTGTCAATTGTATTTTCCATGCATGTTAGCCTTTTGCTAACTTATCGGTTTTTATACATTTTGATATGTATAGTTATGTAATTTTACAGAAACAATGGATTTATTTCCTGGGATTTCCTGGGATATTTTCATTATGATTGTTTAGTTTATTAGTTTTTTTAAGTTGATTTCAAAACAGATTCAGCCTGGGATCTTTCTTGAGCGATTTATCCTCCTAGTTGTAGCAGCATGTCGACTCAACGAAATTGTGTGTGTTTAATACATGATTTGCAAGCTGTATAAACTATTTTGTGCATAACTTTAAATACTCACAAAATCTAATATCTAATAGTTCGCTGTTCAAAAAAGATTCAATGCAGATGAATCATTAAATACGTGTGCACAAATCACCTTGTATGCACACACAGAACCTCACTTACACACAGATCTACAAATGCCCGAAAGGTTTTAAGACTGCTTTCAACCTCACACATTGGTGGATAGATGGTGCATTTAGTGCTAATTGAAAAACTGGGACATATGGGTTTCAATTGGAGTCCTGTGTTTATTTGTCTCTATTCCTATGTCAAATTGAAAAAAAATGTTTTCTGAGAAAAAACAATAGCTCAGCACTCCTTGATTATAAAACATAACACATATAACAATATATCCAGTCGTCCTCAAATGTATTCACACCTTCCCATGCGTTTCCCTTACGTTACTAACACCACTCAACACCACAGTTTCCAGTGGTAAAGGTGACAAGAGACAAACTAAAGGCTCTGCATCCATCTTTAGTGTAGAGCATAATTGTATTGAATATTGAATAGACAGATCAGTTTATAACAGGTTTCTCACGCTTAAAGTTAGTAAACCTCATCCAGATTCACCTCAGTCAGTTCTACCTTCAGTAAAACGTAAAAATATATCATTAAGGGTCATCATTTTAATCTTGTCATTAATTGTTATAATTAATCTAATGTGCAGCATCAAGCAACTCCAGTTTTACTCTTAAAGTTTTATTGAATAATTCTAGCATCAGATGGCCACTTTGTGTGTTGTAGAAGCTTCTACAATGAATACTGAATGTTTCAAACCACTTCCATGTGTCTATTGATGATATATTAAAACAAAAATTGATTTGGAGAAAATCTGCTGCATCCAAAAGGTTGAGCAAATTAGAGTGTGGATTACATGAGCGCCGCAGTGGGTGTGAGAGTAGTTTGCCACCTTTATCAAATGTCATCCTTTTTTCTCTCAGACATTTGTCACATTTTGCACTGTATCTAATGAAGCAGAAACACCAAGTAAAAAAAAACTCATGAAAAAATGTATCCAAGGTGATTTGTCAAGATTGTGACATGTTGCTGCAGAGCTCAGCTTGAAACTCTTTGATATCCTCATTACCCTATCTGTGAGGTTGATAGAAAAAAGAACTTAAAGTAACTTTAGTCGAACCCCAACCTCTCCAAATCCACCCAATGTTCCTCTGTCACAGAGCAAAGTAATCCAGAAATAATCAAACAAGCAGCGATTTAATATTTCCCTATAAGCAGTGAAAATGTTCTAAAGTGCCTCAGAGACACACTGGTACGATTACCATAAACATCTGTACCAATATGCTTAGCTTAATTTTAAGAAATTAACTCTTGCCTGGAGCATACCTCCAAGCTCAGGCGAACTGCATTTTAATGCCACCATTGCTAGCTCTTCAATAGCAGCACACTGTGCCACTTTGTAGGAGTTTATTGTACATCTAAATATCCCTCTGAGAAGATAGCAACACATGTAATGATGCAATTTCAGCAATAATTTCCATATCTCTTCCATGAAAGATTTACGTGTAAAACCCATAGTTTTGAGAGAATTTAAAAAAAAAATAATAATAATAAGAACTGGTCAACAACATGATGGAAGCAAAAATATTAACTAAATGTGTGATTCCTAAGCCTCTGGATTCTAGAGTAGGATCGGGAAAAATAACCAGCATTATTGCAAAAATTATCTATACGGACAAGACTGAACAACTCGAGAATAATTCAACATAAAGAGTTGTACTCCATGCAACTTAACCAACATAACAGAATCATGAAACAAAAAAAAGATGGTTTTACTGTGGTGCTATTCACAATGAATATCAATTAACAACAGCTGCAACAATCATGCTGTCCCAGCCAGATACACGAGCACATCAGCAGCAGCTTTTTACACTTTTAATTCACAAGATCTGCGGAGATGCTAAAACTTGCACCATCATGATTACCTTACGCCGTACAATCAAACATCAATACGCAATCCATGTCGTCAGCTCTCCCTTATTTAGAGCAGCACATTCACATGAATTGACCAATTGTACTCCAACAACCAATGCAATGTTTTCTTAAACTTGAGAGGCTGTGATGACTGTGAGCAACCATCGTTCCAGTCATTAGATCACACTAAAGCACAACTCTTGAAGCAAAGCGCTTTAACGCCCCATAAATGCTCCACTCAGTCAAAGGCTTTAATGAGGGTTTTGATATGCTCTCACTCCATTAGGTAGTCAAAAAGGAATATACTATATATATAAAAGAAAGGTCAATTTAATCCAAGCAAATCAAAGAGTTTCTGTATTTGCTTGAAGGCACAACACCTAACCGAATGCTTGCACCAACATTTCAATGTATGAGATCATTAAAATGACTAAAAATTAAGACTAAACTGAATTCAGCTGAGAATGCTTTGACAATTATAAAGCATCTTTCAGATTACCGTAATAACAGGCAGCTGTTTGAAACTGCTGACATTGTCTTCAGGTTAATGCCTCACCGACAGACAGCAAATAGCTAACCTGTTTCAGATTATTCAGGGCTAAAGCCCCAGTTAGAATACACCTCTCTCATTTCCATGTGAATGCTAGAAAATGTAAACAAGCTAGGTGTTTTTTTTAAAGGGCTGTCTATATGAATTTAATATCCATCTGAGTATCTTGAAAGAACCCTGGAAAAAAATAGATTACTCCCCAATTTTTGGTACTATCCTGAAAAACCTCTCTCATCTCATAATGATCCAATTTCATGATTATTTATAGTTGCCACAAGGCATAAAATATTTCCAATGGAACAGCATTTTCAAAGTGTGATATGCCGGTATGTAATGAGCACGCACACTTAATGAAAAACATCTAGGCCAGCACTGGGTGTCATTTAAAGAAAAAACTGATTATGCACATGATTTACTATTTGTTTGCCAGAGCAAACCACCAGTAGTGGCCTCCTGGGGTTATCACAGGAAACACAATAAAAAGGTTGGATAGATGTTGATAAATCAGGCCTGAAGTGTTATACTTTCCCAGAATCAAGAAAGACACTAGAAAGGGAAAGGACATGAGGGGAGTGATGGAGTACCAAAAGTTGGACAAGGTAGGTAGAGGAAGCAAAATAAAGAGACATGAGAGGAGAAAGTTGAGATGAAATTGAACTGGTTCACGTAAAAGGAGAGGAAAAAATATAAACAGAGATCTGTTAGAAGAAGAAAGAACAAGAAAGAGTAAATCCATTGGGATATAATCTGAACATAGCTGTGTGACTGACTCAAAAAAAATCACCAAATGTGTTGTTTAACTTTTATAAATGGACTGTTCAGCAGGTTCTCAAAGAAGAACAGCTCAGCACAACGTCAAGACAGCTATACTGTATAAACATGGATTTAAATCACATGCAGACAGATTTTGTTCACTCATGATGGATTTATATTCAGTCTAATAATCTTTGTAACTCTATGTGAAAGAACAGCAAAAGCAGGTAAATCAGTTTTCACCCCCCCTACCCCCATAAGATCTTTTTTTTCTCATCCAGACTAATTCTCTCACTCTTGTCTAATAGGATTTGCTCTGGTCACTTTTAATTGTGTTGCTGCACACATGAGGCACTTCAACTGCCTATCGGGCACTCCACTACAAAGGCCCGTCAAAGCTTTTAGACTGTTCAATCGAATATTACCTCATACTTAAGCCTTGAGATGAGACTTGATGCACTCATGAGCATAACAAAAATCTTGGAAGGAACAATGCTGCGTGGTCAAAAACAAAAAAATATGCTACATCCACCTAAAATGTAGAAGAGAAAGATGATGCACCAGCAAGGGAAAGAAGCTTGTGGAGAAAATGCAGATGTGGAAAAACTACAGCTTGTATGAATGCTTTCTTAATCTGATCTAATAAATAAATAAACTTGCTAATACATCTTAATCAAAGCAGGTAATCTCTACGTATGTCTTTCATAGGTTGAAGAGCTTTAAGTGCTCTTACTCTCTCTTCGTGATTCTATCAAGCTAATTTATCATCCTGCTTTATGAGGCCAGCAAGATGTATCGCCTTCCAGGTCATCTGAATCTGTCTGCTGGTGCTAATGACTTTATCCGGCTCTACTTCATAAACTGTCTCCCAGCCTAGTGCTTTTCACAAAAAGGTTAGTTGGTCCAACAATCCCTTAAGATCCCAAAGAGCAGTAAAAAAAAAAAAAAAACTACTGACAACTATCACATTTCTCATCGTTCTCCCGATAATGTTATGCTTATAAAAGAATGAATGGATACCCTTTATTTGAAATGTTTCCAAAGGGTTAAAGCAAAAATGATAAGCTATATCACAATTACTCAGAGCAAGTTCTTTAGGGATGTGACCGGGTGATACTCATACACAGAGACATATGCTTGCACACCTACACAAATACACAAAAAGCCTTCTCTGTAAATAATTACTAGACATTTCATTCACACTAATTGCAGACCTGATCTGCAGATTAAACAAAAGGCCATTTCATCCTGGGAACCATCAAGATATAATCATTTATTTAAAAAAGAAAATAGCTAAAAAAAATGGTATTCTTATTATCTAATTACTTCTGCCTATGCCCTTGAGGTTATTTAATTTGTTGAAAGACCATAAAAATCCCTGGATCTACTGGCTAAAATAATTAGGGTCTTTATTTGCCCAAATTCAATAAGACAGCCCATAAACAGGAGCAAGCAAAATTAGACTGCAGACGGGCAAAGCTAGATACAAAATTAGGCGACTGCTGCTGAAACGTGTGTAAATGGAACACCTCTGACAGCAGTGACAATGATTTCTTCACTGTGCCCACATGCCACCCCATAAACAAGACAACAAAGCATTAACTTGTCATAAGGAAATGATGCCTATTGAAGGGACTCGCTTGTGAAACAGGGAAAACCAGTTTCTGTCGAAGAGCTAAATGAGACTATTAAGGCAAAAGGAAAAAGAAACAAATACATCAAAGTCAGATTAAGGGTGTTGAAAAGCTTGGATTGTCAGGACAGCACATGAAAGGGCCAAGCGAAATCTATAACTGACAGATTAACAAGGAAATGAAATGTTTTAAGAAGAGTACAGCTTAGATGAGAGTACAACTGCACTGGTAAGAATCAAGGACGTGACAACGAATGACAATATATCTGTCTCCTGTCTGATATGCAAAATAATGCTATGCAATACTGCTCTGTTTTAAGATAACTGAATTCATTACAAGTATACATGGGTTCGACTTAGTGTTGAGCTAGAAGTGGTTTGTGCAAAGTGATAGCAATGCCATCTCCATTGTGTCTTAGCAATGGAAGCTAGTTTCATCATTTACTTAAAGTAACACAAATAATGTCTGTCTATGCTTTAATAAGAATGGAATTTAAATCAATTTCCACAAAAAAAACTATCCATTTACATTACTTTAGCATTAATATTCTTGCCTCTCTCAGCGGAAGCCTAAAACCAACAATTTGATATCTGCCACAATGTGGACACAGAGAGAATTTAAAGTTCAAAATCAGAGTGAAGGGTTGTAAGGTCAAATCAAACCTTGTCAAGCTACATCAAATACTGCCCTGCTCTTAAGCATCCATAAATCGCTTTCCTTTCAAATGCCAGCTATTGCACATTCAACTATTTCTACCAGTCACTTATTCTAATGCACCCACACACGTGTCCATGGCAACCCTGAAACCACATGGCAAGCCCACCCACCACCCATGAAAAATCCCAATTTAACCCCTGCCTACAACCATCCTCTTAAAATCCATCATATCAAGCAGATGTGGTATCAGAGAGACAGCAAAAATTTGTCATCTCAAAAAACCATTTATAGCCTAAATTAATTCTTTGGTTTCAAAAACCAGCACCAGATCAATAAAACCTACTTGAGTATGTCTAAGAAAAGACGAAGATGAGATGGAATATCAGGCTTCACTTTATTTATAAAAGCCATTCCAAAAAGCAAATGCTATTGATATTCCTTTGGAATTTCAGTGACATTACATGTCTTTTAAGAAGTGTAACTGGCTTGATGCCCCAGAATGATGTCAAGGAAATGTTTATTGAACCTAGAGGAAGATAGCACTGGGCCATTGTTCACAAAGGGAAAGGAAAAGCAACAGACATTAAAAAGGAAACATTAAGACAACACACAGCACTCCATCCTCTTCTGAGAAATCTAAAATTCACAGGGGCAGAAAATCTCTTGCCAAATTTGGTGCTGCTTTGCTTACTCCTCTGTGTCCATTTCTTCCAAAGCTCAAATGTCCGCTGCAGCGTGTCTCTGACCAGCATATTTAAAAAAGCCTCATTTAATGCTTGTATTCCTCCAGGGAATAATAAATTCGCTTGATAATGAAGTTAAGCTTTGTAGAATGGAATGTCCCAGTATCCTGCCACCCCAGCTTCACCACCCCTCCTTACCCTTCTCCTCCCTCTATATACTTCTTCACTTATTCGACCAGCTGAAATCCTTTTGTGTCTGTGTGCACTGAGCACATACTGATCTCAGCGTGGCACGAACTGCATTCCTAGGGCTTTCTTTAGCTTTGTGCAAAAAAACTAATAAATCTAAAATGCCTCCTCTCCCCATGCTGGGGATTAGGCCTCGATAGAAGCTATGGTTTTACATGGGGAGAGGATAATACCATAGAAATGGAACCCCGCTTCTGCCACATCGTGACAGAATAGAAGAAAAAAAGTGCTGAAAGGCCAATATAGCCAATGATGACTCTTTAGGTGAAAGCTAGAAACCGAAACTCAGAGGAAAATGGATGTGAGGGACTTTAGTTCACTTAACCTTTTCTTGGGATGATCTGTTATTACAATGAGCTGATAATGCAACATATAAGTGATTTCCCCAGGCTGAGCCTACCATAAAACCATATAGCACAAGCAGAAATAATTAAATCTGAAAAGACATGTCTGCCAAGACATGCAATACTTACGTGCCTAATGGTATATGTTTGTAAATACTGTTATATCTCATTACATGGGAAAGACAGCCGGAAGCTTTTCCCTGTGAAACAGATCTGCACGTTCATCAACAGACAACACAAGGAGAAGCAACATTTTCACCCTTAGGGGTCAGATGTCACAAAGCCACAAGTTTACCAGAAACTTCTTGCAATTTCAACACAAGTATGCAAGTTTTTTAGACCCTGCTTTGGCATTTTTAAGCCCTAGTAATACCCACACAGCAACAGAATTATTCATATAACACAAAAATCTTGTATTACTACTCCTCTGTCCTTGTGACAGGCGTACTGCTGTATATAAAGTAAGAAAAACCCACATACAAGCAAACACATCAGTTGCACCTCACAGCAACAACATACCAACAACTGAATACATTTTTTTTTCAGAGCCAAAGACCACCTCCAGACATACTGGTAGGTAACATACTCCCTCTGAGCCTGAGCCAAGCTTCTTCTAAACAGGCATGTGGGAGTCAACACAACTCTGCCCACACAGCAGTGTGTTTACATAGCAGTGCACTGTCTCGGTGGGGAATGCATTATGGTTCAACCATAAGAATATACATTATTAATACTGTATTTAAGTGGAGTTAAAATAATGTGCATAGGATGAATTTTGTGATCAGATTTTCTTTTATCTTATTGTTTGCTAATAATCTTGAAAATTTCCAAGTGGTCACAAAACATCTCAAGGTAGTGTTTGCTTCATAAATAAATGTATAAAGGTGGCAATACAAGAAATTAACTGAGACAGAAACTTGCAAGAGAAATAAAACATGTTTTTTTTTTTTTTTTTACAGCACAGCAAAAGACCCTAACCCTCCACTTTCTCCACATTGGCCCCGTTTACATGAAACTTTTAAATCCTCTTTAATTCCCAATAAAAGTGAATTCCGCTTTAAACAGATGAAAAGTAGCCATGTAAACACCTACTTTCGAGTGGAATTGTTAATTCGGAATTAAACTTAATTCTGAAAAAACTGGCTGGTTTATTCTCATTTTAAAGTGGAATTAAATAATTGCTCTCTCATTTAAACCCTTAAATCCTCTTGTGATTAATTCTGGTCATTCTGCGCATGCTTACCTTCTCCTGCTGCAATGACGCACATCTTTTACCTCCCGTCTTGTTGTTTGGTAAATGCAATAAAGTTTTTTTTAAAAAAGTTCACTGAAGTTATATAGTTGTGACAAACTAGTACTTCAAAAATTGAATCAAAAGTGAAGTGATCGTTTTCCATTTAGCCGCTAAGGCTACAAACAGGAAGAGAGTTGCTGCGTGATTACGTCATTTCCGCCATCACGTTGGAAATATGAGATGAAAATAAAAGTGATGCCATGTAAACCTTTTATTCAGTATTAAAATTTCCATGTAAACTCAAAGCTTCATTAATTTAATTCAGAATTAGTTTATTCAGAATTAATAATTCGGAATTAAAAGCATCATGTAACTGTATCCATTGTGTTGTTTAAAGTTGTAAGGCAGCTTGGGTAGAAAGGTGAAATGGTTACTTCCCACCCCACTTCTTTGGTGTGATGTCTCCCTGCTCACCATGCCATACTAACGCAGAACGTTTCAGAGCTCCTCTTTCTTTAAACACTAAAGATCGGTCTCTACGCTCAGTACCACTTACCAACTTCAAGGTGATGCAAACGCCAAGGCGTTAACTCTACAAAGTACATAAGTTTCAGACAGAGACGCATGCTCTCGATAGAGAGCTGGGAAGAAAGTGTTAGTGGAGGAGGGGAGAGGTGACAGGCATGTGAGGAACACCTTCTGAAGTGTCAAAAGATGGGCTCAGCTGATGAAAGAGGATAGGAAAGAGGAAGGGAGGAGAGGAAGGAGGGGGAGAGCAAGAGACAGAACGAGCTGATGTCACATCTGAGGCAGTTGAGAGGCTTTCAAGTCAGGAGCATTGGCTCTGTATTCCATGCAGAAGCCTCTCTGGTTGATTTTTAAGGTTTATATGTGTGCACATTTGTGTATGCAAAAAAAGTACAAGATAAGTATATGCACAGTGTGTAACAGTTGTTTTGCTTGTGTATACTGAAGAAGAAAGGGTGAAAACAGAGGTCTGTGAAGCTTGTCTAACTTGTTGTTCTGAGAGTATGCAAGGTCTTATGAAAAGCTATTACAAAAATGCAACATTGCACCAAGGGCATTAATTAATTTACTTTGGTCCTGCTCATCTCTGCCTGAGAGGAAAAGAGGAGAGTAACGATTAACAGTAATATACACATAAGACCATCTCTCCTTAAACTTGAAAAAATTGATTCGCTTTCCTTGAGTTGCATAGAGAATTGCTGCAGAACAATCGATCCCTCTTAAGTTTTGTGAATCCAGCTAGGTAGCTCAACTTGGAGGAGACTAAACAAGGGCTTCCACGAGGACACAAGGGAGACCAGAGGAAGACAAGATCTGTCAATAGTGCTTCGTTTTCCATCAACTCTGTTCCTTAATCACCCTGGTCTTAATGTGCCTTTCTATCCAACTGGCCAACTCTCATTCCAATTTATCCGGCATGAGCTGGGCGTAAACAAACACCTACCTGTGTCCTGCTCACAGAACGCTGCCCTCATCCATCTAAGCCAATAGCAAAGGTCTTCATTACAGAGAGTGGCAAGAGGGTTGAAGAAAGTTTGTCCATATTGATGGTTTCACTATTGTCTTTTTTGCCTTGAAAACTCACTCCCCTAAATAATTGCCTCTTCTACTTCCTTACTTCACAGCTAGGTAACCAGTGTTTTAAGTCTTTACAAAGACATTTAATACACTGGAGTGTGGGTGGGGGATCTTACAAGACATTTCCAAAGAGACAACAAGAATATGAACAGGTATTATCACAGAAATTTTTAGAGACACGATAATAACGTATATAAAAGTGGTAGCAGCCCTGAGTTATTTAATTTAAAAGGAGTTTTCTTCCTAAAAGAAAATATTGGCTTTCAGGGAGATCATACATAAAAGCAAAAGGTGAAAACAACAGCATTCTACAGACTTGAAAGATATAGAAGATAAATAATACAATAAAAGCCTGACTGGGTTTTAGTCACAGAAGAATACAGGTACACCTGAGCACTGTTTAACACAACCTTGTCATCACTGAGGTAATTAGCAGTACCCCTAGTAAGCATCTCAGGGTGTGAGAGGGAGGACCTAAGGGAGAGCACACTGTCTTTGTGTCGATTGAAGTAAATGGTTGGCCTCCCTGATGAGCTCCCATCAGCCCTCAGAGCTTCCTGCCGTCACGTCCCACTTAATGATAATTATTTAGAAGGCAAGCACTCTGAAAGTTTCATTATTTAGATTTGAGGGTTGACTTACTAAGTCATCCAGAAATGAAGCAACTCCTGCAAGCTAGTTCAAGCAGACAATTCAAATTGCTCTGCTGCTTTTCATGTGATCTGCCTCATGTTACATGGGATATATCAATCTAATCTTCTTTATCTTCTTCCTGCTACCATTAAACACCACACACTGCTTCTTCTCTATATATATATGTGTGTGTCTCTTTCTCTGTCTCCAAGGCAAAGATCATTTTCAGTCTTTACACTGATCAAATATTGAGCAAAACATACATTCACAAAGAGATGGGACTTTGTCTTTAAACACTCTCCATAAATAGTTATGGAGATTCACTCCATAACTGTCAAATTTATTTATGTGTACTCCATTTGGAATTTCAAGGTGTCCAAGAAACTCAAGGCTTCCAAATACCTCATACCACATTTGCAGAGACCTTGATTTCACCATAGAATAGTTTCTATGTAATTCACACTGTCAAAACCATCATTTACCATCAAACTGTCACTCTGCAATGAGATCTTACTGAAGCCTAATGGCGGATGCGGTCTGACACTGAATGACATGTACAAGTAAAAGCTGCCAAAAAGCTCAAATCTGCCTTTCACTCACGCTTGTGTAACCTATAAACAAGGAGGGATATATCACTCAAAAACAGGGGGAAAATACTCCCTGGATTCTTAAAATGTTCACACTAAGTGGTTATTTATATACACATTTTCAACAAGTGTCAAAGTGAAAAATTCAACCATTCTTGGTCAAAACTTTTATGAGGGACTAATCTTTATGTTGACTAATAAAAAATTCAAGGTATTCATGCTAAAAATAATTTATTTTTAAGGGGACCACAGTTGAGAGAGAATACATTAGTGCCAAGAGATTTCTTTGTAATGAAGCATGGTCTCAAAACTCAAGACACACTATAAATGACCTTAAGTAAGTTTTGTGTTTTGATTAAGTGTTGTTTCATAAATTGGAATAACTTCAAACTAAATGGATTCCTGTAAAAAAACACATAGACACAAACTATTTGGTCAATTAAAAATTGCAATGGTAAATATTTCAGTTTGAACAAGTCAAAACTTAAAGTATGATTTACATTCTCTGTTAATTATTCTGCATGTTAGTATGGCTGTTTGATAAATGGGAAAGTGATATGACAGAGTTACAGGATGGAGCAGTAGAAATAAACAGAATGAGGGTGAAGAACAAAAGGAGAAAAGACTACAAAGTGCCTGAGGAATTGCAGCACAGAGAGACTTCTATTTATAGAAGAGGGTCTAAAGAGAAGAATGACAGGTATCTACTCAATACCTGGAGCATCAGTGCACTCTGTATCACAAACATACCCAAATGTCTTCATACAAAATTCCCTCCCCCTGTTGACTGATGCTCAGTTTGGTTTTTCTCCATCATAAACATTTTTATCACTAATATTTTTACAGAACGTATTTTGTTTAAAATCACATTAAACTAAGAAAATCAAACAGATTGGTAGTGGCTTTTCCGAAAACAACAAAACTGACCTGATTCAGGAGTAACTGAAAACCCAGGCCTAACTAAGCCTTTCATTTCGAGATATATTATTCGGGCACTGAATTTTTAACTGAAGAAACTATACTAATGATTTTGTAGTCTCTGTGTTTTCAACAGTCTTTCATGTTTGCACATTATCCTGCTGACATTGATGTGACTCAGACCTTCCATGCAGCCATCTAAATGATCCATCACAGATACATGACATGCAGTAAAAAAATGCAAAGGAAAAATTATTGCACTGGTTTTTACTTAAGTATCAAATAGAAAACAGCAAGACCAATGCAAGGCCACTTTAAATGGATTCTCCGTTTCATCATTCTATTCATCATTCAACACAAGAAAAGCTTAAAGTTTCAAAGAAAATATCTAAAGGAAAATTGAAATTCAAAGCTGTAATTAACAAGTCTGTATTTATTTAATTGACCTCTATAAATTTAGCTTTAAATATACTGGAGATTTTTTGCTAGTTTGGTCAGTTAGTTAAACTAAAACAAAAAAAGATAAATTGGAATAAAATCTAAATTATTATTATTGTACTGTTATTATTGCTCGATCTGCTAACGAGGAGCCCAACTATTTTATGACATCTCGAAAGTCCCTTTTTTATTTTTATTTTTTTTTTTGTAATATAATTTTAAAGGTCATCATGTTTTATATTTTTATTGTTTTTATTCCCACTTCTGACACTATCACATAAATATACTGGAACATAAAATTTGCTTTCTTTCCAATTTAAATGTACTGAAAATATAAAGCAGCACAAAAAGAAAAGATAGTGACTGAAAAGCATTTAACATCAATGCTTCTTAAAAGCGTATCTGCAATTCAGAAAACAAGTTCATATGACAAGAAGACTGAGGAATACCTCAGACAGGAAAAAACATAACTTTCAGTATTGAGAGTTTAGTTTGGTACCTTCAGCGGTGCTGAAAAATATGATAACCTTAACTTTTCAAAAGCATCTTTGTCCAATATGATATTCAATAAAGTCAGTTTCTTTTGTGGGCTAAGGCCTTCAGTAAAGGTCATGCAGCTGTCTCTAGATGAAACATGCCATCATCACACAATGCCCTCAAGATTTAGTTAAGTGATTATAATGTGTCTACTGGAATTACAAGAAAGGGATGTTACTTTAGACACGTGTACAAATGCAACTTAATGTGATGACTCCAGTGAGGTTGGAGTGAGTTAAAAGGCTTAGTAGCAAAGGAGAATCTACTTAACAGGGCCCTACTTGCTGCCCCTGGGCTGATCACATGCTCTCATTATGCTCTTGAGTCCCTCCACTCATCCTCGTCCAGCAGTGGGGATAGTCCAGACTGAAGGGGTACAACATCAACCTGGCAGAGGAGTCTCAACACCTGCACTGTTCAGACACATTATGCTGCTAAAATCTAAAAGAAAACTAAATTAAATATTTGTGTTAAAACAGTCTTACAAATAAAATTCTGTAAGGCAAAGACTGACAGCCTGCTCTTTATTTTGATGACTTATAAAAAACCAAAGACCTGGTAAAGTTTCTGACACAGTGAGACAAGGCTTAGTCTCAGCCGCAGTCCAATCTTTGAATGCTGTTCTATCTTCCAAATAAATAATGTACTTCTGTGAGTTTCAATATGCAACAGTGCAGGGTGTTTATGCAGCAATTACTAAGTAATAATATACCCCAAAGTAGCCCAAGATTTAATTAATAAGCATTGCCTGTTTCAGTCATTTGATTTTGCATTATTATTTTCTTTTTTTCATCCACTAATGAAAGCAGAAAGAGAAGGATATGGAGAGGTACAGTATAGTGCTGCAACGATTTATTGTTTTGCAAACATTGTTGTTCTTCAGCCCCCTTACTTTGGAAACTTGTATGGTTTTCATGTGAAAATGAAGCCTGAGGCTATTCCACAGTGTATCAATCAGTGTGACTGAGATTTGAAGATGCATGAAACCAAACTGATGGGCTGGGGAGCTCTCTGAGTGTGTGTGTAGGTTTTTGTGCAGTTGTGAGTGAGCAAAGGGGTGGTTAGGGCGAAAAAGGTTATCATCAGTTTTTTTTTTCAAAGTATAGGGTCAGCAGGATTGCTGTACAATTCTCTTCCCTTGTTACAATGCATGAAGCTTCTGTCAACAGACTTGGCCCATTTTTCTTATTATTCACCACATCTTTGTTTTTCTGTAATCCAAAACTCTGCTTCATGTTGTCAGTGAGGAGTTGGATTTATGAAGAAGGTAAAGACCCCACAAGTAATTAAGATGGATAGTTAGTTATGTAAAACAAAAGTTGGTGAAGCACTCTGGACATAATCCCATTAGAATTATTTTTCTCTGCTTATATCAAACAAATGTATTTTTGTAAAATATCATATCTGCTAGCCATGAGCCAGTGTTTTAGTAGAAATGCAATTTCTTTATGTTATCTTTTGTGTAGAAAATATGTTTCCTTTATCACAGAAGGTGAAGTTTATATTTTTAGCTCTGCACTTACTGCAATATATATCAGAAGTCATGTGAACATCAGAAAAACAATGAAAGAGTCACAAGAAATTTTCTGTTGCACATAAAGCACTCTGCACGAAAGGAGACAGAAACTACGTGGACATGATGATCATGTGCACAGAGAAGATTAATTTCAAGGCATTTAAAAATCTCTATGCCTAAGAGAAATAGAAAGGTCCAGAGCCAAGCATGACATGTTTATGCCATATTCAACTGTCAGAGACAAGTCAACAGCAATAGAGATGAAGGGAGGAAAAACAAAAGAGGAATTACAGTGATTAAACAAGTGCAAGCAAAAGATTTAAGCCAACCATGCATAGCGAATAGCTCTCACACTCAAAGTGAGGGCATTGTCTTCAATCAGAAGGTAATTTATTGACTTTCATTTACAAAGTCATAAAACTAGTGATCAAGCCCTTCAGCCGTAAAATGGAATAACCAAAGAAGGGTTTTGTGAACAAAGGCAAATAGCAAAACCCAAAACAGCATTCATGTTCTCTTTGTTTCCCATTAGATTGGCTGAAAATGTACTTCAAGTTAACAAGGTCATCTCATACACAGTAAGGGTCATCTGTAAGGCACATTTTCATTACACTTGTTGAACTGTCAACCTTCTTATTTCAGAAGTAATTAAACATCTAGTTAAATACTTAGAATGGACAGAAGTCTAGCTAGCAAGGTAGTCAATAGCTTCTGCAATTTGCTTTTTAAGTCGACTCAGTAAATAAACCCATCAAGTAACCCTTGTTGCTGCTTTAGATGTTTAGCATGAGGCTTATATTACAAGAAAAGCATACCTAGTTGGCATAAAGAACTAATAGATCATACTTACCCAATCAAGTTTGCCAAAAGCAGAAAATATTGGGTCATCGATGGCCAGATGATTGAGCTCTGTTTATTCCCACAGCCTTTCCAAGTAATTTCTCTGTCAACCAGAGAAGGCATCAAGACTTGTCCATCAGACAACAAGGTTCTGTAATTGCCTGCTTCCCCTCTTGAGTACTATATAGCACAATGTTAATAACAAGCTGATGAGATATTCATTAAGGTTCCAAATAAAAACAGTCTCTTCATGATAGGGGGTGAGCACATTATAATTAAAGTGATGCCTCATGATTTTCACGAGGCCATAAAGTCTAAAAACTTGAAAGTCTGAACAAAGGAGAAAAAAAAGCTATTGAGCAAAATTATTTACTGTGCATTTGAGTCTAAGGTATAAAACTGATTATTACCATAGGTGATCCGGCAGCGGCAAAAAGAGACCTCAGAGTTATTCAGGCAATTTGCTGACAACAGTGATGCCTTGTGGCAGGTTTACTCTACACTGTGCTGGACCTGGTCCAGTCAGAATTAGTTACACTGCTGACCATTGAAAGAAAGGCCAGGCTGGAGATTGTAATTGGGCATTTCACTTCTCCCTGTCGTGAGCCATCTTTCCATCACTTTACCTGAGTGCTCCTTTATTTCTCAGCCTTCTTGTCTCTACCCAATTCTGCTTTGAACCTTCCACCTTTCTCTCTAACCATCCATTTTTCTCAACTCCATTCTACCACATCTTCACACTCTGAAAAATCTCACAGTGGCTTCACACAGAGGGCCAAGAACAGCAGTTAGAGGAAATGAAGGAATGAGACAGATTTCCATGTACAGCTCTATGTATGCCGTAACTGTTTCAGCTTTCAGCATTGAACTGGTGTAGCTCATTCTGTTCACAAATATGTGTTTAAGTTCAATATCAAAATGAGATCAGGATTTAAATGTTCCACTTTTTTTCCTACTTCATCACCAGTAAGATATCGACAGAAAAATACAAACCAGAAAGACATGCACAAAATTAAAACCTTGTGTATATCACAATATAAATGATGGCACTCAACATCACCAGTGACTGAACACAGATTTTTCTATTATAGATTCTATTTTGAATGAAAGGGGGGGAACAAAAGCAAAAATCCTTGCTTCAAAAATTGAACCTTTCACTGACAAGGTGACTGGCTGCACAAATGTATGGCCTTCATATTAAAACTCGAGCATCAGATGAAGTTAACAGAAACATGTAGCCTAGTCCACCTCCACTTGTAAATGATGAGCATTTGTCCAACAATGCCACTGTCTATCCATTAACTGAAAGGAAACTGTACACTAAGCATGAGCCAACTGGTAAACACTGCAAATAGGACTAATGTCAACAAACTGCCCTCTTCACAGCAACCATGTAACACTACTTTGAGTCATTTCTGCTTCATATAAACAAGTTATAACAGCCAGTGGAAATGGCTGTGATACTTTTAACTGTTTGCTGAACCCATGGATGGATGAAGCTATTGTCATTTGACCTCAGGAAAAGGGGGGATGCAAGCGGGTCACACTAATGTGGACCAATAATCTCTCCCAGAGTCATTAGGATGATCAATGCCATTCTAATGAGATAACATCTGGAACAAAGGACCCTAATAGCAGACAGCTGCTGGGCAAAGTGAGGTAATTAGGAGAACATTCAGTGATGCTAACTAATGCTGAAGCGATTGTGCCTAGGTTCGGGACCCCATCCTGTTAAACATCCAAAAAGACAACACGTTGAATATTTCACACCTCTAATAAATAATAATGATGCTGTAATATGAGTGTTAATGCTCGCGAAAGAATGGGTGGGGGAATAGCAGTCAGAAATACTTCAAAATCTGAGTTTAACATGTAAGCTTATCGACCAGAACTAAATTGGTCAATTACTGAGAAAATCTGTTTTGAGGTAACCTTTCAGCTTATTAAATAAGCTATAAATCAATCTGTAGAGCAAAATGAGTTGCTGGCTTTTAACGAGTGAACATGTCCCCCTGTTTGTCTATGTTTGTGCATATGGGAGCATGCTATGCTTTTCCAGAAGTTTGTCACTACTTCCAA
Organism: Pseudomugil tenellus; assembly: GCA_037177515.1. Taxonomy (NCBI): domain Eukaryota; kingdom Metazoa; phylum Chordata; class Actinopteri; order Atheriniformes; family Pseudomugilidae; genus Pseudomugil; species Pseudomugil tenellus. The sequence goes on along the minus strand of JBAMHX010000008.1, from coordinate 13,902,984 downwards.
GTGTAAAACCTAAAGCCGCACATTGGTGATTCGATTGAATCTGTGTAAGTGGCTTTATTAGAGGACAAAAAATTTGAAAAGAAATAAATAAAAAGATCTACCTCTAGACACTATCTGAGCACAGAAGCTGGATCCAATTAGTTCTATGCAAACAAAAGAAAATAACAGAGCTGTGTCAAAAGAAACTTCTTAATAGCCTCTATAAAAGTGTCTGAGCAAGTCTTTGGAGATCATGAATAAATATAATTACTATGTACAAAGAAAATGTTTGGTCTAACATGGGTTTAAATGATACTCTACTGTTACTCTACTCCAAGGCATTAATTATAGTTGATAATGAGGGGGGAAAGGGGAAGGATGAAATACTTCAATAATTCCCAAAAGCCTAGGACATCAGCAACACTGTCCTATAATATCAATTTAAGAAACCTACATATAATTAATAGTTGAAATCTGAATTGGGTTTCCATACTTTGTAGCCTTTTGAGATTTTAGCATCTACAGGATTTAATTTATTAATGAGCAGAGTCCCATTCACAAGCTAAATGTATATATATATATATATATATATATA
>JBAMHX010000008.1:13875364-13902319 GCA_037177515.1 Pseudomugil tenellus | reverse complement strand
TATATATATACGCATTTTACTTTCAAATACAAATAAGTTTCCTTCATATCAACTTCATATTGACTACTAGACAATGAATATATTGACTTCTATAGTAATATATATTATGTAGATTCAACATAAAATCATTCATTGTATATTGTGCATGAGGCAGATACTGTATACACCAGCAGACTACATTAGTATGGGTGGTTAGGGAAATGAGAAGAAACATATCAGGGTTTGAGTGCAGTCGACACTGCAACAGCACTTTTCCTCAGAGAGTACAACAGTAGCGGTGAAACAGCTCCCAACTAACAGTAATTGGTTTTAAAATAATAGAATTCATTACAGTTATGGCGCTTGTTCAGAAATGCAAACAGGGGAAGAAAAAACATTCACTAGAGACTTGGGCTGAACTGCTTCACTAAAAACCATGGGGAGATGAAAGGCATAATTCAAATGACAATTTTAGAACCTTTAGTTCATTTATATCAGAGGCTCAAAAGATGTTGCCGGGATAATAACATCAAGATTTTTTTCTTTTCCTCCGTCTTTTGTTTTAGTTGAAGTGCTTGGAAAGAACCCTTCACCCCCACCCCCCTCACAGTTGCATTCTTTTGTGGTGGCAAATTCCTCTTCGTCACACAAGACATGAGAGGAGATGCACAAACAACCTAGCAAACAACACCCATCGGCAGCAGAGACAGCCAACTGAAAGCTAACATGGGAAATCTTGACAGGAGTGAAGAAAGAACACCTCACACATGACACTAAATTTGCTGCATGTCTTATTAAATGACTGCGTAATTGTACACATCAGGGGTCTGTGTTGCAAGGTCCTGTGTCGTTATCACATACAGATGTAGACTGCATCCCTGTGATTTAAGGACAGCTCCGGTGTGAAGACATTTACCAAATCAGCATTAAAAACGATCTTTTCTCAGGGCCACTCAGGACATAAAGAGACAGGTCAACCATTCTCAGCATGATTGGATGTCACCTCTCATGCTGCGTCCACAGCCAACATCAAGGACATCACCATTAGGAATACTATACATCTGCCATCAAATCAGCCTCAGGCCAATATCAAGTAATTGGCCCCATTCTAACAAAGTGCCTGATACAGTCTGACTACGAATTGATGGAGCCAAAAACCTTTACAAAAAATGAGAAAATAACAGCAGGGATAAACATTATTACTATTATTTATTTTTCTCATATTTATGTGGCAAAGTACCTGACAAAGAACGACAACACCATATGGCTTTGCATTAAACATTTGATGCAGGATACAAGTGACAGCACCTGATGCGAATGACAAGGTGGATGGAGTTGAAATAAAGAGCACAGCATGTGCTGAGGAGCAAAAATCTTCCTTTAGCTATTCTCATTCACCAACGTTTAAGCTAAACAGCAACATGGGCCATAACTGAGAACTGTGTTAAATTAGTACTATACCTGTTAAAACAGGAAGCTGGGTCTGATAAAGAACTCAGAGCATCTATAGGCAAATAAGACTCACATTGACAGGTAAACTGAGAATAGTGATATGGTATGACGTTTATATTCCTGAGGGGAAAAGAGACTTAAAAAGGTGAGGCACTGACACTATGCGAATACAAAAAGGGGTATGTACAAAAACAACCAGGGGGAAAACAATTATAAGACTAGTAGGTTTAGTCAATTAGAATGACATGTTTTCGAGCATCTGTTCATCAGTATGGGCAAAATCCAATAAATAATTCAACTGTCAGCACAACAGGTTTGACATAAAGTAGCATATGCTTCCCTCTAGGCTCATATTGTTTGAGTGAACAACCCTTTTGCACCTTCATAAAAGGATATACATTAATGAATCCAGTCTCTCATCCACTTCGGTCTACACCAAGATGAAAGTATTGGTCACATAAGACACAACTTATCTGACTGCTGCTTAGCCGTTTCACACTTGTTCCTCTCTTTAACCATCAGCTGTCTAACAAATGGCATTAGTGGCACACATAGTGGTGTGTTGCATTGGCTGAGAAACCCATTAGGTCAATTCCCTAGCAACAATGTGGTTTCTCAGGACTATGTATTCCACCAGTGATTCAATAGCCATCCACTGCCACCAAGTGCCGGCCTTCAGTACTACAGTTGTGGCCAAAAAGAAATGCCTTCTAGAGCTCGTCTAAACAGAGTCGTACCTTGATCAAAAGTGATCTGTTTTTGGATGGAAAGCCAGCTCAATCAAAGTAGTTGTGAAATGCCATCTTAATATTATTACTTCACTCTCATACAGTGAAAACTTGGCAGAGAACAACTGAAGCTAGGCAAAGAATAGACCATGTAATTTGCAAAAAAGCTGCAACCACTTGGGCAGTGTAAGATATTGAGAAAGCAGATAGCATTTATGGAGCCAACCTACCCTGGATAAGACCCTTATCCTCTAGCATAAATGGACTATACTTTACTTAAAGAGCTTAAAGTAAGTAAGTCATAGGAGGCTTTGTCATACCATCTGACACATGGGTCCGTTTTCTTTCATTTGTTCTTCTTTTCATTTACTCAGTAAGGGAGGAAATGCAAAACCATTTATCATCACATGGTGCCTGTTAACAGCTAATAAGTACCAGAGCCAAAAGGATGCCATTTTAAAACTTTGGTCAATCTATTATGAGCACAAATGGAAAAGAAACTACAAGCCAGACAATAACACAGCAAGAGATCTGGCCTTGATCATGCCACCAATCTTTATAGTACAGAACTGTCTGGGGAATCAGAGGGAGCGTGGCTGCTGATGAGGCGATTATGTGGCTTTACTCTTGTGTATCCGAGTATGACAGGGCCATAAAAGCCCTGCAGCTGATAGGCAAAGACTATACCTTGTTAGCACTCTGTTGTGCAGAGTGGACTACTTGGCTGAGCTATAAGGGGCTCCCACAGGTCCTGGTGGGTTTACTGAAAGAGTGTAGGGTATTAGGAACATGCCATCGATATGAATCATTCCAAAATTTACAATATTTTTTCTTGATCCTGGGTCACTGTTAACATCTGGCCCTACCTTACTTGTCCGTGTGCTATTTCATTATGAAAAGAACACTGACAAACAGCCCAACTAGATCCCAACTAGAAAAAGACAGCAACACCATCAACCAAAGCAAATAACTTACTAAATATACACAGATGTGGAGGATATCAAAAAGCTTAAGAAGCAAATAAAGAAATCAGGAGTGACTGGAGGAGCAAGCAACCATAAAACATGGGGATACACAGAATTTCACAGCTGTGTGAACAGTTAAAGCAGATGTGATGGGATGTGATGGTGGATGCATACAGAGAGAAGGGTTGTAAAAATATGCTATAAAGTTTATGGAGCCTAATGCGGCCCTGCAGGAGCCTCCTGCCGAGCTGAGCATGCCGACAGTGCTGTTGAGTGTGTGACAGAACTGTGGGGGAGAGATGTACAACAGAGCATAGCTACTATACAAGACCTCCATCACTTGTATGGGGATGTGCACAGAGTACATAAAATTCACAGAAATGCCATCAACGGTGGTAAGAAACCTCTCCCATTTCCAAAATAGTTAATGTCTAGCTTTCTTATGTTATATCTAAATCCAAGCTGTAACATCCAAGGCTACTGAAATTGCACATGGAAGACAGTGCTTCCTACCACACACACACATTCATTTGCACACACCAGCACAAATGCAGAGACTATAAAGCAGCGCCATAGCCACTGTTCAATCCAATATCAGCATACTGTGACCACTTCAGCCTTTCATGTCCCCTTCAAAATAACGAGACCCAGCTCTCTTCTTCTGATTGAAGAAGAATGATTAATTCTGCCTTTGAAAAGACATACTGTATGTTGCATGGAGAAATAACATGAGGGGAGAGACAAGGAAAGATAGAAGCTTTCAGGGAAAGAAATCATATAAACCTGAAACTGAAATAAAAGAACACAAAGGCTGATGGAAAAGCAACCTTGTTTTCCTCATCCCCAGTGGGAGCAGTTGTTGATTCTGTCCATCTCATGTGACCAACACTACCACGGTTTAACTTGAACTTCTTCCGAAGTCTATGAAGGCCAATCAAATCATAAATGTCTGGCTTGGCAAAAAAAAAATAACAAAGAACAAATATGATACCAAACATCAATATTTATTTACAGGACTGTAAATGATTTTTACAGTTTCTATCCTTAACTGAAATTATATGTTGTTTGTGTTAATCCTAGGCAAAAAAATGTGTCAGCAGTACAACTATTTTTAACTTATACAGCAACCCCTTGTCATTGGGCACTTGCCTTATATGTTTTTTTGGTTTCTTTAGTTCATGCAGAAAAGCTTGTGGACACTGAGTTTCCATTTAGCTCGAACTCATGTAATATGCCTTTATAAAGGACATAAATGGCTAAGCAAGTGAAGAGAGTATGCTTCAAGAAAAAAAATTACTTTCAGTTGAAGTTAGTTGGTCTCCAACAATTCACATATTGGTACATTCTTAAAAAGCAGGTAAACAGGAAAACTATACTTTGTAAAACATCACATCTAGGTTTTATTTCAGCTGCAACAAAAATCCTCAATTTTCAGTTGAGAATTTTCAGGACAGATTCAATATTCTTGTCATCATAGATTCATTGCTTTTGTTGGTTTGTTTGTGCTTGTCAAGAATAACTAGACTTTTAACTGATGTTTCTCCAAATTTACCAAAACAATTGAAACACTCACCGGATAATAGGTTAACAAAGATAATGGGCCTCATTTACAAAAACATTCTTACAAACAAAAACATTGTTAAATCCTACTTACAAAAAAATTGCAGCATTTACAAAAATCTTTGTATCTTTGATTTGTTCTCTGTTAAGAGCAACTCCTTCAATTACTCAGGAATTATCATTCTGGAATGCACTGCTCGGTGGCTGCAAACTGTAGTAGCTCTGTCTTAACTGTCGTGTTTTTTGTAATATAGGCGTCTTTTTGAAGACATAAGCTGTCAATTTGGGTTGTCCAAGAAGACTTTTCACGCTGGTAAGAAGCTGTGCTATACGGGAGATTGTCTGCATATTTTTTGTGCTCTTTTAAGACTTGTTATTGTAAGTCTCCGTGGCAACGAGTGTTATATAGTACCAAAATCAACTGATAATGCTCTCCAAATTCAATATTATCAGTGAAACAACAATTTTATCAATACCGAAAATGGACCATAGAAATAGTAACCTGGCTCTTCTCATTATTATTATTATTATTATTATTATTATTATTATTATTATTATTATTATTATTATTATTATTATTATTATTAATGCAGCTGAAAAGAAAAAGAAGTGGAACCAGCGCAGCAGAGAGGCAAAGAGAAGACGATGGAGATTTAAACGTTTGTTCCAGTTGTTGTGGTGCATAACGTTAGCTTGCTTGCTAACAAAATTGACAAGTTCCAGGCTCAATATGGGAACATATCCCTGACTGTAATGTGTCAGTATACGGCTTCAAGACGCTCCGTACAGACCGCAATAAAAAACTCAGCGGAAAACTAAAGGGAGGAAGAGTTGCAGTACTGGTTAACCAGCGTTGGTGTCATCCTGGACATGTTACTGTTAAAGAGAGGATCTTCACAAGAGACATGGAACTGCTAGCTTCATGAGCCTACAGCTTTCCTGTCGCACCTCCACTCTGTCACCCTGCAGCTCAGTCAAGGACCTGAACACAACCTCATCTCCCTCCCATTCTCCTGGTGTCAAGTCCAGATGGTGTCAGTCCCAGAGTTCCCTGCTCAAGACAACTATGTCCGATTCTCCAGCACCAGTTCAACACCAGTCTAAGTGAGAAAAGAATACTAGTAATGTGGAAGACATCCTGCCCTGTTCCAGTGCCTGAAAAACTCCAACCGGCTGAACCAAATGACTACAGAATTTGTATTTCCCTCTGGGATTAACAAAGTATTTTTCATGTCATTTTTCATTTCAATATTCTTATTAATATCTTAGTGGCAACATCTTTAAACACTTCTGCATATGTGTTGTTTTCTGCTGTTCCCTTTATTAAAACACAACAATAAAACAACAGTATTTAACAGAAATTAAATTACAAAGAATTTGTTTATTTGAGATGAATGGTAAGATATTGCAGATCTTGCCAAAATTTCAAAATTTCTTGTAAGAGAAAATTAAACTTTGTTCACCTATTTCATTAATTCAACAAGTCAGTCAAAAAACTAATTTCATTCTATTGTTACTCTTTCTGACACCACTGGTGTAAAATACAGTACACATGCCCAATCTGTTCCCTCAAGCACAAGAAAAATCATTTCATAAATGTCCAAGTCACCTGTAACTCACAGACCCCCCTGCTGAATGAGATATTCGATAATTAAAACTTATTTTAACAGTGGCTTTTTATTATAATTTTTCTTTTTATTAACAAATCAAGATTATTTCCTGGACACCTGACACCTATCAGAATCGCCTGGAGGAATGAAATTATCTGCTCCACAGGCAAATCCCTTCTTAAAATGATGCCACAGCAGATGGAAATCTGCTTTACAAACTGTCCGGTAAAACTGTACAGCACTAGTATAAAGCACAGTACACTATGTTATGATCATTAATCAGAGTGCACCATTTTCCCCTTTAGCCATGAAAATGTGCATCTTCCACACTTGTGGGGGCAGACTGCTTTTCAAGTTAATGAGTAACTAATGACTTGTTTGCACATAAAGTCATTTCTATATTATTTGATGCTAATGGTGTTATAATTCATAATTACCTAAAAAAATTTAACTTAGAAAAATTAAGCTTCAGTGCACATTGTTATTATTATTTTATGTCCATCTTTTTGTCATGTTCTTTTTTTTTATTTTCTGAGTGTGTTTTGTTTGCGCAGGGTCTGGTTATTTTGACCATTTATCATTGTTTTTGGTCATGTGCTTATATACAAAGCAAGACCAGCTGGTCCATCCTTTCAACTTGTGAGAGACTGGTATTCACCAATATAAGTGGAAATATACTGACAATTATGCTATGTATGAAAGTGCCTGTGAGTCTGATGGAGTATTTTCATTAAAAAAACATCTTAGGAACAAAGTTAAGAAGCTTTGTAAGAACATATTGATGAATGAGGCCCAATCTTCCTATCTTTAGTAAAAGAATAGAAAAAAACTAAACAAGAAACTTGATCAGTAAAATAAAAAAAGGTTTACAAAGCATTCTCTCCCAAACTGAGGCTGAAACTGATGAAAAATTTTCCAGTTTAGTAGACAATATTGTTTCCATTGCAGAGCTATGCATTACACAATTCTACATTGAATTTCTAAGGCTTTAAATCTTTTAAGGGGGAATCCAACGTGCTATAGAAGGAGATGGGTGCACATGAATCACCAAGAACTAGACTACAACACCTATTAACAAAAATATTAAATAAGTATGTTACTTATTTGTGCTTTTTTTTTACATACTTTGCTTGATTTACCTTAATTGCTTAATTAATTCCAAATAAAGCATATCAGCTAAATGTCACAAACATGTACATACATCACATATACCTCAGTTTTTTGCTGATATATGTGTAAACCTTAATTACTTTGCTTAGGTACTGTACAAAACCAGGGAACAGACAATCGCATAATCATAGACCAACAATAAACTCTATCATAAAAGTATTATCCTAAGCAGGAAACTAATGCCTACATCCATCCGTCCCCAGTATTTAACATTCTAAAGACAGCTGTGGTTTGACTAACTCTACCGTCTAAATTATTATTATTTTTTTTTAGAAAAACCAATTTAGTTACAGCCTCAAGCATTTTTGTGAGGCCACGCTGATCTTGACTGTTGACCTTTGATAACCAAACACTAGCCAGTACAGTAGCCAAGAATCAGAGTCAACATTTGTACCAGATTCAATGTGACTTCCTTCAGGCACTTCAGAGATACCATGTTACATGTATAAGAAAGGACAAAAATAAGGTCATAGTAACTATAACATGACCAAATGCCACAGTAAAAGAAATTCTGCTTTATTAGAAATGCGAGCAACTGGCTAAAATGTAACAAAATTCAAAAGATTAAATCAAAATTAAATAACTGAAATTATGAATGCGTGTAGTCTGTTGATGTCTATTCTCTTAGACAGGACCAAGATGCACGATGTTGGTTTAAGACCTTATCAAAAAATGTACCATATTCCACAATAGACAGGTGAAAAAAAAGTGATAAAGCTTTTTTCACTTTAACTTCACTTACTTTTAATGGACCAGCAGTTTTGCTGTAAATTGTAGATAATAAGATGGATCTGGAGAGATATGTTAACTCTTAAGTAAAATGATTTTATTTAAGAATTTGGGCCACAGCTGCTACTTCAAAACATTGTTTTGTACCCATATTTAGAGTGCATGGAAATGATGTATTTCACAGCACCATGCTCTTGGGAGTTGATATTTAATTTCCATAAAAATATATATAAATAATGAAATCTAGATTCACCACCTGTTCAGAGTATACACTCCCTCTTGCCTCCAAATAGCTGGGATAGGCTCAAGCTTCCGTTTACCTTGAATTGGAGTAAGCAGTAAAAAAAAAAAAAAGGATGGACCGATTCAGATTCAGTTTTTTGTTTTTTATTTATCCTTCATCATCTCACTTCCAGAAAACGTTTCATGTCAACCAATTAAAAACTTTTTCAGCATATCAAGGACACATTTTGTTTCAGTATATGTCTGTTTCCTGGTGTCAGGCCTTGAGCCAGGTGAAGAAGCAACTGGACTGAACCAGAACAATGGTAGATAGTGTCACCACCAGGGCTCTGAAAACTTATGCAGGACTAAAATGTTCTACTCTAAAGCAACTTCTTTAAAACATTCTCAGTGAAAAGAAAACTTATTTTGCTGTGGAGAACTCCCTGCCTTGTTCAAGCACCTAAGACACCCTTAGCTTTAAAACAAATTATTTGTTGACAAGTTGCCCAAAGTTGTTGAATGTTGTAGTCCCCAGTCTGATGACATGCTGCTGAATAATTGACCGGTAAATGTAATCCTAATTGGTGGATGAAAACATCTGAATAGCTTGATCTTGTCGATGGAAGTGAATTTTCAGCCAATGTGAGGCAGCCACCACATAGTGTATATACTGAATGCTAAGATCTTGACAGGTCACCATAAGTCAAACAAGAGTGAGAACATTTGTCATAGATAATTGGACATATATAAAAAAAAATGATGTTGGATTAATAATACCTTAATCTATAAAAAAATAATTAATCAATGTTTTTAAGTTAGCCTTTTTGAGGATCATGCTTTTCAATTTCTCAAGTTCTTTAACGCAATTCACCCTGCTCTGTTATGTGAGACACCCTATAAATTCCAGGTGGATACCATCACAACCACCAGGATTTATGACAACTTAACAAATAGACCCCAGTTTGTGAGACTGAAAGGCTGTGTGTTTGTGTTGGTGGTTGGCAGCACTGGAGCAGCATAAGGGACTTTGCTCTTATCATTTTTTTTTCAGACTGTACATCTCAGACTTCCAATAAAACTGTGAGTGCTGTCATCTACATTCATACTCTGATTACTCTGCAGCCATGGGGTGTATCAGTGATGGACAAGAAGCTGAGAATAGAGAACTGATCAGTTCATTTGTGAGATGGTGCAGAACACTCACCTGATCTTAAACACACAAAAACTATATATTGCTGTCTTCAGAAAAACAGGAATAAAAAAAGTCACTGTTTACATTCTGGAAAAAGAGGTCTAGAAATACAAGTACCTTGAAATTCAGCTAGACAACAGACTAAACTGGAAATGCAAAACAGAAGCGCCTACAAAAAGAAACAGAGAAGCCTGTGTCTTAAGGAAGCTAATATCGTTCAATGTCTGGACCCTGAGATGTTGCAGACATTGAATTCTATAAGTCTGTTGTGGATAATGCTATCAGCTTTCGAGTCTTCTGTTGGAGCAGCAGTATCAGGGCGAGAGAACTAAAGCGACTGAACAAACTGATCAAAAAGGCTGCTTCTAAGTTTAGGATAACTCTAGCTGCTGGAACAGATTGTCCAAAGAATGTTCTTCACATGCTGGGAAGGAAAGAAGGAAAGAAGAAAAAACTACTACTACATTGCAGTTTCCCTCTCAGATTACTAAAGTATTTTTTTCATTTCATTCCACCAGTGCAGGTTTCCTTGATCTTGATTTATTTAAAATGAAATCTATGGTGAACACTGGTTCAGTGCATGGCAAGCACATGCTATTGATTCATTTTTCATTGCCATTCTTTCAAAGCATCAAGGACATGTACCACATGAAATCTTTTCAACTCCAAGTACTCAGTTTTAATCTGAATAGCTTGATTGAAACAAAAAGCCTTTTCAAGGAAGTGGTTTTAAGAAAGAGCAGAATAGTAGAAGGATGCCTTGATTTCCTTTCAGGCTAAACATACATATAGATTTTTTTAAAGGTCCTCTGTGAACACTCCTTGTACAGTGAACAAGCACCTGCAGAGTTAAAGAGGTGCCAGATGTCACCTCATATCCTTGGAATCCTCCGTGTCCCTAGTTCCCCTAGCGTATGCTTTGTAATCCTCCATCACGGCTTTGTCATTTGACCAAAAACGTGTATTGTTCTACTAAATTGTTTTGGTCCACCGCCGGCTGAACTGTAGCTTTCGTATGTATTCTGTTTTTATTCTTGTGTGTCGAAAAACACCATAATAACATTTTTTTAAAAAGACAGAAAAAAGATGGATTACTTTTGGATGTGGAGTCACGTTGCTTTCTTAAGACTTTAAGACAGTTTTCCATGAATGATCGAAATGCTGTGACGAAGAACACTGGGGACATTAAATGTCCCAATGAAAACCATTTCTTACAGTGGAGATCAGATAAATAACATCAAACCAAAGTTTTCATGATACAAAAATTTCAAACTTGATACCAATGCTGAGGATGGTGCTTGATACTTGTTGCTTTTCTCAATCTCAGCCTGGGACAATAAGAGATACACAATGTCAGATATAAACAATGGAGTCGTAGAAGCCTGTGTGCATTACTATATTACTGTAACTATGGATGTAGGCATGACCTTCAACTTCATTTTTGAATTTGAAGTTACTGAGAACAAAAAAATCACTCCATTTGGTATAGAACAAATACGAATATGTTGCTGAATTAGACATTGGTAAAGCAGAGGGAAGACACAGCCAGTCATATAGTTCAGTTATAATGACGGTCCTGCTGGACAGCTATACAGTATATTCATATTATGTCTAAACAGAAACTTACTAACCTCCTGATACTCTGTATATACTTTGGAGTGATGGTTTGGTCTGCTTTTAACTGACCCTGGTCCACTTCCATGGATAATACAGTTCTTTTTTTGGAGTTGAAGCATCTCATTGAAAAAAGATATCTTACTTTTCACATTTTTGAGCATAAGCTGATTTTTGCTGTTGCCATGTGGAATGTGCATCTCCACTGTAAACAAAGGATTCACTTGGCAGTATTTATAGCAATATCTACTAATATCCTACTAGATACTAAAACTTAGTATTGAGTATCTGAGTTTTTTTTATTACATTAGACTGTTCAGTTTTTTAATCATAGGTCAAAGAAGAAAGCCTGTTCTAGAGTGAAAGGAACCTTAAAGTACTTGTGGCTTGGTACTGTGTAGAAAACTAGATTAAAATAAATGTATTTGACTTCGGGGGCAGTGGATCTCATTGGGTATTGCCATATAAAGGTAGAATATTATGAAATGTGGTCATATTAGGGTGTAATTTGCCTCCCATACTAATCTTAGAGTTTTTATGGTGTCTGAGCCAAATGAACAGGGAGAGCAAGATGGCGTGAAACAAATTTACAGCCTCCAGTCTGCGTGACAACATCTGCATAGACAGGGCTCAATACTCCTCCAGAAGTTCAACGGTGGGTTAGGTTCTTACAGAAAAACTTGAGTTGTTCAAGAAATAACAAAAATAATATCACTGCAAGTAGTTATAAAAAAAATAAAAAGATGCATTAATTTCATGAAACATTAAGCTTGTACTGAGAATATACTGGCTGACATGAAGTGTTAGAAAACAAAAGCAGTCTCCATTTACAGTCACCCTGTGCGTTTGAGCTGCATCTGGAGATTATCCTAGAGAAGATCCGTGGAAAAAATAAGTGTTTGGTGTCCACAAAACTACTGGTTGAGCAGTTATAAACGTGACACATTACACAACAAGAGAGGAGCTGCCTTTAATGAAATTCAATTCCAAGTAGATAATTCTAATAAAAAAGACTGGATTAGCTGTAAATCTGGAGGAGGGAAGTTTGCTCATATATTAAATTTAGTGAAACTGTTCCTTTCACTTGGCTTTAAAATAATTTATTCCGCTTAACATTCATTGCTAAACTCAAATCATGTTCACAAACCTCATTCTTATTCAAAATAGTTTAAAAACCATCAATATGAATGGGTAATAATAAAAAAGGAAATAATAAAAATGTATAAAAATATGATGGCGAGCAGCTAAACTAAAAAGTTACACACATTAGTGAAAGTCACCAAGTTAGTCTGGAGTCTGTATATTCCAACATACAACTCTTTGGCTATTCTAAAATCCTTTGTTCTTACCAAAAAGAAGATGAATAAAAGCATTTTACCTTGCATAATCAGAAACCCCACTGATTAAAATACGGAAGTACATATCAAGGTTCTCTAAGGGAAGCTCACAGAAACAGTAAAAATAAGATTAAATATGTGGATAGATTTTCACAACTACTCAGACAAAAGTTAAGTGTGGAAAGTTTATTAATGGTATGTGAAAGAAATTCTCAATTCTACCAGAAAATAAATGTTATACGTATAAATATTTCTTATGTCAATAACAAAACCAAGAGTTTGACAGAGTCTTATGTGGAAAACTCTAAACACCAGCAGTCAGTAAAGACTTGCTTGACCTTTTCTGTTAGCTTTGAGACATTTTAGAATCTTTGGTCAGATTTGCACACTGCCAACAATACACGCAAAGTACAACCACATGTACCATTAGTACCTGACATTTCAAAGCTGACCAGAATGCAAGCAGTCATGTGTCCAGTCATACAAATATTGATCACTTCCTGTGGTTTGGAGACATCTCACTAGCATTCTGAGCCACTGAGTCTGTCAGTAGAAGTATAAAGATGGAAGTCTGTGTTCACTGTAACACTGCAGGATGCTCTGATGGATGTAACTTTACTTATGATGTTAATCAATGTAATATTTACAGATGATGCTATGGTCAGCAGTTAGTTGAAGCCCACTGTGTAAGGGCTCCTAGATGTGTTGCTCCCATTTTCCATTATCTTACTTGTTAAGGTTCAGCAAGAATATAAGTTCTAACATTTTTGTAAACTTCCACAATGGTCAGAGAGTCAATTCAAAGTGTTTTATCCCAAGTTTGTTTCTTCTAAAGAGAGAGGAACAGTGTCAAAGTGATTTAATGCTTGAGACAGAGGAGTTACACTTGCATTTTCCCAATGGACATTCCTAACTAACACTTTCCTTCCAACACATGTGAAAGTACTCTGTCCCATCAATGCACACTGACAGCATGAAAATGGGAATATGTCTGCAAAGCAGGGGATCTGGCTGTAGCCCACCATCAGCTAAACAGGCTGAATACAGTTTTTTTTTTCCACCTCTCTTTCAGTGGGGCTTTTAAGAATGACAGCTTGTATCTTTCAGTATATTGTCCTTATCTGTTTGCTACTGCTTCAGGTTTTGCACAAAGATTGAAATGCTGGGTGAAATACTTTGTGAGCTGTTGAGTGAAATGACAACCAGGAACCATGACATCTTTCGACACGGTTAGAAAAAATTCAGAAACTGGGTCTCCATATCTTAGATGAGTGGTCATGATCAAAGATGAGGTCATTTAATCCCTTTTCTATTTCTCAAACACAATGTAACCATTGCAACTGATTAAGGCCAACTACAAACCAATCCACGTAGGCCAAACTGAAAAACCCAGAGCTCCCACAGAAATAACCAAGCACAAAAGAACAGCTTAACGAAAACGGAGAAACGCAATCAATAAAAAGTGTCTGTAAAAAACCTCAAAGAGTGAGGTTTGTCTGAGTGCATGGGCAGAGCAAAGGCCAGGTCACAGTGTACTGCTTCACCTCATCTGTACTTCTGTTAGCCTTCACAGTCCTCTTAATCCATAAGAAGCTCTCAAAACGCAATAAAATACCATCTAAACTGACACCATTTAAAGTGACAATACCACACTTGCCAAGACAACACAAGGGTTTATATGTGTATTTAGTTCTAATGTGAAAATGTTCATTTAAGGCTCCGAAGAGTGACAAATACTGACGATATTAATCAAATCATTTAGATAATTTAGGAATTTTGCTACTACTTTAAGTAAACAAACATCTACAACAAAAATAAGTATTCAAAAGAAAACTATGCTTTAATTTCTTTCAAGCACAGCAGAATTGACAGCAAATATACTGAATATAACAACTAAATGAATATATTCAAATATATCTGTTCATAAAAAAACACTATCCTCTCCAAGGCTCAGTATTTGTGCAAATTTTCTTTCCCAACACGTGCAGTGAGCCTTATAATGTGTTATACATTCTCAGTATGCATTGTATTTCATCGATCAGATAAACATCATTAAGGCCATTTAAATGCACCGTGCTCTGATAAACAGATAAGCGTGAACATTATGAGACTCTGTAAGAGTTATCAGTCTTTATCTGCGCTATGATATTCAAATGCTAATAGTTGCTACACTGCAATTTATTCAAAAAAAAAAGAAAAAGAAACGGCAAAAAAGAACAAAAAGGATCCAAGTAATTTTCAGGCTGTATAATTTCTAAATGCCTCATCTGAAAGAGCCACAATTTACATGCAGCATTTGTATTGACAATTTGTATCCTTTTCAAATAAAAACCCATTAGCAATATCAGCGCTCAAAATGAAAATCTAAGGCATGAAAATGACCTCACTTGCACAGTTCCGAATATGCTCTTCAACATCCTCCTGAAACAAGATTAACTGATGCTTGTGTGTAAATCTTTCTGTAAGTGTATGTTTAAAGGGTGGATGAGGACAGATACATAAAAGTAACAAGATTCAGAAGCTAAATAAATAATGGGCTACTTACCGCAACTTTGCTCCCAGTTATCTGCATGCAGCGATCAGCGGAGAAGGTTAATGTGCAAAAAGACACAAACAGCACAATCATTAGTAGGCCAGAAAAGCCTCCATTACATGTTGAGGCATTAGTGTACCTTGTACATCACAAAAATCCTTTACACAGTCATAGCACACACAGTTTTACACAATCTATAAAAGCAGAAAAAAGAACAATCGTAATTAATATCGCATGCTGAAGACAGTGTCTGTTTGGCAGGTGCTAGTTTCCAATTTGTACAGTTTTTTTTTACAAAACAGGTGAATGAAAGAACAAAAATAAATAGATGTAAACAGTTAGATGGAAGAACTTGCTGTTCAAGACACAAGAGATCCATAAAATGACTCAGAGGGTAAAATATGACTCTCCTTGACTTCCTGGTATGGCTCGTGAGATTCTTGCCCCAAAAAGGAGCGTTGGCTAGTGTGGCTACAAAAGCTGCAGAGAGTCTCTTTGGGCTGAAATCAATGTGCTGTCATTAACATTGGACTTCAGGTGTCAAATTTGTGTGGCAGACCTACCTTGAACCTATGCAGTCAGCACAATTCCTAAGGTTTAACCTTGTTATCTGTCAATAGTGGCAGGTAGCAGAAGCGATTTTCATTACTGCAACAGTGGGACTTGTTTCACAGAGGGAAGGTGTCTGTCAGCACAGTAAATGCATTCTAAACTGAGGCAGAGTTCCTCTCTCTCTCTGCTACATGTTTCTAAGGAATTGCATTTTGATTGCAGGAAGTTATAGGACCCACTGAGCTCCTTATATTATTTTTTTTTCTCTTTTCTCCATGGTTTGCAGAGGAAGGAAGGAAAAAATCTGGCTTCCCATTTCTTTTACTGTAACTCTCCAGGTATGTGACCATTTGATGCCTGAATTCCAAATTTTTTCACTCTACTGAGAGTTTATAACAACCATAAAGTCTCTTTTACTTGTACCACCATCATCATTTACCTTGATCTCTGGCAAAGGTTTCATTTCACTGACCAAAACGAAGCAACGTCTCATCTAAACGCTTCCATTTTAAATTCTAATATAAATGACACTAATGACATCTAAATGACTCGTATTTTTTATCTTACCTTAAAGCAGCTTTACCAACAACAGACACTATCTTTAGCATGATTAAACAGTAGTCATTTGGGAGGAGCTTGAGAGGGAGAAGCTCAGGCCAAGAGGCAAATGTAATTTTCAATTCATTGTATCAGCGTTCTAAGTATTAGGGTTGTCTTGAAGTGTCACAACAGAAAAACACAAAAAACCACAAGTATCCACAAGAACTGAAGTTATGCTGCTTGTTTGTGGAATTTACACCGTACAAAGTGGGAAGAGCTAAATTTACTTCACCGAAAATGAGTGGCATCGGAAGTTTATGGGTCCACTCCTTTACATTCAGCTGGTTAATGACACAGGGAAAATGCAAGTGGGAGGAGGATTTGGCATTCAAATGGAACTGAGAAGAGTTTTCAGGTGGAAAGGGGCTTTGTAAAGGCAAAAAAAGCATAGATCTTTCAAGGGGAATTAGCTATAATAGTATAAACCTAATAATAAACCCAGAACTTTGTACACATTTATTGAATTTTAGTCTTTAAGGTGAATTACTATCCATTTGCAGTGTCTTAACAAATAAACGCAAGCAGCTAGATGAGAATGTAACGTTGCTGCATGGAGTAGCTGAAAAGAATCATTTATCTAACTGACTGATTTTTTTTTTTTTTTTTTTGTATAGTTTCAATCGTGTTCTCTGAGCCATAGAAAGCCACTGAACTTGAGCCATTGTAATTGAGTGAAAACTCAACCCACCAATCTCACTGCCAGGTTGCCTGGGTGGTAAATGATGCAGATGCACTACTTCTAACAGGAAACAAGTCTTAATGTACACATCATACTATATATTAGTGCACACTAAAATTAATAAACATTATTTACCATTACATTACAACTTGGAGCTTTTTCCAAAAAATATTTCAGTTTTCATTCATTGCATTTGGTGTAAATTTTAAAAAAAAGTATATTTTCCTTTGAAGCTATTGTGGCTAGTTGTGGATTCATGTTGTGTTTAATTGTTGTGTCTTTTTTTATTTGTGTCGTGGCTTTTAAATTGCTGTGACACTCTAGGCCAAAGTGAGATACGATCATAATAGGAGGACTAGTTATTGAGTACTATCAATAATCAATAATCATTGTTGGAATTTTTCATTTCAAAACATTTACTAATTAAACGAATACGACAAATGTGTAATCAACAAGGGCCTGGATGAGCAGAGAAAAAAAGAGCCCACACGGAGAAAAAGACTGTAGTTTTATAAACAACTACAGTTATAAATTATATAAACAATAACATTATAAACAATAATTGAAGTACTTTGTGATCAATCCCCCTCTACAAGACCCTGCCATCACTTGCATCCTGTTTGAGACAAAGCACGTTTAATATCAAACACAAAATATTCAATCTTGGTAGTCAAAGTAATTTTCAGAATAAGGATTAATTGTATTAGTAAACAAAAGAATTTTGGTGCTACTGGCACACAGTTTCACATAGAAGGAAGCACACAAAATGAGGTGAGAAAGAAAAGCAAATGATCATGCAAAGCTGATGGTCAAGGGCATCCAAAGGCACACATCAGTAAAAGTTGGATTGCATTGAAATGCATCTCATATTTAAATGAGCCAGGTCAACGCAAAATTATTCTGTAAAAAATACTTTATTTTGTGTTGTGGGTAATTTGAAAGGCTCCCGCTGAGGCACCCTAGTAGAGTATGGGAGTGTTCTCAATTTTGCTTGGCTGCAGACAAGTAGTGAGAGGTAGCAATCCAGGAGGGCGAGGAGGATGAAAAAAAGAAGCTTTGACTCTCCTTTAAAAGACATTCAACAGTAAACAAAGCATTTATCTTTTTTTTATTATTAGCCATCATTTCAAGCCAGACAGCAGCAGCGCAGAAGCTGATGTGGTAAGTCAGCATGCATGAGTGATCGATGTAGATATGAGAAAAGTTCTAGCTTCAGAAAGAAATCAAAGGCATCTCAAGTTATTAAATTCAAGAAATATTGTTATTTGTGGCACAACAAAGCATGTTTAATTGAGCATGTCTGTGAAGAAACGGAAAAATGGCCACACGATACAAGGGGATATGTGTTTTTCCACTAATATTTACTGGTGTAAACTTCCACTCCCAAAGAATGCTGAGCCTACATGTACAATATTTATTGTAGGCAAAATCAAAAAGAGAGTATACATGTCCACACAAATTTAGGTACTGATATAACTCTGGGAGATGGAGACAATGTCCTGCTTGTTCTTTGTTGGCAGGAACAAACAATAACTCAAACATCAAATATGCTAACAACATTTTATTACTGCTAGATTAATCCAAATTATTTATATATACCATTTATATAAACATGTACAAAATGACAGGAAGCAAAAACGTTCCATAGCACCAAAGCAAAACTTCCACTATGAAGCAAATGCTGAATTACATCAGCAGTCATGTCACCACAACAAGACAAAAGAATATCCCAAAGACTCTGCTCCCACATTCAGACACCATTCATATTTTCCATTAAGATGTTTGACAGTAACCCACAATGCATGCTGATGATCCCCAACAAGCAACACGATAGCTGGTAATCCATTGCCCTTCATTTGAACACATACAGGTTTTGCCATGCAACACAAAGACAAAATAAAACATTGGATTGTCACAAAAGCAACAGACTGGGGACAGTTTACAAAAATAAGCATTTCAAATAAAGTTCAAATAGTTCTAAAACCTGGTTTTTGAAGTAGCTGTTCAGACACAGATGCTAATTTGTGTTTTGGTTGATCTGATCACCAATGGATGGCAAAATACAAATCTGTTATCACATGAAGAGAACTTGAATTTGCTTTTATTGTGATTTCTTAGGGTGCAATCAGAAGTGGTCTGGTACACGATAATAATCACAATCCTTTAAGATAAATCATTCCTATGTTTTTTTTCTATTTTTAACTATGTACGTATTAAAATCTGCTGGTGATTAATATACAAAACTATTTTCTAAGCAGGTGAAAATGCAGCTTTTAAGACTGGCGAAAAAATTTGTTTGTTATGTATTTTATTTGGCTAAAATATTTTCACACTTGCAAAATAATTGTCACTGTTTTTGTAGCCATTTTGAATATAATTTTTGACAATATTAAAATATGTATTCATGTATCTTCAAGCTACGGTTTTGTGTGCTGTAATTACATCTGGTTGTGAAAATCATATGTGAATGTCCCCTAAACAATAGAGTGAAATAAGTCAGCTTTGTGTATTACTAGAATGTGATGTTTTGTGAGGCTGTACAGCTGTTCTGTACTACATGCACACCTGCATTAAGTCAGCTGAACAGCTACTTCATCACTGACATTTAACCATCCCTCCTCCATTGCCCCTATTAAATGTGATAGCAGGGTGCAGGCAGACATTACATTTTCTCCTCTGTCCTTTCACTACTTGGATTACGTTATTCATTTGAATAAAATGTCTGTGCTCACAAAGCGTAATGGGCCCTGTGAGGAATTCAATCATCTCAGATAATCATCATTATCAATAATGCCAGTTAATTACCATAACAATGAGGAAGGTAATAAATGATGATGTCAAGGGAGAGCTACCAGGTTTGGGAAACAACGGGGACAGAAATGACTTTCTCTCTGGAAAAGTAATGTGAATATCACTTCACAAAGTTGTCTATAACTTTGAAAAGAGAAAAGGAATTCATCAAAAATGAATGGATTGCTGCCCAAACTATTCGATCTGCATGAAATGATTAAATATGAGCTCTCTGAAAAGTTAACTGAAAGTAAAATCGATAATTTACTCCAAATTTATGTTCATACTAATCTCAAACTAAAGCAACTGACATAAAAAAAGATTTAAACAAAATTCTGTTGAGCATTAGCATAAAAAAAACTCACCAAACTTTGACTTAAATGTGTTGTAAATCAAGAATACAGGATTGAAATAGAAATACAGGCGGAAATATGGATGTGAATAGTTTGCAGCACCTTTCTATTTAATGGCTTTACCCCATGATTTTACACATGATGTGTGATAATATTCAATTATATTTCTTTTTAATCATGACTGGTATAAACTGCACCTTTTTGTTTTTCCTGAAAAGCCTTTTGTAGGAGTTTTGGATCTGAGGCGACTACTTTCTCTTGTTTTGAAATATATATATATATATATATATATATATATATATATATATAGTCAGGATTTTTTTAATTATTATTTTTTTATTATAAAAAACAATTAAAACTTTTTGATTGACAAGCCGCTAAACAGTTACAGTATCACATAAACAACCCATAATGGATGTTGAAAGTGGGATAGTCAATATTAATGAAAGGGCTGGACAGCAGGTGGGCCAGTTCAGCACTCAGACTCTTCTAGAAAGCAACTTCTACTAAGAATTGTATTAAATCCAGTATGCAGTTTGGTGTTTTCTTACTAAAATATGCAAGACCCTCCATGAAAAATACATTATCTGGATAGGAGCATGTGTTCTCCCTATCGACGGTACCTTTCCAGTTGAGCAGGTTGATAGTTCCGTAAGCACGAATGCAACTACATGCCATTAGAGAAGCAGGGTCATTTAAATGAGTACTAATAAGAAAGCTGAGTGGTCCTCCTCCTACTCTACATCCAGAGGACACAATATCATCATGTTAAAAAAATTCAACTTGAGATTTGTCTGACCGCAGAAACATTTCTGTTTACTTTGGTTCATATTAAATTAGCAATGTGCAGAGAATATAGCAGTATTTATCTTTAGATATCACTCATTTGTTGCATGATGGCGTTTTACGTGCATTTATGAGCATCACTGTGTATTGTGTTCATTGATCGTTTCTGGAACTGTTCCTGAGGGCATGCAGTGATTTCCAGGACAGAGCCATGTTTATTTCTACTGCAGTGCCACTTGAGAGCCCAAACATCATGGACATCCACCACTGACTTCTTGCTGTGGCCACTGAGCACTCACACGTCTGTATATTCTGTCTATTTTGATGGGGTTCTGTACTGCTTGTACTATAGCTCTGTAGGTTTGTATGTAACCCCCACACTTTTATCTTAAGAACCATTACTCTGACCTGCCTTTATAATTAAGACAGTTTGAATTCTAATTACTTAACCTCAACTTACTTTCACTTATAAGATACTGTTACCATCAAAGTTGTTCTTTTCATACCAAATCATGTTACTCATCTGTTGCCAATTAACCTAATTAGTTACAACATGTACTTAAAAAGCATTTCTTTTTTTCCCCAGTTTTTTGCTACTGCCATTTAATTCAAGATTAACTGATATTTATCATGAAAAAATCAAATGTCTTACTTTCGACATTTATATAGTTTCTATCTTCTACAGTAAATTAATGTAAAAATGTTTGTTTTGTTTTTTTTTAAAAAAAAGCATTGCATTTCATTTTTATTTCCATTTTACACAGCATCTTGACTACCTGGAGTTTGGCATTTTAAATTTTAGGAATATTATTAGGAATATTTTATTACTTCTCTCTATACATTAGCATGTTTGTAATTTTCCCCATACTAACTCATTCAGCTATACTTAATTTAAGTAAAATAATTAGGAACATTAAAAATATAATTTCAATTATTTATTTGTGTACTATAGCTGAACAGCTGACAGATTTTCTTGTGTTAATAACCAAATCCGACAAAAACCAACATTTTGCAAAATTCACATCCAGCAAGTATCCTGCTGAACAACCAACAGTTGCCATGCAAATGTATGATTAAAACAAACACCGATCACCCACCAAGCATCAACTAAGAAAGGGAACATAATTGAAATCCAGGTGATTTGTGAGAGCTTGGAGAACAATGAAAAAAATAAAAATGGCAATCAAAGATGTGGGCTTAAAGCATGAGGAGTGAGGAAAGGTGGTTTAGGAGATGGTGGGTAAAAATAAATGACATAGCAAGCCATAACGCAGAGCATCAGGTGACATTAATTCTGAAAACTTGCAATGATTTATGTTATTTTTTAACTCATCCCTGTCAATCATATGATGCACTGCAGATTGTAAAGTCTTAGATTTATCCTCTCACTTACAGATTTGGCAGTGGCTGAGATGTACTGGACAACCATCTCACGTTTGGTGGTCAAGTCCTTTCCACGCAGGGGTGCTTTGCGTTCTTCATTCAGATTCATGTCCTCCTAAAACAGTCAAGAGAAATGTAATTGCAGAGACTCAATACTTCAGAAAATAGTTTTAAGTATTATAACCGCTGTATGAGTACTTTATAGTATGACAAGCTTTAGGCTACATTAAAAATAAGAATCTCACTTGCTTAATACTAAGGATAACATAAAACAAACTTCAAATCAGATTATTTACTGTACAATAGTTTCAAAAGCACAAAGAAACATTTCAGACCAAGCAACAATTATTATTGAATTTCTGCTGCAACCCTTTTATGTCAGATCCTGTTCTGTGGTTGAATTAATTTCCAACCATGCTTCTTTGTTAACATCACAGTGTACATCAGCAGAATATATCGGTAGTAATAATTAGTCCTTCAAATAAAAATGGCAAGGCTGCAGCAATAAAAAAATGCACACTACACCCCAACTCTGAACACGAGAACAAAACCAAACAGCACAGCCTCTATTGAGGCCATGCAATCACATCTAGTAGTCTGGATAGGCTGTATCTGTGTGTTATTGGGAGTATTATCTTCATGCTACTTTAATTCGGCATCACAAAGAGGTCTTTCATGTGAGAGACATCAGGGGAAAGAGTGAAGGCCGGACAGAGCACTAAAAGCTAGGGAATGACATGATGATTAGAATGGAAGAGGATGTTTATCAGAAGCACTCTCTCACAAAGAGACGGCTAGAATGAACAGAGTGGGAAAAAAATATCCTCCCTAGGTTTTACACAAGGAAACCCGAAGATGTGGAGACATGCTGCCCTCTAGTGGGGAGAAAAGAAAACCATGAACTATGTGTCCTTAAGTATTGTTGATCGGATTTGACAGTGATCCCCCCCCCTTCTGATTTAATGCAAACATACCTCATACATTAAGCATAGCATTAAATAAGAACACTGTATAATACAGAGGGTGAAATATCTTACAACAAGTAATCTGATTCAAGCTGTTTTGCTTCATTTGTCAGTGAAGCATGAGCAGGAATCCCATTCAGGGGCACTGTGACCTAAATTCCTTCAGCTACATTTCCTCTAGTAAATACTCTCTGAGCTAAAAAGCCATTAACTTCTTTTGTGGAACAGGGAAGGAAAAATGCAGCTAAAATGTTCTTTTTTTTTCCCTCATCCAGGGAAACAAGCCGGTTTTTTAATTAATCTTTGAACCCTGCTAATTTATCTGCTTAATTGGCTTTCAATAAAGGAGGCAAAATATGGTGGGGTGAGTACAATGTTGGTGGGGGGGGGGGGGGTGGTATGAGTAGTGTGCCTGAGGGACACTTGTCAAGGGGCAAACTGGAGGTATAAGCCCTCCACGTTTAGCCTACAAAATGATTAATGCACTTTTATTAATTATACCCTCACGGAAAACACAAAAAAGAGCCTCCAGATATCATGACTGTTCTGCTTGTGTAACGGGAATGATGAGATTGGAGCCTCCACCAGACTCATTCTGGTCTGGTAGAGGCTGCTTAGAATTTTCAAATCATAATCAGAATGTGTTGTTCTCACACTGAAAATCTTGCTTGCTCCAAAGTTTAGGAAATCAACATATTTATACAGTTTAGTCCATGCAGCAGGGTGTTGGCATATCAGATTTAAAGGAGAAAAATGAAAAGAAAAAAAAAGAGCTGAGTGTCAGCCGGAAGGCTGAGGTTATTTACAGCAAACACGGTTGAATGCTGATTCTTAATGTATGCAAAGCAACTGTTTGGTTTTTAACAGTAAAACATTCTTGACTGGCCACGCACTTCAACACAAGTGAGCAGGTGTTTCTGCTGCTAGAACCGTCCCCAAACAAGCAATAAGTTGAGATGGCTGCACTGCAGGTATAGCAGGCTCTCACCAGGGAAGACGCTGAGCATCTGTTGAATTCTGCAGGTTGCAGATTTCAGGCAGTCAACAGATTTTTAAAGGGATTAATGTCATATTTTTTGTTTTTACATTCTGTAACTTTTAAGCTGACATTTATAACCATGCATACGAATAATTTATTTGGACCTGATTTGGCTAAAAGAATAATGACTGTAAATAATCAAAATATTGTGTGGTTGCAAAAATGAAAATACATGAGATGCTAAAAAAAAGCTAAATCTTGTGGCACTAAACCAGCAAAAACCAGAGCACTTGAGGCTTTAAATCGCAAAGAACAGTTAATGATACCATCACATGCATCTTAGGCTGAAAATGGTATGAAGTGCTTCCCCTTCAGGAAAAGTGGATCTGAGAAAAGTAGAAATATAAAAATGTTTTGCTTCAACTGTGACAAATCAATTATTTTGTCTACTACCCTCAAGTCTGATCCATGAGTGTGTAAGGGCACGGGCCGTAATTCTCCTGTGGGCTGGTTTTAATGTCTTGGTGCAGAGTGGAACTGCTGAGGGATCACATAGGAGCTTATTACTGGGACTGTTCATCCTGACAATGGTACACAGAGAGACACATAAAACCTCAAACAAGCTCCAGCAGCACGGCAATGGGGCATTCAGTCATTGCTCCTTTGTTTCTGCTGGCACCTCCAATACCGTTCCCATACTCCTGAAACGGACATTTCACACAGCAACAAAGTGACAAAAGGAAGCAAATCAATTAAATCAAATAAAAGTTAAGTTATTTGCTATTAAAGTTTTCATGCTAACTATTCAATTTAATCATTATCCAAGATAAAGTGCTTTGACTGCTTTTGGCAACATCTGCTCAAAGTACATTAAGTACTGATCATTTGATAGACATTGACATACATTTAAAGAGTTGGGAAAATGCATTTCAATGTATTTAACTTTGATAAAACATAAAAAAAATCAGATTTTTTACTATGTAAAGTATAGGGACATAATTGCCGTCCTACTAAGATATCAAAAAATTCTGGACATATCAGCTGATTTGCTGTTTTGCACTGTAATGCGAGACAACATTTTGGTTGGAACTCCTCTGACAACACAGGGTAAAGTTGACCCGGTACTTTCTTCTTATTTTCAGTGGTTTGCTTAAAATGTCTTCCAATGTATTTTATTTCCTTGTCACTTACTGTTTTCTCCTATATTTTTTTAGATTCTGTTCATGACCTTTAAGAAATATGCTACATGCTATCAAGGCTCTGAGATACACACTGCTGAAGGAAAAGAAAAAATGTTTTTCCTTTGGTCATTAATGCACAGCAGTCTCAGTAATACAGCACTGGTCATCCCTGCATATGAAGGCAGATAGACATATTGGGCTGCATCATTTAAGACAATAATATCAGCAGAGCAGAATGGAGACAAAGACAAAGTAAAACAATATATGTGCATCACATAAATAAAGAAAACTGGAAATATGTGTGAACACAAGACTAAAATATTAAAAAGCAGTTATTAACATAGCAATCTACCCACCATAGTGATTTCAGCGTTTGCTGCATCAAAGCAGAAAAGTTTAGTTGAGTAAATATTGGTGACTTTAGAAGTACATAAGCAAATAACCCATTTTCTTTTTGATTTCATTAGTGTAATTATACCTCCCAACCCAAAGTGTCAAGACCCGTCAAAAGTCAGACAAGAAAATATGCTTTCTGTGTCATCTGTCACTGAGCAAACTGAAGTCTGGGTTTAATGTCACGCCGCTGTGAGCACAAACATAGTAATTGAGAGGTGAACTGAGTGACAGGGATGAGCACCCAGGCAAGAAAACACAGAACAGAAATGTGATGAAAACCAAGAGCTCTGATCGCATTTCTCTGGCCCTGGCAATAAAGACCATTGTATGAGAGAAAAGGAAAGGTAAGCACCATACCACACACACAGTCACTCAAAGACATTATCCACAATAGTACACACAACCTATGCAATGAAGCCAAAGTAATTCAGCTCTTCACTTTAGAGAAGGGCTGAATGCTTTTTTGTTAGATTTCAATCTTGCAGTACATAAGGCCAAAGATGCATTTCAATGTGGAAAATCATAAGTGTGACAGAGCTTTGACCCAACAGATGACTGCGAACTGAATTTAAAAGTTTGTCGTGCTTCTGATAGGGGTCAAAGGAATGCATAAGTGGAGACCTGACTCACAAAAACTTAACATCTAAATGTGAAATGTTCTTACTTTGTTTGCTCTTTTTCTCCATACTTCTATTTATCTCTAATAAATTTTCATATTTATCAGTAAGTAACATGGAAAGACATTCTAAATCTTTGTTGATTGGGGAAAAAGCGTTTAAACTTAAGCACATTGTTGAGTGTACTAGGTAACATCTTTGTCATATAGCATTGTAAAAAATAGATCAAGTATTTTAATTAAGACTAAGATCAATGATCCGTTTCTGTCTTTTAAGTGTAGTTATTTTACTGCAAGGGTCTGGAAGATGAGAAGTAGGGTGAACGAGCTCAGGGCTGGTCAACAGGAGGCACAGGCAGTTACTTGGGGTGCTATCTACTGAGCTGCACCACCACAGCAAGTCAAACTGATACTAACAGTATTCAAATGAAGAGGTTAAAGGCATTAAGCACCCAGTACTGATCACAATAGGTACGATGACAAGATGTTTCTAAATGAGTCCGAATTATATTCTTCTTAGTTGAGTTTACATGAATATATATATATATATATATATATATATACGTATACCATTATGTATA
>JBAMHX010000008.1:13854318-13870345 GCA_037177515.1 Pseudomugil tenellus | reverse complement strand
TATATATATATATATGCCATATGTTCTGGTGCAAAGCTGTAAAGTACTAACGAGTCAGGAGATGTGGGGCTGCACTGGTCATAAAGCCTCCCTCCAGCCGTAGCATTTCTCCACTATTCCAATCACCAAACGTGTTTACTCATACTGGATTGAGCAGACAAATAACCTTTAATCTCCACCTCCCTCTGTGCATTTCCATCTACTGTCACTTTGGGCAATTCTGAGCAAGCAAACAGGTTTTATCTGACAATAATTTTGTCTGCAACGATTGATTAACAAACAAGTCATCAAGCCTTGTACACAGTGGACTCTTGCACCCAACATCAGTTCCACACACACACAGTTTGTTGCATTAGATAAAAATTATGTCAGTCACATGTGTGAAGCCAATAATTCGACCTGGACAACTTTTCCCATCACAAACTCAGAGTGCATGTATCATTAAGCCCAGTACTCTCCGGCAGTTTAAAACTGTGTGAAACAATAGCTAATTTTCAGATGGAGTCCTTAAACATTTTCTAATCAATTTAACAACAATCAAACCACTGTTTGGTTAATTGCCTTGACTTGAGGGCCTTTCCTTAGCCATTATCTTGGCAACATCGTAACATTGCAATTAAACACCTAACAATTAAGCTTGCATGTCCTCTGGGCTTCTCCTGCTTATTAAAGTAAACTTTTTCATCAAAATAAATGTTTATTACCAAACGCATATTTCTCTAAATAACCTAATCAAATTAGCTCTGGGTCCCTCCTTAATCAAATATGATCATGACTCCATGCAGATCCTTAAAAATGAAAACGCAACGCAATATCACACGGCTTGAATGCCAACTTGGGGACACAAAACCACACCACTGTGCAAATTTCATACAATAACTTTTAAAAGTAGTTCAATAAACTGCATTAATGTGAAACATATCCATCTATTGATCTTAGTTTTATTAGAGAATATTACCAGGTGGCAATGGAAATACATTTTCTTCCAAGATAGACAGAAGACTTCTTTTGTTCTTTTTTCAAAATGACTGTCCTTCCACAGCTTTGTGGAAGCTTTGCGAGTGTCGCTTGCTAGAGGTCGATTTATTCAACTAAACTAGGGGTGCTCAATAATAGATTACTTTTTTTTTTACTTTTGTCACTGCACATTTACAAACAACGGTGTTAACACGGCTAGGCCCCTCAGTACAGGATTTTTTGCAAGCCATGTTATGCCGTGTTAAGCCGTGTGGTATGTGGGGGGCTATTAACAGCTCATCAGCTGCCTGTTAGTATGTAAAGTCATGACATGAAGAATTTATGCAGCTTGGCCATCTCTAGCCTTCTAAATAGGGCAGTACCAGGCTAAACCTATTTAGAAGTCATGGCAGCAATGCAGTTTCCACTCCACAGCAGCACCAGCAGCACAGCTTTGCTACTGGGAAAAGAACCAGACACAAGCATGAAATGTATATATTTGTGTAGTCGTATTATATGTGTAATGAAATGCAGGCTGAACTTCAACACTGTCTGCGCCGTCAGATTTCTACATCAGAATATGATGTTGATGAAAAATCTGATCCACTGTAGGACCAGGAAAAAGATCAGACACAAGCGTCTCAGTCTTTTTATTTATTCATTCATTTCTTTATTTTTTGCAGCACAAAAAAAATAGATCAAAGGTCAATAGAAAAGAGATTTTATCATCTGTACAGATCTGAACTGTGGGGAAAGTTAGGAGCAGCTTGTAATCTGGGTGGGGGACCACCATGTAGATTACCAAATCTGAAAAACAATAGATCGGCAAGTGGGGTGATAAACTATAGTAGAGGGAGGGGGGTTTGCACATATACCTGTTATCCACCTGAAATTCATGGTGACCTGAGCAGTGTTTGGTGTTTGGCAGCAAAAACAACAAGCTAGTCAGCAAGTTACCTAAAATTTTTAGGTAACTTTGTGCTTTTCTCTTGAACTTAAAAAGGGTATAAAAATGATATTGGCTCATGTGGTTATGCTAATCTATAAATAAATATATATATGTGTGCGTATTTATATAAATATATATATATATAGGCACAAATGAGCCTTTATATTTGAACTGTTGCACCTCATCATTTCAACAAGAATCTCCCCACCCCCCGTTTTTTTCTCAGTCAAATGCTCTGAGAAAAGCAAACAAATGGTTATTCATTTATAAAGAATACATTGTAATTTCTTAAACATGTTGATAAAAGTACCACATGGGTTGATCAATTATACCAAATTCCATCTGTGAAGTAACATTATAGTGTTTCGTAGTCATGGTCATAATCATCAAAATGACCTAATATGTCTTTGTGTAATCTAATTGAAGGAACATTGTAAATATTATGAACAATTTTATAGAATGGCTTCAATCTGCACCAAATACCATCCGTGTAAGTGAATTAGACAGATTAAATAACTTTGTGTCAACAAATCTAGTTACAAAGTCTTCTTCGTGGCTGTCATTTCAATGCCACAAAATATTTCTGTTACAATTCTTCCTGATAAAATATAATTCATTATTCATATGCATATATATTTGTAAAAAAGCCTAAGAAGAGACCTATTTTTAAAACATTGCAAGTGGCATTGGTATGTTTTGAAAGTGCCTCAAAAAGTCATAAGTATATTTTATGTAACATCCCAAATTTTTTAAAAATTTACATTTACAATATAATAACTAAGTAACTAAAAACTTAAAGAGTAACAGGACACATCATCATCATCAGCATTCTAAAAAGTACTTCCAGTCACAGTAGTACTGCAATATAAAGTGTAACTTTCCTGAGCACTTTTGAGCAGTCGAAGCACTAGTCGCTCATTTTAAATGATTAGGTGTGCACAACATGTTTCATGAATAATAACAGAAAGTACTAGACAATGTCAACTATCTTTTTAAATGTATTATGCTATCACAAACTACATGTCAGGAATAACATGTCGTAATAAATAACAAATTCACTGATGGTACTGTTTGATCCCAATGGATCTTTTATAAAGCAAAAAGGGATTTAAATGTTCTTCCACATTGTTTTTTCATCTTCACCTGATCTTAATTTTCATCACTTATGTTATTTTGGCTCGACAAACAGTCTTTCAGATTAATCTAAAAAAAAAAATCCTTAAATGTAATAAGTTTAAAAAAAATTACATTAAAATCGAACTACACCTTTGCTGTAAATAAAGTGCTTTTAAAGTGCACATGTCTGAGTCTCACATTTTAGTAAGGCACTGGTCCTGTTTATAATTCCTGTAAACAGGGACCCTTAAACTCCTAAATTCTAAAAACAGTAAGCACACAAAAGCCCATATAAAGAAAATGAGAATGGCTCCACACTGGATAGACAGACCATGTGACTAAAGACTAGAACAGAACTGCCCTCAGGCAATCTCCATCTCAGAAGATAATATTTTCTATTATTGCATCCTTCATGGTGACCAAGACGTGAAGAATGTTGTGTTAGCAGGAGGGTCATCCTACAATGAGCACAACTTAAAAAAATATTTTAATTTAAAAAAATAAAAATGTCTTGAAGTTGTTTTTGAGTTTTACTTTCATCAAGGCTTGGTGGATCTGTCAGCACAAAAGTGTACTTTTTTTCTTTACCATCAGAAGAGGGATTATTTGGTCATTAGAGCTTCTAACATAAAAAACACACAAGCATTGGCAAAATATTTACAATGGCTTGGTAGAGATCTGTATTCTCTAAATGCTTTAAGGTCTTTTTATTTTTTACTTTTTTATGGAGATGTCACACCTGCTAAACCAGTTGTTTTCCCAACGTGCTGATGCAAAACCATGAAAAGCTGACCTTGTTCTTATCTGCATGCTGTTGACTGAGGTGGTAGCTAATCATGTTGTACCAACAGAAACTACTGTGACAAAGGAGTAACTGTAAAGTGTTAAAATAAATTTCTCTAGTGACTAAATGGGTCATATATTCACACTTATGACTACACTTGTCAACTTCCTCTGAGGTATTAGCGTTATATGCAACTAATGATTCATTATTTTTTGCCAGACTTTTCATATGTAAAGCATTAGATCCAGCACAGGCTTCTTTTTCAGTCAAACAGCAATACCCTGTACAGATCTCTATTTACAGGTCTATGGCAAGACAAGTCATTTTTTTTATATGAGGTCTTTATTTGTTCCTTTAACAAAATGTAAAAGAAAATAGTCATTTTTTTGTGTGTAATTAAAAATAATTACCATGTGATATGTTATTATATAATATTATATAATATATAATTATATAAATTATTATAGAATCATCTTCTGTTTTCCAGTTGCATTATATGTGGCAGAAAACAAGAATGACATTTGCGTTCAACAGAATTTTGAGCAAAGATTGTGGGATGCCAAATGTCTTAGAAACTAAATGTATCATATATGTAATGCTGGATTTTTCCAAGCTCAGTGGTTTAATTTTTTAATTTAATATCCAGTTAATCGATTGTCACAATAACTAACATCAACAAAAAAAAATCTGAATTGGGAGATTCTGCTGTACGTTACAGCAAATATCACATTCTGACTCATAACTGCAAAATAGTTTGGACGGCTTTCAAAGACATCCCACCCATGTGTTTTAACATACACAATAAAATCCACCCGCCCAATAGACATAAGATAAGCTAAGATAAGCTTAGTGACAGAGCCGGGAAACCCCTTTGCCCCGCCTACACCAAACTGTGTAATGGCTCAGTCAAAGCACAATGTTTAGTCATGAATAGTTAGAATGTTTTATGCGATTGTGTCCAACCTGAAAGATGACACGCTGCAACACTAGGACAGGCATAGATTGATGCGACTTCAGCAAATAAAAGTAACAAAGGCAGCCCAAAATATTTCCTATTTCTGGTATGGGATCAAAACCAGAATGATGAGCATAAGGGGATTGGAATGAGAGCAATGAAACGGTTGGTTCTTCCTCTGTGAGACCAAAGTATTCTCTGCTACTTCCTCTCTCCAACTTCCTGAATGCTATTGTAACACTCACATGTAGTCAGTTTCCTGCTATTTCTAACATGTTCCTCCAACACAATTGTGGTTATAGTTAGTGCATAACACATAGCAAAATAAAAAATCAGTTTGAGGAAGAAAAATTAAACTTGACTACAGGATCTACTACAGCATCTGTCCGGACAGACCAAACAGGCAATGGACAATAAAGACCAGCATGAAGTGTGCGACAAGCTGACAGCTTGTACGATCCAAATGTTAACACGACCTAAAATGGTCCCTCAGGCTTCCCTGCAGCTCATACATCAAAGTGTCAAAATCTTCAAATGCCACAGCCTTCCCCGGCAGAAAGCACAGCATGCCATTAAATATGATTCACAATGTGATAGTGTCAAAACTTTAAAAGAATGAAGGTTACCCACTGCTCTGCTGTATACTTGATTCTAACATATAAAATATGTGTTTTTTTTTATTTCAGAGACTGACCTTCAGCAAATATTTTTCAGAAAATACATTTTTGGTATATTTACTGCTTAGTGCAATGTAAAATGTCAATATTGTTGTTTTAAATTATTGTATTGTTATTGTATTCATCAGGGGGCAGAAGAAAAGTATTGGATTGCGTACAACAGGGTTCTGAGCTAAGTCTTTGCAATTAGGATATGCAAATGGTCTCTGAGATTGACCTTTCGCAAAAGCCCTGCTTCCCTTAGTCACTGCTGCTAGTCCGTCAAGTGTTGTGACTCTGATAGAGAGCCAACTAGATTGCTGAGTGTTAGTGATTTATTTTAGAGCAACACTAGTGCGATATCATCCAGATCGAGACAAAAAGGTTTACAATATGAACCGCCAGATGCGCATCATGCGACACAGTGAAAATTAACCTGTCCTCCACCTCTACAGCATGATGGACATGAACCATAATGCGCTGTAATCAAAGTATTGTTTATTGTGAGCGCTTTTCGTGTAGTGGAGGTTTTATGTCAGGAGCAGGCAGAGGTTCGGTCTGACCAGTTAGGGTGCCGCGATGCATGAAGCCGCAGCGTTTTGCTCACGTTTTGCTTTTTTGTGTGGAAAAGACCAAAGATTTCGTAATTCCAAAGCTAGCTTGCTGATGGAAGAGTGCCATCTGATTAGCCAAGAAAATGTCCTTTCACATCTTCTTGCTATCATCATGTGGTGTATCAAAGATCTAAATGGAACAAGATGTCCCACTCCTTACTATTTTGTGTCTTGGAAAGGACTACAAACACATTTGGTCTTATTTTAGATGGGAGAAATCAGTCAAACGCCATCTTTGGCAAAGTCAATAGAAACGGCCTGTAGGGGGTAGGGATGGGCATAATTAATCGATTAGTCATTAATCGATCGTTAAGATTTTAGTCGATGACATTTTTTCCAAATCGATGAAACTAATGCAAGTCCTGTTGCGTAGTCAGTCTTGATAGAATACAATGGATTTTGCTATGTGGGAATAATTCAACTTTTTACCACATGAGGGCAGTGTTTTAAAAAAATGCTCAGTTACCTGCAAGTTTCCGTGCATTCAAAGTATTCTGATCACAAAGAGGTCACGGCGAAATGTGGCGTCGGACCATTTTAATTTTAAAAACTACGCAGTTCACTGCCAACACTGCAAAGCTGTGTTTAAGTACAACTCATCCACGATGCAAATGATGTACCGCTTGAACAACACATATCCGACCCTGGTTAGTGGCGGCGCCTCCTGCTCTCTGTCTTAACCTAACATCAACTCTGTGTTAGCACGGAGGATCTGCGATGCACAACGGACAGAAACAAATACCCAAAGGATCTGCAAGTTCGTTGAGAAGGTTTGTGACGTTTGGCTTTATCCAAAGCTCTGCTACTTCCTGAAAACTACCTTGGTTTTTGTTAAACCGTATATCTTAGCCCTTCCGGCTAGTAGAAAAAAAACGCATCCACACCACCTCTTTTTTTAAAATCAAATCTGCAGAAGCTCGTTGTGAAGCACATTTGTAACTATATCAAACCTTTTTTCGTTCTGTACCCTCATCAGCTCAGTAGTAGCTACAGTGTGCAGGCAACTTTTATAACAACATCAACCGGTGATCGCATGACAGTAGACAGTAGCCCTTTTATGTGAAGGGATTAACTGCGCCAGGACATCTATGTGCAGTAGTATTTGTGCTTGTAATAACAAACAAACACGAAACGCCTGGACAATTGATAAAGCTAACAGAGTTTTGAGGGCATCCATGTTGTAAACTAGGGGCGTGCATGTGACATTATCGCATTGTGCGTCATTTTAATATATCCCATAAACACTTAATTTTAATATAAATATAAATGATTAATCGATCGTTAATTTTCATGATGATCGATTAAGACAATTTAGTCGAATGCGCATCCCTAGTAGGAGTCATCCTCCCTAATAGTCAGCTGGAATAACATGAGTTGTAATTTTTTGCCATTTTTGTACATATATGTGATAGTTAGACCCTTAATATTTCACCCCATTATCCCTAAGACATTTGTAACATGGATAATATGAATGAGTTACAAGATGACTATTTTATGAGCTATAATATATATAATATATATATAATATATTTTCAAATTGAATTAAAATAGTACAAAATGTTTACAATACACAAAATACATTAAATTCATATTTAAAATAAGTGTTGTCTTCCCTTTGTTTTTATTTTAATATCCGCCTGCTTCTTCGCCAGGTTCGTGCATTTGAGCCCGCCCAGAAATTTATCCTCATAAGAAGTTAACATACTTCCTTTCTGAACTGCTTATAGCCAATAGCCATGTATGTTGTAGTTTTATATATGTACTATTGTGTGTTCAGGTCGGTCATGGTGGTAGTACTTTGAGAGGTCGCAAATTTATCAGATGGTACACACTGTAAAAAATTTGAGAACCACTGAATTACACTATGGATATCATTAAGGCTTGCTTACAGACTATGCTTTCATAGCAACAGTAGGATGTATGATTAGTCAAAGGCCATTTCGGGGGCGGAGCTTGCAAAAGGTCAGTTGTATCAACTATGATACATACAGCGTTATAGGGTAAAGGAATAATTGTTTTAAAAAAACTACAATGACTATGGCAAAGATTTGTTTTACTTAGGTTATTATGTCTATTTGATAAACTGGATTTACAACAAACTTGATGCTGAGATGAAATCATTATGAACTTGAAATGAAACCAGTTTCAAACCTTTCAAACTTGTTTCTTTATATTTTAGGAATGCGTCATATGCCAAGTCAAAGCTGTATTTTTCCATGTAAAAGAATTAATACTAAACAACGTTCTTTTCTTTATCTTATGCACGTTGGACCAGTTGATTAACCCCTATAACCCAGTTGTTATAGTTGCTTCAGTTAAACTAACATGATTAACATTTTATTACTTTATTGTGATAAAAAAAAATAGCTTGCACTGATGTTAAAATTTGTACTGTTTGAATGTTTTTAAATTGTGATTTTATGGGTCAAACATTACTCCAAACTCCCCCTACAAGGTAAAATTGTGTTTTGTTTGTCATGATGAAGAGAGAAATTTGCTGCACCTCTACATCACAAGATAGTTTGAATAAACTCACAGCCTCTTCTTTCAAGATGTACAACAAGCAGGTGCATGCCCTGATTTGCATACACAGATTGGAGCTTATCTGACATAGATTCACTAGTTTCAGACTTTTAGGCCTTTCCAGAGCTTTTGAGAAAATGTTGATGCAATGGGGTGAAAATGTAACACTCCATTTTATTCTGTACCTGCTTTCTCAGAATATCAACTCCAGAGTAAAATAAATGTAAAAATCATTCATTTCTCTGGTTATTTTAGTGTTAATTCTTGTTTCTACTTTTTCTCTTGCTCGAAGCATGTCTTTAAAAGGACACTCTTGATATTGTATTGCACCACATGTACATGCAATCCAACAAGTTTATTTATGCAATTTATTTATAATTCTCCAGAGAAGGGATCCAGATGAATGAACCAATACCAGTGGCATGAATTACTCTCAGAAAAATTAACAGAAGGGGGAAAAAATTGATTTAAAATCAGAAATCTCATTTGGTTTGAAAAATCGGTAAATTTTACTTTCAAGCCATATCGGCCAGCCCTACTCAAATCTAACTGGCTAGCAGAGTTAGGTGGGCTAAAGCTAAATTGCCCTTTTACCCAAGTCTGAGTTGTTCTATACTCTCCCTTCTTGCCGGCAGATATCAGATACCTATCAAGCAAAAGAACACGCCCATAATTATGCTAAATTTAAAGACTAAATAATTTGATTTAATTATTAATAATAATTTGGTGTGCTGTATCTGAGATACATGGTAAATGTCCCTTGCAGACCAGGGTTTCCCACATAAAGTAACATGTAATTATCTGCAAAATTATGACATATTTAGTTAATAAAACATTGTTTGAATGTTCACACATTTTCTGATCTGAAAAAGTTGTATTCAACAATTTTTAATTTTATTTACTTCATAATATTTGTTGTTGTTAAAAGCTAAAGATATACAAACTATAACATCATATTATAAGCAAGTGCAGCATTTACGGCTCTAAAGTAATTTATTATTATTATTATTATTATTATTATTATTATTATTATTATTAAATAATTGAAAAAAGGCTTTTGTGCTTTCTGTAGTGATTTCGAGGACAGTTAATCTAAAACAAGTTTTCTACACGAGTGTGCATTAATTCACACATGAACGCTATAGGGCTGGGATGCTCAGCTTGAGTGTTCGAGGACCATAATCCTGTAGTAGGTGTTTCATATATCCCAAGAAATAATCCAAAAACAGATACATGTTACACTTCTATCATATGGCAATGCCCTGCAACAATAAAATAGCTTATTGTAAAAAAAAAAAAAAAGAGTTCCAAGCTAGCACACTCTTGTCTTGACACTGATAAAATAATATAAAAGTGAGGGCTGATTTTCCTTTAAAGCCAACACGTATAATGAAAATCTAATCAGTTAAGTCATTAGTAATTAATGTATCAATTTTGTTAAAAATATCTGTGTCAATGTGATCTTTTACACATTTTCTGAATCAATTTTATTTGTCACTGACAGCTGGTACAAATCTTTCCTGACATGCATTATCATCAGTAATCTTTTTTTGTTCCGAGTTATGTCACTGTGCAGAGACACAACTGTTTACATAGCTGAGTTAAAAGAATGACAAGGCCCTTTAGCACACAGCATAAGTCTGAGTTAAACCAGCTGGTCCAAGAGGAAAAAATTTGCCGTGAGAAACAGCCTGTTAAACACTGAATGTCCCTCTTTTTCTACAAGCTTCAGCAATAACTGCCACAAGTATTGCAGTTACAAGCGGCGTCTGCATAACCACTGCAGTAAAGTGAAGAGAGCTAACACCAAAGCTAGCTACAGCTCAGGACAAATCAACCTCTTGACTAGGTTTAGGAATTTCCACCGTGGTGTTGTCTCAACAGCAAAGTATGCGCTTTTACCGCAGTAAAAAAAAATAAAAAAGGATATGGATCAATTTTATTCTACATTAGCAGTTTATCCTGATTTTATTGTAGGCGAAGCTAAATAGCTTTATTACTTTTTAAATGACAAAGCTGACAGTTTTAAAACAAAAATATATTTTTGTTTGTGCCACGCAGTATACAAGTATATACAAGTATATACAAGTATACAAGTGCAATGCAAAATGGCAGGATGTGTTAAAGGAAATATTAATTTCTTTATCATAAAACATAAAGTCTCCTAAAGACCCACAACTTAGACTCCGGTTGTTATGTCCTTGTTGCGCGCTAGGAAAACCAACATGTTTACTTTGTGTGGTTTCAGGGAGGATCGGAGAGGAGTAACAATGTTTCCAGCGGTATTAAAAACTCTCAGGTGATGACGTACTTGTTGCGCACATGTACTCGCTCGCTACTTTAGAGAGCAGGGGAAATCTACACTGGTTGTCGCGCCACCAAAAGCCGAGTGGATCTGCGTTGCTATCTCCTCTTGCAGCAAGTTCACATTCTGCACGAACTCTCAGGCATGGGCAACTCTTGCGGTGGTGGCGGTTGTGTGTGAGGTCCTGCGGTCATGGTTGTACAACAGCACGGTATTGTGATATTGCAATATTGGGGTTATTGCGACAGTCCTACTCTTGACCATGGTTTGGAGGCAGAAGCAGAAAAATTCAACAGATGTATCTGCCACCAGAGTTTAGTATGGTTACTAAACCATCACAAAAATGTTGCATTTCAGGAGCAAGAAGACCAGACAGAAAGACAAAGAAAAACAACTGGTTTGGTTATAGCTGCTCGTCTGGGTGTGGTGTTTAGTTCACAGCTGCCCCAACGAGAGACCACAGCCTTAGGCTCAGCTAGCCCAAGTTTGTGTGTGGAACACAGATACCATATATATAGCACACACACAAGAATCACTTAAAATGCTCATTCCTACTAATGATAACCACAAAATATGCAAAATTACAAAATGCTTAGTTAAATCATACAACTAGGCAAACAAGCAACTTTTTACATTTGAGAAAACATGTAAAGATGTCCTAACAGTACAACTTAAAAGTGAACAACAACACATTTAAGTTATTTTAAAAATGCCATGTACAAATGCACATAACTATCTATTTTATCTTCTGAAGTTGTAGGCTGAACATAAGCCAGTATTTACACATTCATATCCCGTCACACATATACCGGCCCATTGTTTTTATATGGAGGAGGATTCCCTCATTCTGGGCTGTGAGGTCATATTTTATTCTGGTATGTAGAAAAAATATCACTCCTTGGAATCCTATTTGTCTAACCCGATGAATGTCAAACCATAATGCCGTCAAAAAAAGCATATTACGAAAATAACACCGAAATAAATAGCATGTTTTAACATGTTTAAGTCAGTGTAGTTATTTGAGCTTCTCAGGAAGTGCAGATATTCTTCATGGCTCAAATAGTGTTGTTGTGATGTAATCCTGCACAGTGACTTGTTAAATGCAGCTTTCAGTGTTTCTCATCTAAAAACTGACTTGACTTTGCTTAAGGCAACAACATAATGGGACTGAAAAAAGTAACAAACTCTTCTTTGATGCTCTTCATGACAGATAAGAAGCCACTCTTATATGTGGACATTCACACCGACAACTCATGTCAAGGATGTAATATTATAGCACCATACATGCTGAAAATTGGGTTACTAAATCATCAAATGGTATATTAGACAAATGTAATAAATATTATTTTATTATTGACATGTAATAAATGTAATATTCATGCTTTTACATGTCAGTATTTTTCATGTCTGCAAGGACATTTAGACCTCGGAGGAGCAACTTAAAATGGGACAAGCAAAAGGAGACAAATCAGGACTCCACCCAGAGATGAATAATCACTTCCTCCGAACTCTGAGCTGTGCAGAGACTTTTTCTTTTTTCTTTTTGACTCTTACAGCTCTGCTTAGAGAATTTAGCAAGAGGGATCATGCTTACTCATAAGGCTGCTTAAAGACAAAAACACAAAACAGCCATTGACACAGTCTTCTCAGTTATTGACTGATGACGTATCTTTAAATTTTGGAAAGCAGCACATTGTTCAGATTTCTCATAACAAAACTCTACCTC
The DNA here is from genome assembly GCA_037177515.1 of Pseudomugil tenellus. Taxonomy (NCBI): domain Eukaryota; kingdom Metazoa; phylum Chordata; class Actinopteri; order Atheriniformes; family Pseudomugilidae; genus Pseudomugil; species Pseudomugil tenellus. The sequence continues at coordinate 13,857,760 of JBAMHX010000008.1, read as the reverse complement.
TGGGAAAACATCTCATTTCAGTCCATTTTGGGATTTCCTATCTGGCATTTAAAACAGTCAGACCATCTGCTAACTTTACAAGACTCAGTACAGTGATTTTAAATTAAAATCTGTCCAGTTTGAAGAGCACCAATAATGTTTTCCTTTTCTGTTTCACGTCAGTCACAAGAATCTCTACAAGTAAACAACTGAGGTGATACGTACGCAAACTTTTGATTAACTCCACTAATAAGGCAGATTGCAAAGAAACTACCATGGGTTTATTGCTGGAAGTTAAGAGGTGATGTCATCTTAAAATCTCAACAGCAGTCAAACTTTCCATGCTCACTTAGAAGGAAAAGCAGAAACAAATGAACAGCAAGCAGCATTTTTTGTCTCTGTTCATGGAATTATTTTCAACCCGCGCCTTCTAAAGCTGCTGACTGTGGAGCAGGAAGTAACATGCACTTATCATCCTATTTAATGTTATTTAGATCTCTGATAGTAGTAGCGAATAAGAAGCTTAAATTTGACCAAATATGGCAATTGCAGGTTGTGGATAATCTGGGCAGCCATAGCCTATTTACACAATGTCTGCAAAAGTTTAATCACATTATGTCAACACGTTATTATGTCAACACAACACGTGATTACAAATCTGATTCAGAAACCCAGGCGAAATATTTCATCATCCCAAGGTACAGCATTCAGGAACAACTCAATGACACAGCAGATCCTCTGAGACAGACTTAGTGTCAACTTTTCTAAATAAGTATAACCCTTCCATCTTCAAAAACTAACTGAGAACTAACTGAACCAGGCCAAGCTGATCTGAAGACTATCAATGGTGCAAATGCAAACTGTTGCTTTCAGTTATCACGTAAGCTCTAACCACAAGCTGACCGGCTGTTTTATCAATCACACACAGTGTTTGTAAAAGCATCACAAAGCACCCACACCCTGCTATACAAACATGCATACATATACATACATATAGGGGCGTAGTGGTCACAGCAAGAGTTAAAAGTTAAAAAAAAACTTTCTAAAGATCCATTGATGAGGTTATCACATGATCCAGTGAGTGCTTTGAAAACTGCAGCACTCAACAGACCAGTATCTCTTTGCTCGACTCCAACTGCTTTCAGACACTCTGTATTGGCATACATTAAATAGTAATAACAACACATCAATAAGTGTGTGTTTATCCTAGACTGGATGGAGATGTTTTCATCTGACAGCATGCTGTTTTAGAAACTATACTGGTCTTGTGTTGCGATTTTCTGCCAATATTGGGTAGAGAAACTTCAAAAAACCAACTCTATCATTTTTAATAAAGTGTGTAATTAATCTCTGCTTGTGGGTCTTAGCAGGGGGCTCTTTGCAACATCAGTGCACAGCTTGGACTACTCACCAGCTTTTTGTTTTTACCCTCATCCTCGCTGGACTTCTTTTTGTTGGGCTTGTTCGGGTCCTCCCCACCGCTGGCTTGATCCATTGTAGCTTTAATTTGGTTTCCCTCCTGGATCACGTATAATATCCTCCGCTGACGTTGATTAACTCCACAAGAAATATTTTCCCACCCTCACAAAGCTTCCAGGTTATGTATTCTCAAAATCCATTCCTTTTAAAGATGAATAAACTTCGCAATAGTATCCAACTCAGATGAAGCTGTTTGAAGAGGTGTGGTAGATGTCCTGTCGTATCCCCAGTTCAGCACAGTCAGAACACAATGATGATATAGCCTCTCTGAAAGTGCATCATTTACAACAATAGTTAATCATTTTAATGTCCCGGACTTTAAGTTTCTCCTCACACGTGTTTTTCCGTCATGCCTTGATGTGTCTTGACATTTAGCAGAAACATTTGGCTACATTATAAAACACTTAATATGTAAACAAACGTGACAGAATAAACAACTCAGCTGAAATGAAAGCAATGTCTCTTTACATATGCGGACGAAGCTAAATTGTCTAAGAAAGGACATCTACAATAGTGTAACTTGTGCAAAATGAGACTTAAATAGGCTAAAGAAACATGCTCTGCCACCTTTCATAATGCGCCGTCAACGCGCTTCTTAACACACAATAGTGATTAATTAGAATCAATACATGGTAGTAATATTGGAAAAATCACCGTTGTTCTCTGGTTGGAATACTTTACAGTACTGTCCACTTAGCCAAGCTAGCAAAGAGCACCAATACCCAGCAAACACTGTTTATTTAAGAAGACATAATAACACACTACCACGTAAATACTATTTTTATAAAATACAATATTAATAACATATATAACGTAAAAGAAAACTCCAAATTTGAAAACCGTAGCTTACCTTTGCAACCAACCATGAAAACCAGGCCCACGGTAATCCCGCCCTCCACAAATGTCATTGGCTTACAGGAAATGCCTTGCAAAAAATGCTTGATTACTATTGGTCAGATTGGTTGGCAATCAAAAGGTCGGTATTGCGTGGAATGGGAAGAGACTATTGTGACGAACTGGTCTGTCTGATTTCACAGTAAACGGATGGGAATCAGTCAGTTGTAAGAATAGATGACTGAGCAAGGTATGACAAACTGACCGGGGATCGGAAACAGAAATCTGGCAACTCAATAAGCTTGGGATGTGAGAGTGTATGTGTGTGTAATGACACAAACAATCCTTTGTGCCATTATTAAGGCTTTGAATTAAATTCACTTTTAAAACCAAGACCAAGTTATATTGCTTCAGTGCGCCTATAGAGATACGACATACGGAAATACAAACGAAAGTCTACAGATAAACAAATATACAAAAATAAATCATTTTAAAACAATAAAATGGGAAACTGAAATACTATCCTGCAGGGTTGCATTTATATACACACAGTGAGAATTATAAGTGTACATAATGGCTGTCATGTGTACAACTAGTATCAGGGAGTTGAATTGTCAAGTTTGATGGCCACAAACTGGAATAATATCCTGTTCTAGTCAATTTGCATAAAAATGTGTTGAGTCTGTTATTGAATGTACTCCTGTGATTGACTCATTGGACCAGATGCAGGGCTCTAACTTAACTTTTTCATCAGACTCCAAAATATATAGTAATAAATTATTAGTTATTATGCAGCCAGTGAAAATGTCTGCTATCTCAATGTTTGTCTGTGTTTTTTTTTTTTTTTTTTTTTTATCTCCTAGGGGAAATAAGCCAGATTGATAGTGAAAGCGAATGCATTAAATCATACATCATCACTTAATTATAATTATACTTTCTTTAAATTATTTTTATTGGCAATTTTCATTGAAAACATGTTCTCATTTCCACTAAAAAAAAAATAACTGTTGCTCTTAAGATCTGGAATCTACGAAGGAGTATTAGGGCCAAGAGAAAAAAAAACATCAAGAGAAAAAAAAAACAAACACTGGAAATTATATGTCAGTTCCTTACCAGAGAATAAAGTCGAAATGTTGAGAATAAAGTCGAA
>JBAMHX010000008.1:13814357-13854218 GCA_037177515.1 Pseudomugil tenellus | reverse complement strand
TATATATATATATATGATTATTTTTGTTATTTTAATACAGGTTAATGGTGCTCTCTGCTTCACCCCCTTAGATCTCATCTTTCTTTCTGAGCCTCACAAAAAACGAGCTGCTCCTGTTGCTCATCAATATTGGTCTTTCTCCAAAATGTATGGAGCGCCTTATGGTGCAGTGTGCCTAATGTGTTGTTTTGTGACTTTGGGAAAGCAAATGTATGAGAGGACAGCGTTAAAAAAGGAGAAAGTGTGGCAGCTGTGAAAAAACAAGTTAAGCAAATAAATAGAAGGAAGAAATTGACTATCAAAACTTATAAAAAGTTAGTCAGAGCAGCAGATTCGAGTTTACTTTGACTCTCTGCCAAGAAGCACGGATCTGATGGCAGCTATCTAATGTAAACAAAACAGGAGCAGTCCAGCAGCAGAAAGAGACGGACCGGCTGGATCGACAAGCTAATCAACAAATTAAATAAAGTTTAAAAATATTCACGGACCAGAAAAGGAAGCTGCGACATAACAGCAACGAGGGATCCAATAGAAACCCTAATTTTTCACATCCTGATTTCTGATCGTAGTGAACAGAACTAAACAACTGGTGCCATGAACTCTGCTGTGGTTGAGTTAAACCTCCAGTCCATGGTGGATGATACTGTGTAGGAAGCTCAAAACACCATCAACGGTGAATCTGGTAATTGTCTTCTAATGTCTTCTAATGCTGTTTTTTTTTAAAGTCAAATGAATAATAATTTATTTAGAGTAACGTATATACAAAAAATGTATAAACAGTTAATAAATAACTATAAACAGTAATAAACATATAGAGAAACCTTTTTTTTAAAAAAAAAAAAAAACTATAACTAAATTTCCTGGATTTAAATCTTTGTAGAGTTTTCAGTTTTTTATGTCAAAATATTTTAAAGAAAATTATGTCATGTGATCATTCAATAAATTATTTTGGCGGCTGTGGCGCAGGTGTAGTGTGGCCGTCTTCTGATTTGTGAGTCATGGGTTCGGTTCCCACTATATCTGATGTCTGCATGTTGAAGTGTCCTTGAGCAAGACACTGAACCCCGATTTGCTCCTGGTGGCCAGGCTAGCGGCGGTGTGCATGGCTGCTCTGCCGCCATCAGTGTGTGAATTTGTGTGTGAATGGGTGGATTGCAGGATCTGTAAAGCGCTTTGGGCATCGAGAGATGAAAGTAAAGTGCTATATAAGGGAACGCCATTTACCATTTATTTTGTTAGTGTTGCTAAACTGTTGTGATTACATGACTTCACCTAAACAAACAGGAGGAAAACAAATACTGTTCAATCTAATAACTAAACCATTTGTCATCCCACTCCTCCCCTCTAGGTTGCTGTTAGTTTAGTTTCTCACTTACTTACTTTCTGAAGTCATAGACTTTATATAAGAGAGTTCGAAGTAGAAATGTATCCATAGTTTAGAAAGAGAGTACCTGCAACAAGAACAGTTTTACACTTTAAACGTTTTCACTTTATTTAATTTGTTTATTAGTTAAGTTGTTGCACTTCACATGCAGAAGAGGTTAAGTCCAAGTAATGCTGTTGCAATGTTGTTCTTATTCTCAGATGTGTCGCTTTGGAGAAAAGCGTCTGCTAAATGTCTGTAATGTAATGTAATTGATCACACAGTGTTAATTTAATTGTTAACACAGTAACTATTTTTTGTGCTTATGGCACTTTATGTAGCCTATTTAGCAACTTTATACCCAACAATGTTGCACAGCAAAGAATGTATTCATTGCTAATACAGCATTTCAATCTTTAAGTTTGATTAATTGCTTTCTTCCTCACTCATTTACACTAGCACAGACAAAACACACCACTCCTGTGGTTGCCCCACCCAACTGGATTAGGACTGTAGTGGTTATGGCTCAGAGAAGCTTAATTTCTGAAAGGTGGCAACCCTAGAAGGCATGCATGACACTGCCAAGATGGCAACAGTGGGACTGCCAACCAAGCTTCACTTTTGCTCTTCAGAAAATTCAGGTGACATGAGAGGCTCTATTAATTTTTTAAATGCAATCTATGGCAGGGGTTCAGGCTCTCGGGACCCTGGAGCCTGAACTCTGTCCAAGCTGGCAGAGTCCGTTGGTCTTGGCCCCTTGGCTGCGGATGCCTCTTTCACCTCTTGGATAGATACATGGTCACCTTTCTGGAGGGGAGCTGGGTGGAGGCTGATCAACAGGGTCTGGGGGCCTCTTGACCTGCTCCTGACCTTCATGCAGGTGGGGCCGCATATGTATGACCATTTTTTGAACACTCTTCTCTCCGTATATTCGGCATGCTCACAAAGCCACTGTGTTGTCATGTAGTTCAGTCAGTTCATTTTTTTCTTGCGTTTTTCTTGTTTTAGAGATACATTGCTTGTTTTTAGATTGTTCATCTCAGATGCACATGACAGGTGTTGACCTGCTGAGGTCACTGGATGTCCTGTAAAGCAGGTCGTCTGGAGTCTGTGGTTGAAATGGATTGTTTTCTTTGTGCTGTGTCTATGTCTTATCTCTCTTTTCTGACTATTTTCCTTTATTTCTTTACTCTATTCATTCTTTTTTTTCTGTCCCTTCCTGGCAGGTAAGGTCCTACAGTGCTATGTAAATTCTGTAACAAAAAATTATTCAAAATAAACAAACAAATAAAATAAGAATTTGGATCATCAAAAGGACCTTCATACCCAGAAAGTTCTTCATAGCAAAGCAAATTTGTTCAGCACAACACCACAGCCAGACCATCATTCTGTTTGTTTTAATACTGAACGTGTGAAAAACATAAAAAATTAGAACAGGAATGGTGACCTGAATGTAAAAAGGTATATTCTCTTACTGTGGAAGAGCTCCAAGCATCACAAAGACCTAAATCCTTGTAAATGTATTGTTTCACAATATTGGTTTCTGTAATACTCACCTGTCCTTGAAGTCACTCCCTAAGATTAGTGTGTTATGTGAGTGATCCTGGAGAGGGGAGGAAAGGGAGTGAAAAAAGGAGGGATCATCAACATTTGATCCATACATTTGCAATGTATGACTTAAATAATATACCTATTTCTGTTTTCTGAATCTGTGACTTTAATATCAAGGTAAAGTGTTTGACTTTTATTAAAGCAACTCCTATTTGCTCAGAGTTGTAACAAGCTGGGGAAAGAAGATCTGTTATTGAGTTTGATAAATGACTTTCATGTCATAAAACAAATATCTACCAGTAGCTCTTGCAGTCAGTTAAAAAATGTAACCTCTTTGTCCCTGTACCAGCTCCACGCACATTCTAAGTTACCAATGTCAATGTGTTCATGGGCTGCTATGCATGCAGCCCTCAACAGTAATGAGTGCTGCATGAATATTACTGAAGTCTCTGTGCATCTCACTGCTTATTTGTGTGCATGCTAGCCGAGTGTGCATTATGAGTTTGTGTTTTAAATGTCCACATATATGTTTTTGTATGTGGTCCCTTGTACATTAGTTTTGTGCATTTAGCTGGGGTAAGGTCCAGCTTCCCTGTGACTCTTAACTGGATCAAGCGGTTTGGAAAATGAGTGACTGACCAAAGTTAACAGAGCTACTGACTAACTGCACCAGTTTTAAGTAGGCATGTAAATGTACATTTCTTGACTAGCAATGTTTTTCTTGGCAACTCTGTCTCTATTTAACTTATCTGTCCTCATACCGATTTTAGGGATTTAATAGTAGATAATGGATGGATTGAACTAGCCATTGAACTAACCATAGCATACCAAAATGCATCAGGTCATTTGTAAATTAAATGTTCTTTCTTGATGAAAACAACTGCAACAAATGGCCATTTTAGTTGGCAGACTTGTTGATTTCACCTATTTTAGATGTCAGAGGCGCATTTTGCCTTGATGTCATAAACATACACATTAATACACATGCTGATAACAAAAACCAACTTTACTATTGTTGTTTGAAAACGTGGAACTGCACTTTCAAAAGACAAATAAACTGGAGCACGACTTGATTCTCCTGTCCTTTTGTCTACAGATGCTCTGTTTGAACATGAATAAGAGGATGGAAATTAGTGTGCACAAACCATGCAGCAAAGATCTTGACTTTCCATCCATAACAGCCTCATCATCAGAAAGGCATTGTTCAGGCCAGGCACTCCCAAGTTTTCCTGTCAGAGTGCAGACAGGTAATCCACTGCAGTGACTAACCGAGCAGCAGCACAATAGTTCAGGAAAAACTCACGTTTCTCTTTGTGTACCCTTTCACAATCTAGTAATTCATTTCTAAACTGACAGTCCTCACAGTTCAATTCAGTACAAATAAATTTGCTCAACAGAGCCAAATCACAACATATGCAGTCTCAGAACACTTTACACAGTAAGGTCAAGACCTACATTATTTCCATTTCCCCGCTGAGTGGCACACAACAACAGCAAGCAGGAAAAACAGGAAGAACCCCTCAACAGAGTCATGCTCAGGGAGGGCAGCTGGTTTTCTAGACCAGTTGTTGTGACAGAAAAGTAAAGGAAGAAAATAAGAGCAACTGACGACAAAACTTAACAATATGACAAGCAAACTTGCTAAGGGTTGAAGACTGTCTAAGGGTTATGTTGATATATAAAGCCTTGCAAAAACTCTGAAATATTCCTCTAAAACATTATTTCTGTGAAGCTCTCACCGAGCAGGTTTCAGTTTGATGTCACATGTAACTGTGTTATTGATAAAATAGCAATTACTTGTAATTAAAAGGAACTAATTTTTAAAAAACAAAACACCTGTAATTTAAGCAGTGGTAAAAAAAAATACTAAAAGCATCACCCACGTAGAAAAGAAAATAAACATCCTAAGGACTCTAGAGGGCAAACTGGCCCCAACAAGAAGAGACTGAACCCAAAATACAAAGACAAATAGCGATTTTTGATGCACAAAATGGATCCTACAGTAACGTTGTAAAGCCTGTGTCAAGCAATATTTAATCCTCTAACTGACAACTTAAGTCCGACTGTGTGCATTAATATAAACTTTAACAATGGGTTCTACATGGTGAGTATACTGCATCATCACATGTAACCGTCCTCAGTAACCAAGCTTGTAAGTTGTGATAAATTATAAACTTTTCTTTTTTTCACAATGTTGAACGTAGAATTGGAACTTGACTCAAAAGGGTATTTTTAAAAATCACAGGAAATATTATAATTACTATTTCAAAGTCCAAGTAATGAAGTCTGTTACATTTTGTTTTAATGTGCATTTCTACTTCCAAACAAATATACAGACTGCAGTAAAATCTGACTCATATTTCATCCACAAAGATATTTTAGAAATTGAAATATTTGGAGCAAATTGGAGGAACAAAATATTGCAACAAAAATGCATTTAACAATATTTCTCTGGCTTTGAACCACAAGTAATATACAGTTTATACAAGAACAATAGTAGGGATGTAGCTATAAGGCAAAATATCACTAAAAAGGATTTAGCAAAGAAACCAGTTGAGAATTTGCTGTAAAAATGTTGTGCAGGGAAACATGACAGATGATTTTAAAGCAGATCAAGTGAACATAGTAAACACAAATCGGAATCCATCTCCACAATTGAGTTCAACAGCAATCCAGTTAAGTCCAGTGAGGGACACAAATGGCACTCCTTTGTCATTAGTGATTTACATAGTAGGATGGTAAAGCCCACTTTGAAAAGGAGGCCGGCGGAATAAATCAAACCGTTACCAGCCTTGGTAAGATATCTCATCACAATCACAGCTTCTGAACTGATTTTTGCCTTGGATTCCAGATGGACAATATGTTGGACAGTAATGATCAATTTTATATATATATATATATACAGTTGGGTGGGAGACGGCCCCCAGTGCTACGATGTCTATGGGTAGTACTGTTGCTTTCACCCTCCAGGCCTTCTCCAGTTCTCCCTTGAGGCCTTGGTACTCCATTTTCATCATTGGGAATGGATTGGGGATTGGGGTCTCCAGTCCATACTCTGCACAGATGTTCCTGTACACTATGCCAGCTACTTGGTTATGGTGTTTCACGCCAGTTTCTTCAACCTGCTGTAAGGTGCTGGATTATTTCAGGGGCACCTTTGCATAGTCTGCGCCTGGGATCCTGCCTGGTCTGGTAGATCTGGGCCTCAATCGTTCCTGTGCTGCCATGATTAGTGCCTCTGTGCTGTTCTTCAATACAGCCTTCTCTAGACATTGGTAGGACTTGTCTACACCGGCCACTTTGGTGATCTGCCGGTGGTACATCCCATGCAGTTGCTTGTCCTCCCATGATGGTTCTTCTACCATCTCGTGTTCCTCCAGACTCCATTGTCTAAGACATTCGCTAAGTGCTTCATCCCTTGGTACCCTCTTCCAGATGTATTGGTGGAGCTTTGATGTTTCATCCTGGATAGTGGTCTTAATGCTCACTAATCCTCGGCATCCTTCTTTGCGCTCAGTGTATAGTCGCTGGACACTGGACTTGGGGTAGAACCCTTTGTGCATGGTGAGCAGCTTCTGTGTTTTGACATCTGTGGCATGAGCTTCCTCCCAGCAGGGTATCTCATTACTGGCAGGGCTGTTGATTGTCTGGATCTTGTTCTTGCTATTGAGTTGACTTCTCAGTACTTGTCTCACTCGTTGCAGATATTTAGCTGTGGCAGCTTTCCTTGTAGCTTCTTCATGGTTCTCAATCACCTTTGATATGCCCAGGTACTCCTCCACATTTGTTATCCTGCACTGTGGGAGTGCAATGTTCTCCGTATGGATTATCTTCCCTCGCTTCTTTGTCATCCGCCCACATTTCTCCAGTCTGAATGACATTCAGACTACCCTGCTGTAGATCCAGGTGGTATGGATCAGTGAGTCAATGTCCCTCTCACTCTTAGTGTACAGCTTGATGTCATCCATGTACAGGAGGTGGCTAATGGTAGCCCCATTCTTGAGTCGGTATCCATAGCCAGTCTTGTTGATTAGTTGGCTGAGGGGGTTCAGACCTATACAGAACAGCAGCAGGTATAAGGCATCTCCTTGATATATGCCACATTTTATGGAGACTTGTGCAATTGGCTTGAAGTTGGCTTCCAGGGTGGTCTGCGACACCCTCATTGAGTTTGCAACAAAGGTCCTCAGACTGCTGTTGATCTTGTGCAGCTTCAGAAATTCCAGGATCCATGTGGGTGGCATTGAGTCGTAGGCTTTCTGGTGGTCAATCCAGGCAGCGCACAGGTTTGTCTGTCTGGTTTTGCAGTCTCGGGTGACAGTTCTGTCAACTCCTCTGGTTCCCTTGCCAATGCCTTTCTGATCAGAGCCATCACTGGTGAAGAGTTGGTAAAATGATCTCTGGGAGGCACAAACCTTGCATTACTTCTCTTTCAGTGATTCTCTTTTGTTAAAAATTTGATGGTACCAAACACTTTAATATGTACTAAATAAGAAATGCTAAGTCACGCGCACATGTTAAATAAATTTGGTACTCCTATTAACACTCCCAAAAGGTAATAGCTTTAAACTTTCTGTCATTAAATGCAGCAAGAACTGGGGTTAATTTGTTCACATGCCAGGGGACATTTGTGTTTGTACTCTGTGTATGTGCAGGTAAGGTAATGAAGGAATGCCCATGTCTAATTCAATAGATTAGTTGTGATACTGTGGGTTATTTTTTCGATGTTCAAGCAGATTAATAGTGAACTCAAGCTCAGTGTGGAAAGTACTGAGAAAAAAACAGCCGTGGGTTTTCACTGCAAAAGGAAGAGGGCAGCTCTGGGACAGGAAACACAAGCAGATTTCCCCAGTGAGAAGGCCCATTAGTCTGTTATAGAGAAAAAACACAATGGATGCTGCAAACACAACAAAACTCCCAACAGTAGACCAGTAATAATTTCATTATGTTTACCCAACATCTATGATTATTTAGCTTATTTTATTTAACTCATTTTAAATATTAATGTTTTTCAGACACTTCTTTTATTAATATGTGTGATGGCTATCTCCATAGCCATACATCCGAGTGGTAAAACACAATGCACCAACATGTTTAGTTTTCTTTTCATTTAGTTGTAATGTTTTAGTCCCTTTATGTTTGCGCGCACATTTAGGGGCTATTGTGTTTTCAACTGTTTAACTTTTTTTGTGTGGTGCTGGAGGGCAGGAGGGAGCATGAGGGAAGCCGGTGTACAGGAAGTGTTACGTGCCTCCGGAAGATGATGACCTCAAGGGGAGAGAGCATTAGTTTAGTTTACATTTTTCTTTTCTTTGTGCAAATGTTTAGATTTAATTTTCCATTTATGATTTAGTTATTTATCAATTTATTTTTGTTAGTAATTTGTTTGAATAATTAAGTTTATGTTGGGTTTTGTTTTATTTATGTGTTAGTAGGTGTTAACCCCATTGTTTGTCACAAGTCTGATCAGCCAGTGTTTAAGTGTTTCATGTTTTTTAAGTCAGTTTGTGTTGGATTGGTTTTGTGTTATCTACTTGGTTAAAGTTATTTTGAGATTACTATGATTTTGATATAGTTAGATTTAGTTGACCTCTTTTAAAGATCTTTCTTTTTTGTAAAATGGATGTTTCGGGGTAACTAAAACCCCTTACTTTTTAAAGGCACAAGTGTTCTTCCTTCTTCACCAGCCTGGTCCCTCACAATAGGACATTGTTGTTACGGAAACAATGGTTAGATATTACATGCTATTTTAAGTAAATTGCAAACTGTACACAGACAGATAGATAGATCTTATTATATCTCGTTATAATCACATGTATTCGCCCAAAAAAGCAACATTTTCAGAAATTTAAATTGATCTTTATGGATTACTAAATATAATAATAAACAGATACTAATATTGAAGATATAGTTTTATTAATGTTTGGGAAAAATGCATTTAATTTTATGACTACTTCAAAGAGTAAAAAGAAAGTATCTCTGTTACATTTCTTTTAACTTTTTTATTTTTGTCCACATGCTTTATTGATAGATAATATCTGACAGTAAGTCAGACTGTGTTGTTGTTTCAGTTTGGTGCTGCAGAAGAGTTGATTCCCTCTAGTTCTAACTGCTTCTTGAAGCTACATAAGGACCAAACCTCTTGTGTTTTCTTCTGGATGAGATGGAGGCATACAGCAGCTGCTTCTACTCACTGAGAGTAAATTATATGTGATTTTCTCACCAAAAGTCTTCAATAACACCAGAAAAGTAACTAGGTGATAGGCTCTTTTTCTTTTAATTTAATTGCTAGACGGTTAAATAAAGCACCAAACGGAAAAGTTAACATCCATCAGTATATTTGGTGTAGTAAGAAATTGTGAACTGAAAAATGTTCTGCGATTAAATGTTTTAATTTTTTTAATGTTATAATTTATCAGTGATTATTTAATCCTAATTAATGCGTTAAGCTCCCACATTTAATTATGTAATAAAAACGTTACTAACTTTTCTTAATTGGCAAAAAGTAAAAGATTTATAAGCTACTCAAGGAACAACAAAAACCAGACCTAACCCAAACATACTAGATCAAACTGTTATGTCACCACTGACTCCAGTCATGGTTCCTCATATCTTTCATGCCAGTTTCCACCCAGCATTCATCACATTCCCTGTTTGGATACAGTACAATTGCATGCTAACCTATCTGTAGCTTCCAGTGGGAATGCATGTGTGCAGTACAAAAGTTTGATTCAACAAACATCATTGCAATGGCTATCTAATCTCACATGTGTACTCATTTAGTATGACTCCTTTTCAATTATACATTGCTGATTGGCTTTTCTAACATCCAGAGATCCCTGGGGCTCCTTCTGGGCAAACAAAGCACTGTTACCACTCTGAATGTGGCTTTCAGCTGGCTAAATCTGATAAGAAATAAACTCCTCTACAATCACACACATCATGTAATTTTAGTAATAAAGATGAATATTCATTAGACTGTTGAACTGTCCACACACTGGACTGTATTACAGTAATTCCGTTGATTTTATCACTGATTATCTCTGCGTCTTGTTTCTTAAAGTTTTTATCATAATGGGAAGAGTGGACTCTAATTTAATTGAACTTAACAAGGTACCCCAAGAAGATGTAGTGATTTACTGACTTGCTAACTGATTATCTTACCACAAGATGTAGTTTGCTACAGGCAACAGAGTATGTATCTTGATTTTGTAATTAGTGATAATTGCTTTGAGCAAACATGTGGTGTTAGTTGTAGGATTTATTTTTCTGCTGTATTTTCACAAGGGTAAGAAAATAAAGGGAGAAATAAAGAAAGAAGCACAATACAAGACCTGTTGACCACCTTTCCCACTATTGGATAAGTCAGGTGTGAAGTTAGAGCAGTGGTTAACCAACAGTGACATCTGGAGGTTGAATATATAAGAGTATATTTAGTCCCAATCCCTTGTATATTTTGCCCCAAATACTTTGCCAAATGTCTTGCAGAGACCACCTATTTGCTATGTGACTGTATGTAAACCATACTGCAAACTACATCTCTGCTGGATAGTCTGGTACAATTTATTCAGTTTCTGTCTGTGGCCATCCAATTAGTCATGCACCACAATAATTTAGTGATCAGTGGGAGCTTGAAGGCAAATAGCAAGGACACAGATGGCTTCATGAGGCATGGAAGACCAAATGACAACCATTTACCATCAAATTACATTGCACTGCAAGGTCAACAGGTCTATGTGGTGAGTTTTAGAAAGCACATTTTCAAAACTACCATGTAATTGCAAAGAAAAAAAAACAAACAAAAAAAACAATGCAATGAAGTGCAAAAATATAAAAGGAAACTGTTTGTAATGAACACTGTAGTGAGATACTGCTGTTTGGATGAGGTTGAAATAACAAGGTAAAAGCCAATTTATGCATACGCTGTATGTTGTTTGTGTGTGTGTGTGTGTGTGTGTGTGTGTGCGTGTGTGTGTGTGTTTTTTTTCATCTCTACATCTCTAATAGCTGTTTCTTCTTGTAGTATGAGACCCGTTATTCTGTACTGTAAATATGACCCGTTCATCTTCTCCTCCCCTTAACCATCGCTATGCTCTCTACATTTTACCCATTTTGTGGAGATTTAAGCTGGGCTAGTGAAACTGGTAAATTACACTTTTAGCCAGTGATTCCAGCAGGCAGACTGGTACAGTTTAAGAGGCACAGAGTGCCCCCAGCCAGCCATCAGGATTAGACTGTGGACTAAAATACATTCCTTTGAAAGTGGAGTAGTAGGCCCAGAGGTGCGAGACCTTGGTTTTTTTTAACAGATAGACCCCCTCCCTCTCTGTCCGTACACACACCCCTTCACACACACTCCACTTTTTTATCTCCTGGTACTAACAAAACACTGTGTCTACCTCACTGCCATTCTCAGTCCTCATCCTATATAGCATTTTACTGCTCCACTGGGGAGCAGGGGAGAGGTCCTCAGTGTGAAATGGATGTGCAATCACACCCCTTTCCTTGAAGGTTATTACCCGCAGTTCTTGGCTTTTCTTCACGGCCACCACGAAGCCGATGGAGGAAAATGACAATGGTCAGGTTTGTTGAGTCAGAGCAATAAGCCACAAGCAGGAGAAATAGCTTTGCCTCCACAGGCTCTCCAAATCACCACATTGAGCCAACTAAATGCCACGGCAATAAGCAAAGAGACAGGAAGCATTTTTCATCACAGAAGGGGAGCTCATTTTGAAGCGGAGGAGAATGGCGCATCTTGTTTGGTGCTTTTCTTAGAGTAGCAGATGTAAAGTGTTGTCAAAGAACAGCTTCACAGCGGTGCGACAAAGCTTTCATTAAGGCTTCAATTGATGCACATCACTACATCCCAGAACATCTGGGATGCTTTTTCGCTCAGGTAAAGCAGTGAAGACAAATGGGCCAACTGGATGATTATCACCATACCACACACAGCAGGGACAATAAAGCAGACAATGTATGTATATATATATATGTATATATATATATATATATATATGTGTGTGTGTGTGTGTGTGTCTGTGTGTGTGTATACTACGAATATTTTTTCTGCTGATTTAGGTTCTTAATAAGCACATGCTGCATAATTCCCTGTTTTGATGTTCGACTTGCAAAATAAGGCACCGCAGTGGGAATACACTGCCTAAAGTTAAAGACATGTGTGGCAGAGTGCATCTACTGTAAGCCAAACCATGTCTTTTTATAACTCACACACAGCATTCTGACTTATTCAATCCTGTCTGTTGCACTGAAACTGAAATGCAAGGCTATGAGAATCTGGCTGTTATATCCAACAAAGACTACAAAAAAGCAGCCACGCTCTGTGTTGGTGAAATTCTTTCTACCCTTTTTGGTCTTGCCACCTCATGAAACATTGAATTCGAGAATAAAAGGGATGGAAGCATCGTCCCGAAATGATGAATGTCATCTCAACTCAAATGAAATTGATAGCATAGATTTGCAGGGGAAAAAACTGCGGCTCAACAATAATCTTACCAGGGAGGTACATCCTCATTTTTAGTCTGGAACCTTCCACAAGACAGGATTTGATATCTGCACACTACCTCTCCTGAAAAATTGATGAGTGGGTAAGAAGGAGCTGTGTGTGGGGGTGGGGGGCAGATTTACAGAAGTAGCACAAAGCACTGCATTTCTCTCTCAGAATTTCAGAACATGGTGAAAATGATTTACTTCCAAGCTGCATTCTGTAGATGTCCTACTCTGACTTGACCTTTTCTGACCTGTTTTTCAAGGATATTTTCAAAAACCACTTTGCTGTTTCTGTAGCTTAAAGCAGACATCTACAAAGGAGGATTACTGGTTTTTTAAACTGTCAAAGGATGTTGTGAATAAAATAAACAGCACTGGCTGATGTTGACATCAACACATAGTGCAGAGATAAATGATCTCACACAGAACAACCATAATGCATTGTGAAAATGGTGTGATTTCTGGATAAAGCACCACTATGTTGGTGTATTAGTTATATACTTTATTTATTTATTTTCATTTCTTTTTTTTCGCAGATAATGAGACAGAAAAAATGTGAGGAAAGGCAAAGTGACCTGAATGGCTTGAACGACCTATGGTCATTGACCAACAATCTGAAATACTAAACACAAGGCTTCGGAATATAAACTTGACAGGAATAATAAAGTGTTACATCGCCACTCTTGTCTGCTAAATCCATCTCAGCACTCCACAGTTTTTGACCACTTGGCATTGAGTTATTAAGCCCCAATGGCTCCCTTTGATCTGGAAACTTATTATGAGACATCATGTTTTCATTATCATGAAGATGACATCTTGATCGCTCTATGATTTATTCTGCCTCATTCAATTCTCTTAAGAACACTGGAGGAAAGGGTGGAAACTCACACATGCACACACTCAGTGCAGAGAAGAGTGAATGAAGAGGTTGTAAGAGGAGAGATACATTTGTTTTGGGGACAGAATCCATTAAACCCTCCTGACAGTCCTTCAGTTCACTCTTGATTATTTCATTCACCAATCCATTTACTGAAAAAGATTAAATTTTCAGGGAAACAATAACCCCAACAATTATGTGTCCCTGAAATAATTATTTACTCCACTCCGTTCTACCTGATAGAAAAGCTGCATGGATTAATTGTTCGAAGTTACTTTATAAACATTTGTAAATGCAGACAAACAGGTGGTGTGACTTCCATCTAATACATGGAACATCATGCATATTTAACTGAAATGTGGAGTTACTTCTTAGAGAAAGAATATTATAAATTATGAGTGAAAATAAGGCCAAATTCCCAAAAAGTCAGTAATATGCGTAGAATGAAAAAGCACAGCTGAAGGCAATAATTTGCAAATTTCAAAAGCTTTTATTTTTCCCCCCTAATACAACATAAACAACATATCACGTGTTGAAGCCTGTGATATCCTGGTGACCTGTGCAGAATATACCCTGCCTTTCGTCTGATAATTACTTGGAAAGGCTTCTGCTTTCCCTTAACCCTGAAATGGATGAAATGGTATAGAAAAGGAATGAATGGATGAAAGGCGCAGAAGCTTTGTATCATTTCATAAAAACATTAGCTAATATTAAATCTGATGGCAGCAACACGTCTTGAAAAAAAAGTTGAAAAAAGGCAACAAAAGGCTGAGAAATAAATCAGCATTAAAAAAACAACTAGTATAGCATCTGAAGAGTAATTAGATTAATTGGCAAGAACAGGTCAGTAATATGAATCAGTATTAAAAAGAGCATTTCAGGGAACTGCTAATATTTAATTTCTCAAATTTAAAGATGGACTGAGATTCATCAGACAAACTGCGTATTACGTTTTTGGAATGGTCTTATCCGATAAATCCAGTCAACAAGGTGGAAACTGGATGCTTGAGATCAAACCCTGAACCAGCACTACAATGAAAACGACATGATGATCTACTGGAAGTCACATAAAAAAGGACAACACAATCCAGACACACTACCATCAAACAGTGTGAGGCAAAATGGAAACTGGTGCTGTGGTCAGATGTATGAAATCTGCAAACTGATTTTCCCTCTTGAGGATAAATGAAGTTCTGAATCTGAATTTAAACAATGGATGCCTTGACGTGCATGTTAAAAGTACCCTTCTGTCTTTATTTACATGTTACACAGAATCCCAACTTTTTAGGAATTGTGGTAGTAAAAAAGGTTTATGCGCAACTTTGTAAGCATGAGAAAAAGAAAACTTTTTACACATAATTGTCTATAAAGTATCAGAGAACCCTGGACCTACGTCTGACCTTTGTGAATGTGGGGTTGCATTGGTATGATCACTGTAAACACTTTTCACTCCGTACATTCTGCATGATGAGCTATCCTTTAGGTTTATTCACTAAAAGCTATTTTAATGCATGTTAATGCATTTAATGCATTTTTGTGTGTGTTTCTGTTTTTAGTTAAGAAACATGGTTTCTCTTTATCTTGTTCATCTCTGGAACTCCAGACATTTGTTGACTTTGTCTTCCTGTTGGGGGGGGACCATGAGATGACCTTTATGTTTCCGTACAGGTATAACAGACGGTCCAGAATCTGTAAATGGATCATAATGTTTCCTTTGTTGTGTATTTCGGTGTCCTATTTGTTTTCTATCTTTTTTTTCCCCATTTCCCTTCTGTTCTCTTTTCATCCTTTTTCTATCCTCTCCAATCAGGTCCAGCAGTACTTGGCTGAGCAAATTTGCTCAGCGCCACACAGCAGCCAGACCATCATTCTGCTTGCGTTACAGGTGGACAAGAAAAGTAAAAAAAAAATCAACAGGATGGAAAATCCCAAAATATTCCTGTAAACCACTGTTTCTCAGTTCAGGTCCTCCGGACTCACTACCCTGCATGCTTTAGAAGTAACTCAGTGTTGACGGAGTACTTAAATCTAAATCAGGTGTGTTGGAGTAAGGACACCTCTAAGACATGCAGGGAAGTGGATTGTGAAGAGCTGGATGGGGACTCAGATAATGTGGAAGTGAGGCAGTTCTATTTAACTCTGTCCCATGATGGCCTAGTCCTGCTGGTTTTCAATGTATCTCTGCTTCAACACAGCTGACTCAAATAAATGAGTCCATTTAATTTGAATCAGTTGTGTTGGAGTAGAGCTCCAGGACTGTGGCCCTTCTGTGACTAATTTGAAACAGCTCAGGTGTGGAACAGTGATGAAAAAATGTAAAATGATAAATAATCATACCACCCTGACTTCTAATCTTCCACATTTCATTTTTAAGATTATCATTTGAATGATAAGGTTTCTGCTTGAAAGAATAATTTACAGCCCCAATGACCAGTGGATGGGATTTTTTTTCTAGAGGATGTCTTACCTCCCAAAAATCACTGAATCAACTCTATAAAAATCCACCATATAGTGGAGTATCTATAAGAACATCTTCTCATGTTATTTTATCAGTCTTGTACAGGTGCATATTAGGACTGAACGATTTTAGGAAAATATCTAATTGCGACTTTTTGGCAGACATTGCAATTTCCATTCACAATTTTTTCAAAGCAAGCTTTACTACAATATTCACAATGTACAGTAGAATTTACATATATAACAGAAAATGACATATCAAAGCGCTAAAAGATAGTACTCTAATACAAGGATGAAAGATAAGGGTAAGAAGTGCTTTCAAGTGTGTTGAAATGTGCATAAAAACTCATGATGTTGTGCTGCAGCTGTACTTAAACCATAATGTGATGAACTTAAATGATCAGGATTTATGGTGTCAAATTTGTTGCACGTAATTGAGGACGGAAAAACAAACTTTGGATGAAACGCATCAGTGCTGCGTTCAAGGACAGCTTCGGAAAAATATGCTTAACATCACGATAGTCAACGTGGTCGTCGTTACAAAGCCAATGATGACAGGCAGGGAGAGGGAATAAAGAAGGCTCCTAAACAATTCTGACTCGGGTCTCATCGTTCATGTTCAAAAGATTCATATCAGTCATGAAGGTCACAACGCTACCGGAGAAGTGTGCAGTTATGTTAAATCACATCATCCATTGACTTATATTGGTTTTGTTACCGGGGCTTGACTATAAACATCCGGAAAAACCGGCTGCAACACAACTGATCTCGTCCATCTATTTCCATTTTTGTACATTTTTTTAAAAAACGATCAAGGGGTCCGCAAGGGGCCGGGGGCACTAAAGGGTCACCCCCTGCTCTAGAAGTTGCAACTTTAGAAAGATGGGTTTTGCACATTATCTCTTTCTGGTGCACATTTGCAGCCTCAAACCTGAAATACTCCCAAATGACCAACATACTGTTTTTCTTGGGGTTTAAATTTCCCACCTCCGCTTCTGGTTCTGCTGAGGCCGTTTTTAAACACGTAAAGCATGACCTGTCCACAAGCAGAATCCCATGTCTGATTGGTTAGCATGCCAGCATGGTAGGATCAAGCTACAGTCTATGATTACTTCATGCACGAGTAAAATGGCTTTTTTTATCTAGATGATTTTAATAATTTTTAATGGTCATTTTATTTTTTCTTTCTTTTCTTTCTTGCTATATTGTTCTTTAAAGCACTTTGAATCACCCTGTATTGAATTGTGCTAGCCTATACAAATAATTTTCCCTTGCTTTGCCTAAAATAGCAGACAACAGATCCTGGGTCAGTCAGAAATGCTGTAAAAACGATGGATGAAAATGATAAATCATTCAGTCCTAGTGCATAAGCACAAACCATGACAGCATGAGAATAAAAGATAAAAAAAATCACATTAGAGCGTATGCTACAAGATTCAATAAACTTCTTTTGAAACATTTTTCTCTATTAAATGTTGTGCACCCTTGAAAACTCCAATTTATGTGTAGAGCTGTTAACATTTGATCCACTAAAATGAGTGCAGCATTAGCTTGTATTTGTTTTGTGCTGCACAGAGCTGTTAAGAGAGAAGTTTTTCAAATTGCTGTTAGGCTTGCAGAAGGACACCAAATGTTTGGCATTCACTTGTTCTTGCTGGGTTATTTTTTCTCAAACTAAGAGCTCTATTTAACTGGCTTGGCACAAATGGACCCCTTAAAAAACAACATTCTTTAGTAGAGTGAATCACTGAAGGTCAGGAAATAGCAGAGGTAATGCTCATTTCTTGAATCACAATGCCATCCAGTGGCAGCTCCATCTCAGCTCCCCACTCAATCCTCTAATTTACTTTCTTGTGAGGACTTCAGAACTGCAGTACTGTGTCTTCAAACCAAGCTGCACAGAAAAGCCATGAGTGCTGCTGTTAAAACGGCATGAAGAAGCACTTCACTGTTTATACACATGAAGGGCAGTTCACTCATGATAAAAAAAATATACCTTCTCTGAGTCAATCTGAGCCTTACAAAGGTCTGTTTCAGGAAGAAAGCAACTCTGATGCAGCCATAAAGGTTATCGTAGTTTGAGTTTAGAGGTTACTAGATTAATAAACTGTGTTACAAACTAAAGATTTGATTTAGACACTTTATGGACACGTACAGTGTAGAGATGGCATTGATATATATATATCTTACAGATACAAACCTGAACTGTGTCAGGAGAAAATATTAAGTACTGTGAGGAGGTACTTTCTCATTGAATCCTTTCTAAGAGCATAGTTCTTAGATGCTGTGCACTATAACTTTATCACTAAAGTTGGGATCTGTGCTAAATTAACTGTTTAACATTTTACTTCTCGGAAAAACATACTACTTATAATGGCACCTATTCATAATGTAAAACAATTAAATAAAAGAAAAATAACCGAAAAAAATGACCCCATAATATAACTAAAGTACTGATACACACATAGTATTTGGGGTAAAAATGATTTTGAAAAAATAAAAAACCCAGTGCATAAAATTAATTAAAGCTCAAAGTAATACCAACAGAGTGCTTGCTTTGCATAATCAACAGCATAAATCTCAATAGCTATTTTGAAAAATACTCAAGGGAAAAACAAGTATTTTTTTAGAAACAAGGCAAGGTGAGGAAGATGTATTTATACAGCACATTTTAGAGATAAGTCAACCATCCCAGTGCACTTCAATGTCAAAAGAAACATACAAGAGAAAACATACAATGAGTTATAAATTATACAAACATCCAACAGTGGAAATTACCATTATATTATTATTATTATCAATATAATCATCATTATCCCTGTCGTCAATGTAAGCATGAACATAAATAATACAAAACCTCCCTGTCTTAATAAAAAGCTGCAGCAGATGGGGGGAGCGTGTCAAATTATAATCAGGCAACTATCTTTTTTATATGCAGTTTAATTTATGTTTAAATATTGTACATTTCTTAACCCTTTCCTACATTTTGCATTTACAGCGCCAATTATCCAAGCTGTTTAGGGAATGTATCAGGTATCTGGAAAAATCCACTGTCAAATAAGTAAGAATTACCTTGTGTTTATTTTTTTTAAAAAAAAAATATTTCTAGTGAGAAAATTCTATAGATGTTTTTGACGGGCATAAACAACACCCTCAAATGTACAAACATAGTTCAATTGTGTTTGGATTCCACAAGGAGAATGTTTTCATACCTTTCTAACATGAAGCAAAGCTAAGAATCTCTATTGTTATTGTCCTGCATCTCTAACCTTTTCAATGTTTCTACAAAGGATTTAGAAAACTGTTAATAAAAATTAAGTTAATGTCATTAGTCCTTTTGCTCCTAAAAGTTTGAGCTTTGAGATTAATGGGCTGGAAAATCATGCAAATGTAAACAGAAGCAGTTGGTGCACAGTCGTTTGGGGTTTGACAGCGTGACAAATATGACTAATTAACCCACTGAACTGACCCACGGCCCACTCAGCTCCACAACCTAAAAAGGGTGGAAACCAATCATAACACAATAAGCATCTGCACTTCCTCTCAGGTCATTTTAAAGTCACTCAATTATACAATGAAGTAAACACAGAAAACACAACAATGAGATATGATGTGAATTTATAATAAAACAATGGATCTGTGAAGTTTTGTCTCAGGTGCTCTCTACTGTTTTAGCCTCAGTGCATGGGTTAAAAATGTCTGTGTTTGCTAACCTCATTCTCTTCCCATCAACATTTCATTTCTAAACATAGCAAACACATCTTAACAGATTCGTACAACATTTCCACATACATATGTCCCCAAGTAAAGAAAATATTTTAATGATAATCATTTATTGTTATGGACATTCTCCAAACCTGTTATGTTCTGCTGCCAAGTTGCTATTTCATGATATCCAGACCGTCTATTTACTGTTACCAAAGTTCCTGGTAATCTGTTTTGGGGGAGAGGGGTGGGGGGTGGGGGGGGGGGGTTGGCTGCAATTAATGATAAGCTGTGCCACTGTCTGTGTCTTCACTGTGCCACTCATGCTATCCACAGAATAAATGTGCAGCACCTGATCCCTGGTGTGGTGTTACACCGCTAACGCTACAGCTGCTACACATGCAACCATCCACTGATTTTCCACATTTCCACATCCAAAAATTAATTTATTATGCTATCAATAAATAAAGGAAATTGGGGATTTTACTGAATCTCTGTTGACTTGGTTTTGGTACCAACATGAAACAAGTTGGTAACATCAGCAAATGAAAACATCAGAAAGTTTCTCTAGAACCTATTTTAATAATTGAATTAAAAGTCAAATCTTTGAAAAACTTACTTCAATTTTTTCTCCATGTTTAGATCCTTTGTGTTAACGCGACAACTTGAACAATATGTGGTTGAGAGATTCCATGTTTTGCATATTTGTAGACATCATAGAGAGGATGATCTGATTTGATTTTGAGCCATTTATCATTTTCAGGTTGGTCACAAGGTGGAGGTCAACACTCAAAGGAAACAATTGACAGACTTCATCAGTGCACATCTCTCACACATCTCATTTTGTGTTTGTTGAGGAAATTTCTAACAAAGGATCACACTCTGTAAGAATCAATAATATAAGTTTACTGACACTGCCGCGGAGATTCACACAGTCAACGGGAGTCAAGCAGAGTGAGTCTGACCACTTTTTCCACTCATTCAATGTAATACCTTATCGTTGTATGTGCGGTAGCTATTTTAAGCGTTTCAAACACAGTTTTGCAGATGAAGCAGAGCAAGATATGATAATTAACACCACCCAAGCAACAGGGTGTGTATGCACTTTGAAATACGCATGCTTGCAAGTATCCCAACTTTAACTGGTTTAGAGGTTTCAGTTCTAACTAGTACTTCTGAAAAATGCATTAATGTGGTTTCACAAGCATATATATGTATTTACTATGTGGCTCTCTGTGGAGAAACACAGATATGTAGTTGCACATGCATCAATGTTTCACCAGCATCAACACAGAGAATTTTCCATTAGGCTACATGTTCAATAAAATGAAACATTTTCTACTACAAATGCATGTCTGATTCTTTCTCAATATAAATGATAAAAAGGGGCTGTTGGGTAACATTAGCTTCGGGAAAGAATTATAGTGTAATTAAATTTTTACCAATCTGAAACTACAGTTATTAGTTTACTGACGGCTACATTTGTAGCGGGACTGGGAGGGGAGGAGTGCTGGTAATGGGGATAGTGTAACTGGGATCTGGTACAGTTGTCGTTGCAAGGACAAGAATATTTTCTACATTTCTACACCATGTGTGTGAAAGGTGTTGCAAAGGTTGTTTTTATATTCCTGACATATCAACAGCCAGAGATATGGCAATGGTTCCAACCAGTTCACGCTGCCTGTGAAACTGCAACATGAGAAAAGGAGTTCCACTGTGTGTCAACCTTTTGAATTAATGCTGCAGGGCTGTCGCTTGCTAAGCTATATTAGCTGAACCTCAAAAGTACATTTACTTGGTAGAAGGTACAGAGCTCTCACTGTAGCCATTTACATCATAAAAAGTAATAATCTAACATCATCAGTTAGCTTGGGAAGGGGTTTTCAGAAGAGAAAATGCATTAACATTAAACCAGTATCATATATGAGATGCTATTTTAGCCATTATTAAATGAACTATATGTCAAATGAGGACATGCCTTGATAATAAAATATGTTTGAGCTTTCAATGACAAAGTTATGGTAAAGATTTAGATTTTTTTTCATGCTCAATGCAATGAACAAATGTATTTCAAATGTCATGAAAGAGATAAATGATGAGTGAATGATGAATATATTCAATGAATTCTTTATAATGGTTAAACAACTGTAGGCTCCCTGGAGTTTTGTCTAAATAGTCAGAATTAAGTAAATATGCTAAAAATGTCATAATTATTTGAAATTGAAAGAGCAAAAAAAGCCTATATTCAAATGACAACAGTAAAGCATGTGCCACATTGAAACATCTCAGTAAAAACTGCATTTTCTTTAATACCAGCAGATGGCACAAGAAGCCAGCAAAAATCTTTGTTGAGCTTTATTGGCATGGCATTAAAAAGGAAACCATTTTATTGTGTTTGTGTTTATTTGTTGCCACATAATAAGGAAAAAAAAGAGGAATACAAATAATGTTGATGTATTACAAAATATATAGTCGAAATGTCTGAGTCAACTATTTTATATTCAACCCCAATTTCATGAACTGGAACTATATGTGAAACCTAAAAATATCTGAATATAATTATTTGTAAATCTACTTTCATTTGAGCACAAACCTGAGATATTTAATGTTCAAACCAAAAAACTTTTTGTTGTTGTTGTTTTGTCTTCCTTTCCACATATTTAATCATTTTAAACTTGATGCCATTAACACGTTCCATAAACACAGAGGCAACAAAAGACTGGGGAAAGTGGAGGAAGGCTCAGAAAACACCTGTTTGGACCATTCCACAGGTGAACAGATTAACTGGAAACAGGTGAGTGTCATGATTGGGTATAAAAGAAGCATGACAGTTTAAGAATAGACAGATCTCAGGGTTAAAGGTGACTTGGACATTTATGGAGTGATGATGTGGTTAAAGGAAAGGATCTGTGTGCAGTCTATAAAACCGATGCCGATAGAAAGACCAGCAATCTGAAATGGATGAAACACGGTTACATCTCCCCTTAGGGAAATTATAACATTTGAATGCAATCTATAAAATGTTGCTATTTATCTTAAAAATTTAAGATGTAGTTTATTAATACTCATTTAATAATCTGGCAAAAACATTACTGTAATTTTATAATTGTATTTTAATTAACTGAACAGTAGAAAACATTACAAACGTTGATTTTATTCATAGGATTTGTTCTTACCATTGACTGTATAAATACTGGACAGCGCATAACATCACGTGACCCATAGGTTTCTAAAGAGCAGATTTGAAGCCCATAGGCGGGACCAATTCAATTAAGAAACATTGGTAAATGAGGATGAATGTTTCTTAATGTATGGTTGCAAAGAATTTAAGAATTTCATCATTTACAATCCACCAAATAAAAAGATAATCTGAAGAAATCTCTGCATGTAAGCAACAAAACCAAATCCCAACCCGTGATTTTCAATCCCTCACGTGCCACTACACCTTCACATCAATGTGTAAAGGATTTTACTACGCGAGCTCACAAACACTTCAGAAAACTATTGCCAGTCGACACAGTTTGTCATTACCTCTGCAAGTCCAATTTAAAACTCTACCATGCAAAGCCGAAGCCATATGTCTACAATACCCAAACACGTTGGGACCTTCTTTGGGTCTGAGCTCATCTGAGATGGACTGACATAACGTGGAAAAGTTTGCTGTGGTCAGAAAAGTCAACATTTCCAATTGTTTTTCTGTGTCCTCTAGAGCCTCTAGAGCCAAAGGATTATCGAGGTTCTTATCAGTGCAAAAGCCAACTTCTGGTATTATTAATACTTAACTGTATAAACTAGTTTGAAACATGCTGCCATCCAAACTACGTCTTTTTAAGGACATCACTGCTTATTATAGCAAGATGATCATAAGCGACATTCAGCATGTGTTACAACACTATGGCTTTGTACTAAAGAATCTGGGTACTAGACTGACCTACTTGCAGTCCATATCTGTTTCTCATTAAACATGTTTGGTAAATTATGAGGCGAACAACTATAGCTAAAGGCATCAAATTAAAATAAGTAAATATTTGAAAAAAAACAAAGCAAACGAAAAAAAAAACCAATAAATAAATCAGTTTAAACATTAAACATCTTGGCTTTGTAGGAATCAAGGTTGTAAACAAGACAAAAACACTCAAAAATCATCGTTTATGCTGTTGGCTCAAAATGGTAACTAAAGTATTTATTGGACATTTCCTTTGTAATCAGATAGATCACAAGAGTTAGCATAAAACATTAATAATGAAACACCAAAATGAAACAAATCATATAAAACTGACATATAGGATTTGGCACCACATACCACTGAGCCATATAGCACACTCATCAAAGCCTTAAGCCTCATGATGCAGATGATTAATTTATGTTTTAGTCAGTCACATGTGCACTACTATGCTGATGTTTTTGATGATAAATAGAAAGATTCCTCACACTCTTGTTCTATAGTTACAGTAATTACATTTGGAAGTTGTTACACACTGAGTTGCACCAGGCTGAACATACCCTTAGTAGATAGAAATTAAAGTCTCTCCATCTGTGAAGAAGTGCCCACAAGTCTCTTCTAGCATCCTTAGCCTGAGTCCACAAAAAATGGGAGAAGTGATGGTCTCCATATAACTTTTGTAGTAAAAATGGACACAAGCATAAAAAGATTTTACTTAGATCATTTAAACAGTAAGAACGATTCACTGGTTGATTCTAGCGTAATGGAAAAGTTGTAGAAATGTCAAGATGATTTTACTTATGCATATTTTCAAGTACAAGACTATATATATATACTATATAAGTTCTTTAAATATTGCAATAAAGCTTTCCAGCAGGGTGCAGAAAAACCTTTAAGAAGTGCAATAAAGAACATGAAAAAAATCTGAATCATATTAAGATGCAAAAAAATAATAATAAAATAATATAAAACAACTAAATAAATAAAATATCATGGTAAAGTGTATATAAGTTAAAATCCGATATACAGATTTCAGATTTAAAACTCAGGCAGTGAGTCTGTGAAATAATGTTGTGAAATCTTGTGGATGACTTTGCTCCCACTGACAATGACAGAGAAACTGCTGAGAATTATGACCTACACTTTCAGTTGCTCAGGGCTGTACATGCATGCAATACATGCATGCTTTTGCATGTATGTGTGCCCTTGCTTATAAATGCTTTCCCTATGTCTCTTGCCAATAGTATGAAAGACTAATAAGAGGAGGCTGTTAAATTAGAATTAAGGTTGCCCTACTTAGAGGCTGAAAATGTTTCTAATGAGCCTCTGGATAGAGAGGCACATGTCTGTTTCTTCACATCTGCATACTTTTGCAGAACTGTAATATCTTTACCATGGGTCACCTTCAAGAGACAGCAGAACTGTTGAGTGAAAGATTAGCAATCTATGTTGTGTTAATCATTAATCATACCATATTTATACTTCACAGAAAAGTCCAAATACAAACCTCTCCCTATAAGAAGTGCTAATCTTTATTTTTAAAAGACGTCTATTTAAATGTTCAAATAGCTTCTACAATGTTTATAAATGGGTCATTAATTGAGTCTTATGAAAAGCTGGCAAAACATGTTTCCATGCTCTCATTTACACCTATAATGAAACAAAACGGCTAAATGCTGCTTCTTTATGTTTAGTCTGGACTCTGGTCTGGACTAGTTGACCTGAGTCTTTAGATCTAAGAGATCTGCTTGTTTCATTTTCTCTGAACATAGATGTATTCTGAACCTGATTAAAATGAAATTTATACAACCATCAATGTCCTCTTTTTACCCAAAATCACATTTACCCAATAATTCAATTACAATGAAGACATGCTCAGAAATTAGGACTTCATCTTAAGTAGGCCTTCTGATTGAACACCAACCAAAATTGTTCCCCAGAAGAAACATTTTGAAAGGGAATGATGGACAGTTTTTGTTTTTTAATACTATTAAAAACAAAAACAGGATGATTAATAAGATTATTAAAATTCAAGCTACTATCCCGTAAAATTGTGCACTGACCAAAGATTCTCGTTTTGCAATAAAATGTGTTAATTTTTTTTATGTTACATATTGTGTAATTGTTCAATATTAATTTATGTGTCAAAACCCCTAAAATTAATGTCCTCTACTATGGGTCCACACATATGACAGTTGTGATAAATGCGATTCTTCATCGATACTGTGTGTGAAGTGAAACCCTTGCAGCTTTAAAGCTGAAGCACTGGCTTTGTTTGATAGGTAGTTGAGAACTTTATGGAATGTGTAATTCATTTAAACACACACAGATAAAAGGAAAATACATATTTACTTTTTATTTTATTATTGCTATCCAAAGCCACTGAACAATTTTGACCTGACAGTCGTTAGCCTTTCTCAACTGAGCTTGGGATTTACTGCCATTGCTATGCCCATCTTTGCCACTGGATGTCAGTCATTTTTTGCACACTGTACCTTTAAGAAGTGCATTAAAAAGTGCTGTAAAAACCTCCTACGGTGACAGGAGTTATCTATGCTGATTATGACATATGTGTCCAAGTGGGGAACATGATTTCACTGAGTCGTCTTTCTAAAGGCTGCATGAAGATGGTGATGTTTTCCAAGTCTGCCCAGATTTTCTACTGTAGTAAAATAATGAATTTTTTGTGAGTTATGCATACCTGCATTTGCTTTTAATTACCATTGCCCCATTTTCACAATTGTATAATAAAGGCTTTGGGGAGAAAACATCAGAGATAAAGAACAACAACAAAAGATGGCAGCCTTCTCTGAAGACATACCAAAACTGCACCGGTTATCTAGAAATTTAGCCTTAAAACAAACAGAGACCAGATTGATTAATTACAGTGATGTCAGTAGCTACAGTAGTTGTGCCACCATTAGCTGCTTTAGATAATCCCACCCATGCTACAACTGTATTTCTGATTAAATGCAGACTTATTGCTTAGTCTGCATATACAAAATTCTCCACTTGTCCATCCAAATCTTCACAATTGCCCTTTACCACACATTGAAACCAGTAATCCTCTGGTCAGGTTTTTTTGTGTGTGTGTGCCTCAAACATAAGTATTTCTTTCCAGCATGAAGGGAGCCCTACACATTAAAGCTTCTTATCAGACCTCTGGTGAAGACAAAGGATTATGATCTTCTTTGCTTCTCCTGGGATTTGAGCACCTTTACAGGCTTTTCTGGCCACATTGTCCTCTCAAAAGGGGGGCATCACCTCTGCTTGTAACATTGATGTCTCCACTGTGAGTCTATGGTTCAGGAAAAATAGGCCCCACATGTCCAGAGCTTTTTTCCAAAATATTAAACCTTTGTTTTGTTTTATTAAACAATTGTGTTTTTGTTGTTACAAGGTAATAAACATCAAGTTGGTTCTTCTCTATTTGTACACCAGACACCATCAGCTTCACCATTATAATCACCTCAGCAGTGTTAATACATTCCTACTGCATCCAGGTCATGTGAGAACAGTATATTGATTGACTTTCAATGTTCACCTACTCACAAAAGTTAAATCAATACAAATACCAAAGGACAATTTTATAAATCGTTGCAACGATGTGAGGAGAACATTTAATAACCATTGCAACCATCTATAGTGCCTATGGAATGCTACCCCTCCTCCCCCACGTCACCCTGCCCCATCCCACACCCAACAAGGATCAGGAGTCTCTGAGAAGATAATTAAAAGCTTTTAGTTGTTTTTTCGTACATCTTTTCATCAGGAAACTCCAGCTAAGCTTTTGACTTGGTTGCAGCTTTAATTACTAATTTTTAGAAACTTTAAAAAATGGAAGGAAAACGCCCACGTAACTATTTTTGTCATGTGCTCTCTCAACAAGACTCTCACTTTCTATGTAGTTTAAACATGAGACCACAAGTGGTCTTGACATATGTAGCATACTCACCACCTCCAAAGCGTGACCTCAGGTCAAGAAAGACACTGGTTTTATCCCTCCAAATTTCCCCTGTTCCCATACCCACCAATCCCAGAATCAAATAGAGAACTTTGGAGCTTCTATCTGAAAAGCAGCCATCCATTATTCTGACATTGTAGATATACATGTATCTGTTGATAACCAGAACTACCCTGCCACCAACAAACTTGTTTTTCCTTTAATTACAAACATCATACTGTAAATGAAGAATTGCGTAATTTCCTTTGTTTTGGATACATTGGAAGTTCATCACTCAGAGAAGAATCCAGACATTCAGCCCAGGGGGTTCCCAGATGTTGCTCAGCTTAATGCGTCTCAAATACTACTTATGAGAACTGAACCATTTTGAAACTGATTCTTAAAACACTGTGACTAAGTTAAGGAATTCCCAATACCTCAACAGAAATGGACTTGGACACCTGTTTTAGTTAATTCAAGCTATTACCCGTTTTCCCAGGGCTAAAATTCAGATAGTTACAAACATGTTATTTTTATGTGACAGACCAACAGCACCTCCCAGAGGGATATTTCTGACCATTCCACCATCCTGTTTTGTGTGTTTTCAAATGCAAACTATTGCAACACTGCCTAAACATATTTGATTTGAATATTTGTTGTGTTTTTTGCTTCATTCTTCTTCTTCTTCAGACCCTCCCAATTGTGACTTTCAAACCTGTTTTTCTGTCTTTACAAGTCCCTTGAGGCCTTTGAAAATTCCACAAATATTTAAAGTTTCATCTCTGTCATAAAATTTATTCATTGAGAATATTTTGCCACAAGGGAACGGCAAAAGAAAGAGCTGAGCTGATGGTTTTAGGGTAAGGCAATGGTGACAAGGCTCTAATTGTCTAATACATTCCAAGGAAATATTGACTTAGCGCTTCTTTTTTAGCTCAGGGATACATCTTTTTACCTTGAAGTTTTGCTGTTGTCTTCAGAAAATGTGGCCAATATGGACAAATCAAAGGACCACAACACAACATTCCCTTAGGCTTTCAGCTTTTTGAAGACCCAACACAGAAATTAGTGAATAAAATCAGATAATAAAAGTATCACACTTGAAATAACTGTATTTTGCATGTCTACAGTATATCATACTCATATTCATGTGCACAACCTAATGACAGCATGGTGCAGCCGGTTCCAATGAATTAATCAATGGTATATTTAAAGCTATCTATAGGTGGAAGCTATTTTTTTCGACTAAATTTTGAGCAGAAATTTTATTGTTGTGAAATTTGTGAAAGGCAGTGATGAGAAAGTAGATTAAATTAACCAACTGATTACTCTTCAGGCTTTTAGCAAAGGCTATGCCACTCTCAAAGACATCACTGTCTTTGATATTCATATGATTCTTACCAAGAGTTTTACAAAAATAAAAAATTAAGGAGACAGATCCATTAATGGGATTTGTAATGCAAATAGAATTGGTCAATTTAATGTACCTTTTATAAAAATGAAGCCCTGTTTGGACAACCTGTTTTAAAATCCCCAGCGTAAGCCCAAAATAGTCATTTTGGAGACTTTGTTCTGCTCTCCTTCTTTATATTTGGGCTTTGAAGATGTAATCTTGCTGTTGTACTATGATTCAATAGAAATTTAAAGATACAGCTGCATTATTCCAAAGAGATATTAATATCTATCATAAAAGTGTTTTTTTAGTTGTTTTGACAGCTAGAACTGAAATTGGTTGTATGTGGGGGCAGGCTGATGATTTTAGGGTAAGACAATGTAGCTTGGGGGTAAGAGTAGTTGTCTGCTAACCTGAAGGTTGGCGGTTCGATTCTAGGCTTCCCCTGACTACATGCTGTGTCATTGGGTAAGACACTGAACCCTATGACCCCTATAACCCCGCCCCCCAAACACACGCAAAAAAAAGTAAGTCGATTTGGATAAAAGCGTCTGCTAAATAACTGTAATGTATGGTGTCGCCTTTAGAACGCCGGGGTAAATCTATGAATCTGAGCAAGTGGTGATGACTTGTGGAGTACTTCACGGGTCAGTCCTTGGACCTCTTCTATTCAACTTGTCCCCCTTTGGGTCAACTACTACAGAACCTTAACATCAATTTTCTCTTCAATTCTTCTCTTGAAACCACCAATCAAGTCTATAACCTTTGATTGCTTATGGACTTGGATCTGAATTTCAGCAGCCACATCAAAGCTGTGACTAGGAAGCTTTTTACCTCTCAGAAACATCAACAAAATTAAAAGTGTAGTGAGACCAGGAGAAACATATCAATCATTCATCTCCTGCACGGTAACTTTTTAATTATGTTCTTCTTAATGATTTTAATACAATTTATTATTTTATTATGATTCTTGCTCTGTTTTTATTCTCTTTTTTATTTCTATTTCAACATCTGTAATTCTTTTGATGTTTTTATGTAAAGCACTTTGAATTGTTGTGTACATGAAAGGTGCTATTCAAATAAGTTTTCCTTATGAATTTGCAAATATTTTGGAGGTGAAATATTAACATTTTGTCTATACACTGATGTAAAGTTTAAATTAAGTTTCGCACACTAATGGAAAGTTGAAAATAAGTTGGAAAGATTCTCAATCAAACTTGCAAGGTGGGAAAAATAAAAATGGATTCCAACTGATGATACTGTGCTGATGCTGGCAGAAGTAAAGAGAAAAAAAGTGCACTAGGTACAACTGAGTGCAGAAAAGAGGAAAACTTGTGGACTTTAAATGTTTATTCCAGGAGTTGAAGCTGTTTCATGGGCACTAAAGGACACACTTAAGGATGTCCATTATCTGTAGCACTTATTCCAATGAACGGTCGCTGGTAGCTGGAGTCTATCCCAGGAGTGGGGTACACTCTGGACAGCTCGCCAGTCCATTGACAGACCCACTTCAGGATGTCCTTGGGATAATTTAAGGATCTGCTTCAGCAGTTTCTACAATTATAGCTAGTAGAAAACTACAAAGATGCACGACTATGAAGCAAAGTTTTAATCAAGCGGCAGCAAAGTGACACTTACAAAGCTCGTAACCAGCACACACCACCTCTATTTTTTTTCTTCACCTTCACCTTCACCTTCTCTCATTAGTCGATTGTGTATCTGTTGGAAATTAATATTAAGAAAAATCCACCTCAGTTGGAAACTATAAAGTTCGCAATTTTTGTGCTGATGTGAACGTATTCAGATTAAATGTGTCTTTGAGGCCTTAGATGAATAATTCAGTGACTTAAAGCATAAGACCTTAGAATTAAGCAATAAACTATATTGATCCATTGTTCCACTGAACCTGCCAGTATTTTTTTTTATTTTTTCTGCCATCCTTTTATCTCCAAGTTTAATATTTTGGTTCCAGCTGTCATTTACTAATTTATGACTCTCTCTCTGTTGCAGTTATTCTGCCCTGTTCCATTCCGTTTACCCTCCCATCTCTTGCTGCTCATGAATGAACTGTGTGTTCATTAAACATGACATTTGGAAATAAAGTAGCTTGCTATCATTTGAATGGAGTAAAGTTTTATAATGGGGAAAAAAGAAACCAGGAATTTTTCATTTTATGCCATGTCACTGTAATAATAATAAAAATAATCCAACAGCTTAAGTGTGCATGTGTGCGTTGTAATTGCACAATAGCACCATTGATGTGAGAAAAATTGCAGCAGGCAATAGCAAGTAAATGCATTTTGTGCAATCCCATCTCCAGTAATTCATTCAGTTGATTGTGTAATGTGGAAACTTATTTACACACATCATGAGAAAGCCATGAATATACTGAATCTTTTCATTTGAGTCATGTATTCATTGAAGGGACCATTATACCACTGAGTGCTGTCAGCTACTGCCATGCTACAAACATCTATTATTTACATATATATGTTACTATGTATGTACATTCAATCATTTTTACCCCATGCTGCTGTTAAGCCAAGGGTTAGTATCAACAGCATTCACTGGTTGCTTATCGTAGTGTGTCAGTATGGATTTTCTGGAGTAGAAACTCAGATGGAAACCATGAAAAAAACAACACAGAAACCAACAATTTATCACAATAAACAAGAAGAAAAATTGACATCTTCATTCATTCAGAACCAGCTAATTCTAACAGAACTGACCAAACAATGTAGTGGTACAACTTAAAACTTTCTGTGATATGTTTGGTAAAACTACATTGTTTGTGTGCTAGGAGCACAAAAAAAATTTACCATGCCATTGACAGGAATGGATCAACCAATGAAGCAGAAATAAGAAAGCAAAACGTAGGAAAAATTGATCTACAATTTTAGCCACGAAGAGGAAATCCTCCATCAGAACATGAGCTATTAGTGCAACATGGGGTGTGCCATTAAAGCCGCATGCACAAGCAATCATGCCATCACTTGCTAACACAACCACAAGCACACAACGAACCTTGCTGTGTGTTTGATTCAATAACGCTACAGAGACAGCTCCATGGACATGCAGAGATTTTATAAATATCTTTGTTACGGTGGTTAGTCATCATCCTCTACCACCACTACATAAAAATATTTGATTAAAATAAATTGTTTTATTTTCAAATAAAGCAATGTAGAGAATATCACTTGATCAAAGCGTGCCCCACAATAAATTGTATTTAATACTATGATAACAATATGACTGAACAATATACTTCAATGTTTTGTGCTTTTTTATTCCACTTTTGCAGGTATGCATGTTACTTGTAGAGCATGCAAAAAGGTAGGTCTTCCACTTAGTGGAATGTAGGTCTCATTAAAACACTGCGAGTGTGGTTTGTCAAAGTCACAATGTCACTACAACATCAATTGGGCATGTTTTTTTTGTAATAATAATCAATTTATTAAATGTTGTGCAGCCCTACTATCAGTTTTTTTTTCTTTCTGTTACTAAGATAACAATTGAACCAAGCAGCAAGCACCAAGTAGTAAAGTTATGCATGTACTAAGTTTCATAAGCTGCGTCTTCCCATCAGAATGTCTCATTGAGAACTGCTTTTGCAGTAAATTAATGTTTAGCAATTACAACATCATGCAAAATTGTTGGCTACTGTTCAAAGCCATTGGCAAGAAAAACAAAACAGTAAAGTTATTTCCCAGAGAAAGGGAGATAATTAGGTCTACAAAGAGAAAAAAAGGACCCTAAAGCTATTGGAGGACATACTATACAGCTCCATGTGTCAGCTTGAATCAGGGCTCCAGTGTGGTGTGATAGCAGGCTGACAACAGGAGGGCAGCAGTGGACGTTTTGCCTCTAAGCCTCCCTGATCGCTTTGACACCCATGGCATTCCCCAGGAAGAAGAAAACAGCAACTGTAGACAATTTTATTCACATCTTAGTAATGAAAGTGTGATGAAGCTGCAGTTCCATCCCAAACACCATACACATTCATATTATGCATATAAGTGCATTGAGATATATTTTTAGATTGTACCGCTTGGTCTGCGGTGAAATTTAAATTTCAGTCATTTACCAATAACATCAGGAAAAGTCATGAGACCAGATGCTAGTCACTTTTTGGAAAAGGAGTCAGTTTGTAGATGACCGTTATTCCTGTCAAGGACGAGGACACTGGTTTCTTTAGATTGAGATGAATATAAATTTAATAATGAACATAAAAGAAGTTCAACATACATTAAACATTGAAACATGAAAGGACAAAACATTAAGACATACAGACATTGGACAAGGTCATAAACCGGAGAGAATATTCCCCAAAGACCTGTGGATCCCACAGATGTTTGGAACTATTCTGCTCTAGTCAGATAGGGGAGCTTTGTTTAAAGACTCTGTTCACATGCGTCAATCTGTTTCTAAACTTTTCTCTGATGGAAGGACGCCGGCCTTGCTTCGGCTACAACAACCAAGGTCTTAGCAGATGATTTACCAAAGGTCAGAATGGCATCAGTTTAGGAGCCTTATAGTCAAACCTTTCAGCTAGACATTAATTAAGAGCAAGGCAATTAAGCTAATACATGAAATTTCTCTACAATGTGATGGGCAGGTTCATGAATCTGAGTCTGGTGTGTTGGAGCAGGAACATGCCTAAGTCATGCAGGGTATGGGATCCTGAAGACCGGAATATGTTTATTATACTCCACTATTCATATGCATAGAATAGTAACAACTTTTAACTCTGCACCTTTCTTGTTCTTCTTTGTTTTTCATTAACATTATAATAAACAGGTTCTATTTGCACTATAAAGTAGTGCGGTTCCTATCATCATCTGTTTTTTATTTAAACATTTGTATCCCTTTTATTTTTTATGTTTTGGAGAAACACATAGTTATTTAATAAAGAAAATTAAAATACAACACTTGCAGCTTGTGGATAGACTATTTTTAAGGGCTCTTTGTAGATTGCCAAGTTCAGAGTAATGTCTGAACAAGGTGGAATTAAGTAAACAGTTTTATATTAAACTCAACTATGAAGCTCCTTTCACCATTAAGCAGTTGAAGATCTGAGACAAATGCTAAGCTTTAGGAAAAACAAAGCTATTGCTAAGATCAGTTGAACTCAATATCTTCTTTAACAAAGCAAGCCAATGGGCAGGTAGTGACTAGTGTCATGTGACGTGTTTACAGAGTCAAGTTTACTATCATAGTTTTCATATCTTTGAGTGATAAAAAACTCCAATGAAAAATATCCCATCTGAGAATAAAACCCAAACATCTCTTTAAATATAAAGAGTTTGTGGTTGGATGAAAAAATAATGATGACATGTTTAAGAAGCAGGACATCAGAGTAGCATGCAGCACAGCTCTAAAGCACAGATCTGTCTGAACAATCTTCCTCCTCCGACATTTCATTAAATGTTGCCTCAAGGCAAAAAGTCAGGGACTTCTGTCGAAGCTTACAGAATAGCACGTGGAGCTGAAATTGATTTGTTTCCTCTTCCCCAAGGGCAGCCCAAGTGCAGGTGTGTAGTGATCCCTGACATTTGAAATTTCACATGAGCAATGACATAGCTGTATAAATAAAAACCCAGAGGGTTATGATTGGCTTATATGATTTACAACATTTTCTTAGTGTTTCAGGTATAACCTTGTCCCAGATTTCCAGAAAAAAATGTCTTCTCAAACACTTTCTTTATTGGGAACAGAACGCAACAGTAAGCGGGCCAATCTTCCCCTGCAGTAATACACCTCAGCAATTTTTTAATCAAAACAAAATACTCAAACAAATAAGCGAAATGTGCTCCTAATGAAAAGGGAGTTTCCTAGATTTCAGAAATGAAGCAACAATGACCACAACTATGGCAGTTATGGCAATAAATACATATTTTCAGCATCAGTGGTGGGCAGAGCAAAGTAAGTTTACATGTTAGTCTATAGTACCGTTTCTTGTATGCCTTAAAGCATATGTGTCAAACTCCAAACATTGAGGGCCAGTGTCCATCAGGGTTTTTTTTTTTTTGTTTCCCCACACTTGTAACCTGATGCAAATCAAGGTTCTTGTCAATCTATTCATTCATTTAATTCAGCTGTGTTGGAGCATGAAGATAAGAAAAACCCACTGGATACTGGCCCTTGAAGACTGGACTTTGACACCCCTGCCTTAAAGTAATCATGGAGAAGGTATCTAGTCAATAAATCTATCTTCTATGTCCTCAAATTCATGCTAAATATTTCCTAACAGAATCTGTCTATTTATTTCTTTTAAAAAAAGGTTTTTACAGTGTTTTGAATTTTTCATGGTTGTGTGTTAATGGATTGAAACAGCTCATAGAGCAGGTTTGGGACGTGGTAAAATGAGATTCTCATCATGGATGTGCGGGAAACGAATCTGTTTGATGCTTCATGTCAACATGGAACAAATCTCTGAGAAATGATTCCAACACCTTGTTGAATCCATGACACCAAGAACTGGTTTTGAAGGACAAAGGGGTCCACGTTGGGATTAGCAAGGTGTTCCTATAAAAATGAGCAGACCTTCTGAACATTCACTTTCCTACTATATAATATATGTTGCCCTGTCCCTGTGTCATGCCTTGCTTCTGCCACACCTCGGCTCCACACCTCATCAGCCATTTCCTTACTCCCATATATTCCTCAGCTCACCAGTCATTCCTTGTCGGACATTGTTTATTCTCGCAGACCTGTTGCCGTCCTCAGCTCCTCATCCTGTTTCTCTTCCCCGGCTCCGACTCACCTACCTGTTATTGGATTACCTTCTCTTTTGGACCTCGACCCATATCTGGATTACCCTTGTTCTGTTTCCCTATTCTGGATCCCTGTCTCCTTGTTCCCCTTTGGCTGGTCTTCTTTGTTCTGACCCTAGAATGTCTCCAGGGCCGCCGCTTCTACCACGCGCATTGCGCACTTCACGTAGGGCACCAAGTGCTCCGAAGGGCACCAGGCTGTCGTGTGTGTGTGTGTCGGTGTGTGTGTGATAATCAAGTTTCATTAAAAATAGTCAGAGAAGAGTAAAGGCGATTATGTTTGAGAAGGACGAGGAGAAAGCTGTTGAAATGTGTGCACTAATATCTTGAAAAAACATGCACAAAAAGGTTTACACATACACTTTTTTTTAAATGCTCACACATGAATATTTTACACATAAATCTTGAACTTCAACCTAACAAATCTAATAGTTTTCTGTTCAAAAGGATTTCATACACACGAATCATTAAATAAAAGTGCACAAATCATCTGGTACGCACACACGAAACCTCAATTACACAGAGATCGCTGTACAAATGCTCGATTTGCGCATGGATGGTGCGTTTACTGTCCATTGGAAAGCTGGGACATCTGGATTTCAGTTAGAGTATATAGTTTAAACTTGTTTTTTTCTGTGGAAAAAATTAATAGCTCAGGATCACATAGATCTGCATTTACTTTTCTGTATTTCGTACGTCTTATATTGATATATAGGAATTAATAAGTTGTGCAAATGTAATAAGATGGTTTAAAGAAACAACGACTTGTCTGGCAACTATTTGTAGTGTTGATTATCTGTTCAGTAACATGACTTTAGTAACATAAATCCAGAATAATACTATTTCCACACAAATTTACATAAAAAATTCAGTCAGAAGTAAAATTAAATAAAGTTGGGAGTAAATTGTACAGATTTCACTCATCCTACCTGAACAGGAAGTCCATCCTTCTGTATTTCATTGATGCAAAGTCGTCGATAACCTTATTGTAAAAGTTTCCTCTGGCTTTCAGTTCTTCCACAACAACCGAGTCAAAGGATATTTTGGCTAAGTTTATATTATTCTTCACTAAAAACTCCAAATCGCCACCCTCCATGTCCAGGGTTAGCTTAGTAATTATGCTAAGTGACTAATATTTGAATCACGTGGTCAAACTTATCTGACTTCAATTACTTGAAGCAGAGACGCAACCAGCTTCCCTTCACACAAGGTCAACTAATCACACTGGTAGTGGTGTTACATTAGCCTTATCTGATTGGCTGATCTTTCTTTTTTTTTTCTAAAGAATCACCAGTAAGGGGGCGCTGTTTCAGTAAAGGTGATTTGAATGACTGTAAATGAAAAACGTCTTTGTTTTTACTTTATTTATCCTGGAGGGAAATGCAGCTTCCCTTGGCCTCTGGGAAAAAACGACACTATGCGATAGTCTACAAATAAGTTTTGTGCATCTTTAAAAGAGGTTTGTACAGCTACCAATAGTTTATTATGTGCTGTTTATTCTGACAATACACAATATTTTGGGTGTGGTATTGGTATTAAATGATCTACAGTTTGTTTAAAATCCTTAATGAGGCAGTTATTGCAATGGTACACTTTACCTATAGGTATAGGCCTATCATTCTAAATGTTACTGAAAATAGTTTATTGCACAAGCAATATATAATATATATATATATATATATATACATATATATATGTTATTATTATTATTATTATTATTTCGGCAAACTGAGTTGGGGAATAGGGGGCACCACAAAGAAGTTGTGCTTAGGGCCCCAAAATTGTTAGCAGCGGCCCTGTCTCTTGGATTCCGCTCTGCTCCTGACCCTGATCTTGGACGGACATTAGGACACCCGACCTAGATCTCCAACACTCTGTTTGGTTTAAATAAACCTTTGACTCAGTTGAACTCTGTCTCCGAGCTTCCATTAATTACACCCGCTGCAGCAGTGGGTTTTATCTTTTTATATAGGTCCAGGTTCTGCATACATGGCAGGTAGAAATCATTGTTGTGGTTTATTTTAGTGGTTTTGTTTTGTGTATTTCATCAAATCGAATGACAAATGACAACGCATTATTGTCTGACCTGGTTCACCGACTCTGCTTGGTAGATAATTCAATGACACAAAAGCCATTTGTTGGGATTTCCTTTTTTTTCTTCTGGTTTCCTATTAAAAAAGTAAGAAGTACTAAAAGCTAGATTCACCTATTTTCAAACTAGTAAAGTTCAGATGTTGCGCTGACATTTGCAACAAATTTAATCAGCTCATTAGTCATCAGCAAACATCTCCAGTGAACAACCACTGCCTCATTATTCTCCAAAATGCTTTGCTGAAAGGTGTGCCAGCATATATGAAACTCAAATTCCCAGATGTGTGGTCAATTTCTCATTTAGCAGTGGTGTTTCCATATTACACCAACCTGCAAGTCTCCACCTTGAAGGTAACCTCTTGAGCTTTTACAGACTGTGTAATTATGCTGAAGCAGCTTTCAGACAGTTTCACAGAAAGCCTCTAAAACATTTAAAGCAGAAGTACATATTACCATCCCACACTTAGCAACATTCTTACACACATGTATATATGGTCTCACTCACATAAAGTTTACAGTAAACTCCTGTCAGCCCACCTAAACCTGCATCCTGTCATCCTCTGGACACCACAGGCAGGCTCAGACTGGGAAACGTGCAGCTGATGTTCCATGCAGCATTCCCCGGAATCTGCCTTTATGGGAATGTTTGATGTGCAGGTCACAGGGAGCAATCCGTTAACCTCACGCCTAAATACAGAGACCCAACTGTTTCTGCCAGACTGAAATGTTTATCGGCGACTGTGTGTGCTCAAGGACGCGTGTGTGGGACTACACACACCTGCTCTTTGCTGTCTGTGTGTATATTATCAGAGGAATTTTCCATATATCC
This sequence comes from Pseudomugil tenellus, assembly GCA_037177515.1. NCBI lineage: Eukaryota > Metazoa > Chordata > Actinopteri > Atheriniformes > Pseudomugilidae > Pseudomugil > Pseudomugil tenellus. Next base: position 13,815,786 of record JBAMHX010000008.1, on the reverse strand, counting down.
TCAAAAAGAGGATGATATATTCACTTAGCATGTTCAAGCAGCCCTAAAGTAAACATGCTGTGAACGTTTCCGGCACAGTAAATGTGGTACCTCAAGGCAGGCCTCCCCACACACACCCTGCTCTGTCATCAAAAACACTCAGACCCAGCTGTGCTTCAAAGACTAAATCTGCTGCTTATAAACTACGTAAAATATGCGTATTTATGCCACAGTCTGCCCAGTGTTACCAATTAACACATTTTAAATTAATGTAGTGGAAGATTTTTCCTATTCTGTTGTCAAACGTGGACAACAATTAAAACACAACAAAACAAAACAAATTAGGGTTACACGTGTGTGAATATCAACACGTTTTAAAGGAGCATAACCATAAAAATAGACATAGACATAGACATTGTGAGGTAGATCAGTGCAAAGCTATAACTACATACAAAATCAATAATACAAGAGACATATATGAATTCATTGTAATAATAGTGTTAATATTCAACATGCGTGCACACATGGTTGGCTTGGTTTCATAAGGTAATGTAGAAATGACCCGGCTTTGAGGCAGAAATGGGCACAGAATGTGTTATTAACACAGACAGCTTATCTGTAAAGCTCTGAAAGATGGTTCTCTGCACAAGACTAAAGTCATATTTTATTCACTGTCAATGTGAACTTAGTTACCTCTGCAATACCACGTGTCTCAAATTCCACCTGCTGTGCCAGACACAGGTGATTTAGAAGACCCTACTCCTTTGAAGACAGACTGTGATGGAACTTTCAGCGGAGACGTCCTCGTAACTGAACAAGCAGGAACCGTTTTAACAGCTGATCTGGTCAAAGTAAAGAAGTTGTAAAGAGAACAGAAGGATATTTAAACGTGTGAATAGTGTGTTTGTCTCTAAATGAAGGTAAGACTATCAGTGGTGGGAGAGAATGTGCGTGTGTGTGTGTGTGTGAAAGTGTCGACTGTGGGTGCACGTGTATTCATTCAACCTCAGGTGAATAAATATAACAACTAAAGGTTCTTATTCAATTCAATTCAACTTTTTTTGTATAGCGCCATTTCACGACACTGACATCTCAAGGCGCTTCACAGAGATCGGCTGATTAAAAAAATAGCCTTATATAGGAAACCAGCAAGATTGCATCGAATCTTGACTTTGATCAAGATTTGATGCAATCTCCCATTCTAAGCAAGCATGGGGCGATAGTGGGAAGGAAAACTCCCTTTTAACAGGGAGGCAAAACATCCAGCAGAAACCGGCTCAGGTACGACAGCCATCTGCCTCGACTCGCTTACAGGTTACAGGGACAGGAAAGACAGATAAATATACATTGCCGCTTCTGTTCAGGAAGACCTCCAGATAAAGGAAGAAATGAGAAATAAAACCTGCAAAAAAGGAGAAATAAGCAATAAGACCTGCAGAAAAAAGAGAAA
>JBAMHX010000008.1:13790139-13806193 GCA_037177515.1 Pseudomugil tenellus | reverse complement strand
CACACACACACATATATATATATATATATAAGGCAAATCAAACATCAGCCTCTCCACCTCACTCAAGGCTGTGTTCAGACAACTCCACTGGAACTATTTCGCCACCTGGAGACGAATCAACAGTCATTCTCATGTCAATCAATGACAAATTAAGCAGCCTAGATGCCAGTTTGAGCTTATTGGAAATTGTGCATAAAGAGTTTCAGGTGATTTGCGACGCATTGGTGTTCAGCCAGAAACGGGTGGAAATGCTTGCAACAGAGAATGCCAGCCTAAGAGATTCCGTTAAATCCCTCAACTTGGGGATGACCCAACTCTGTAGAAAATAAGAAAATGAAAGAAACAGTGATTGGTCTGCAGGCTCAGAGCATGAGGGATAATTTGGTGTTCTCAGCTATCCCAGAGCAGGAGGAAGAGGACCCTGAGATCATGGAGAAAAGCTGTATTCTAAATCAACTGAAATTTCCGAAAGAAAATATCTCAGTTCAGAGAGTCTATTGCCTGGGTGGGAAAAAACTCAGTGCCAGCAGACCAAGACCCATTGTGGCGAAGTTTGACAGAAGGAGCCGGTGAAAAGCCAGAGCCGTAAGCTGAAAGGGGAACCAATCTCTAGTGTTAAATCCATGAACACACTGAGGTTTGTGTGTGGAGCTGGCACAGGGGAAAGAGGTTAAAATGTTTTTACTGGCCACAGGATTTACAGGCAGACATTGTCTTATTACAGGAAACTCATATAACAAAATCAACAATAGATCTTTTTCCTACAGCACAGTTTCTACATGTATACTCAGCGTGTTACAACTCCAGGCAGAATGGATTGGTATTCTTATTAATAAAAGACTAAACTTTCACATTTATAGTACAGTCACAGGTACAGAAGGAAGATATATGTAATAATTATATTATCTATTCAAAATTTTAAGTTATGTATTGCAAATGTTTATGGTCCAATTGTTGATGATCCCTCCTTATTTCACTCCCTCTTTACTTCACTCATGAGTTCTCAGATAACACACTAATCATCGAGGGGTGATTTCAACACATTAGTCAACCCACAGATAGACAGACATAGTACCAAAGGAAGTTATCAAACGCCCATTCTCAGAAACTGTCAAAAAATATAAAAAATATTTAGTTATTTGTGATGCATAGTGGTCTCACCAACTGTGTTTCAAGTATACGTGTAAGATTATCATCCTGGAAACAGGATATGATGTATCAAACATATTAGATCAGAATAGAATTTACCTGGTGTTGAGTACTGCTCTTTTACTGTCGCATCAAGATGTCTTTCTGTGTCAAAGTCTAGTTCCACGCTAGCTTCGGCATCTAATATGGTCACTGACCTCATGGTATTGCTGCTTCATAGATTTGAGCTTGTTAATCACTTGCTGTTTGGTTTGATTTATCTGGTGCTCCTCCAACTTGGCTTTGGTGCTATCATAAACGACAGAATCCTGCGCTGTTCCCTGCACACATTTTCTTTTACTATCATCAGCCCTTGCTGCCAGGAGCTCTTCCACTTCTTGTCTCATCAGTTTCTTGCTATTTTCTTATCTCTCTGTTACTCACGTTAGGTTTTAGTCTTCTGTGTTTATGTTTTGTAGGAAATGACATCATCACTTTGCGCTGTAGCATCTGCCCTGCTGACTTCAGCAATGCATTTAGGTGAGCCTGAATCGCGGGGCGACCTATCCAGGGTGAACCCTGCCTCTCGTCCTAATGTCAGCTGGGATTGGTTCCAGCCCCCATCCCGCGACCTCGCGGTAGATAATGGATGGATCCACTCTTCCGTGGTTATGTTTGGTAGGAAATGACGGGATCACATTGCATGGTAGCATCAGCCCTCCCGTCTTCCTCAGGTTAATGTCCGCACATTAACCTGCATGTCGGAATAAGATACTCTACCCCGTAATTTTGCGGAAATAGAACTAGGTCTCCAAGCGGATAAAATCTGTGTCAATCTGCCCGCTTAATGTCAAAACTGTACCTTTCAGACATGAGGGTCGAAAAGTCAATGCCCGTGTAATGTCCAGGTAACAGAGCAAGACTGAAAGGGGCTTATAAATCCTTGCAAACAGCATAATCACATCTTAATGCTCCCACAATATAAACAAATATTGCAGATGTAACTTATAAAATCAACATAGAGGACAACAAATATTATGTTTTTGCCACACAAATCATTGTAAGATGCCTAAGGTTTAAATAATTGTTTACTTAACTTAATAGCTGATATTTTGCTAGTTGTTAAAGTAAATAAATCATGTTCTGATTGAAAGAAGTTAATCATCTATGTCAACTCTGCTTATGTTTTCCAATTAGAACTTCAAAATAAACACAATATAGAACTCAAACTTTTAGAGCTTTTCATACAGAAAGTTATCTGTATTTATTACATAGTTATCTCTAAAAAGCACAAAATAAAGAAATACAAAAAAGAAAAAAAGAGAAAATCAACAGAAACGCTGTCTGCTGTACATATTAGTGTAATAGTCCTCCTTCCAGAGGTTTTCCTCTGAGTATGAAAATATGAATTTGTTGCTTTTGTAATGATTTTTTGTTTCTTTTTTGGTGGTTAGTGTTTCAAGGTTTGACTTGCAGAAATGATAGCTGCAGTTATGCTATGGTGTTCTAGAGTTCTGCCACCTCGCAGCATTTCTCATATTATTATTTAGAATTGTATCACATGGTTATGTCTCATATGAATCTGTCTACATTTTAATTTCCACCCCTGGTGTGTGCTGTTTTGATTTTGTTAGATGGGTATTTGTTTTTGAAAAAGTGCAACATGTAAGAGGGACGAATGAGAACTTGGTGTGTTTATAGCAGGAGATTACAGTCAAAACATTCTCAGTCTTGAGAATCAAGAGTGAAAAATTCTGAAAATCAAGAAGCGGTATAGCATCATAGACCATTGCAGGAGAAAATTTCCTCCATCTGAACCAACTGACACCTAAAGCAGATTTATGGCAGACTTTTTATGTGCCGCACAAGATTACACTGTGTCTCTATGTTGTCTCAGCTTCACGTCTGAAGGATCCAACGTCTGTTGGATATGATTTGAGTTATACCATCTGTCAACATCAACCATGTTTTGCAGATTCTGTCCAATGATCAGCATTAAAACTATTCTCTAGAATCTGACTGCAGTGTACGACATGTTAAACATCAACTGGTCTAAATGACCAGTTAATGTTTAAGTGGGACACTGTCCCACTTAAAGAGATCCTTTCCAGCCCACAATGTTTAAGGTCAGTTTTCATGTTAAAACTAGTGTCTAGTTGCACATTTATTTAATTATATTGCAGATACCTTCAACGGTCTAATACATAAACTACTTGTCTCTTCTGCATAAAACATTACTGCAAGACGACATGGGAATGTCTCACAACCTGGTCAGAGCTAAAAGAAAGCCGGCCTGAAGGCTATGTAGGGATGGAGACGGAGACATTTTCTCCTTCATTCTGCTCCAGCCTCAGGCATTATACTGCAGAGCCCCTCTTTCATGTGTGAATCTATTATTCATCGTACAGCTCCATGTGCACGTCTGCTGTTTTGGAAGAGCTAGAGGCACGTTGTTGAGAACTAGCATTGTCCCACCTCTTCTCGTGTTTCTAATGAGGAGTAAGGCCTTGCCACTCACCTCCCTTTCCTCAAGGTCTCAGCCAGAACACAACCTTGGTACTGATTGGATGGGTCTGCGCCTTGCTGAGCCCACTAAAAAACAAAAAAGAGAAACACTCAGCAAAAGTTGGCACAGAAAAAAACCTAATAGGAAGTAACATTTTAAAGGAACATGATTGGAGATTAGGTACTAAACATATTTAATTTTTCTTTCTCTTCATATAAATAAATAAATAAATAAAATCCAGGTGTTGCTCAGATATTTTTTATAAGAATGAATGTCTCTTGTTTTCTTTTCTCTTACATGTAGACTTTATTTTCTTCAGGAAACACACAACTTTCTCTCAAAGTTGATTCATCTCTTCCCAGCTTTACTAGATAATGAAAGCATGCCTGAAGCCTAAACTGTAAAGATCATTCATTATGTCTTGGTATGTGGAACAATGTTCTAACTCTTCAGGGAATTAGTCACTGAAGATGTGGAACATTTAAATCTTGTATGTCAGGTGGTCCCACCATTTCCAAACCTCACATCTAAACATATCCCGAAGCAAGAACCTGATGAAGTCTATTACTGCAGACACAGGTTTCTCACCGGGGCACAGTTTAGCACGTATTATTGCTGATACTGTAAATAAATTATTGCAGAGACAACAGTGTCTAAAATATTAACATTGGGATTTCCCATTGTAGTGGAAAGAGTTCAGATTTTGACCAGGTAATGTATTGCAAAATGATGTCTGTAGGGGCAGTGTGGGCGTTATTAATACTGGGACTGATGATGGTCTCTGTTCCCGAGATCCTGAGCCTCTGGTTGTAATTATTATTTCCTGCAACTTTAATAAATTATATCCTTGAGCAATAACTTGGCATCTGAAACTTTTGTCTGACCGTATCTGTGGCCTGCGCGTGGATCATGCAGAGTGAGAAGCAGTCGGGTTTACCAACGGCGGCGGGGGACAAGCAGGGGTCCGATTAAGAACAGCACCTTCTGATGAGATAGACTAAACGGCATTATTTGACTGGGAACTTTCGAGTACACCATCATTGATTTTCGCATAACAGCATTAGATTCTTGATCCTCTTTCTCATAAGTTCAGTGCTGGTGGTTGTTAAGGTTTCCAAGTTTCAGAAGAGACAGCTGGTGACGATAAAGCTAATTCTCTCTGCACAATCAATCAATCACTTCATAACCTCTAGGCTGGATTTTTGTAATCCACTTTATGTCAAGGTTTGAGGGCCTTCCAATATATGTTTGCAGTAGATGTATAATGCTGTTTTTAGGAAAAGGATAAAATGATGTCATTTTGTTCTCATGGTTTCGAGAACATCAGACAAGGTTGGTAGTCTCACAGAACAAGGATTAAGTTTCTTTCTGACCCAGCTCTAGATAGAAAATGGATGGATGGGTGGAAATTTATTATTGGTAAATATTGTCTTGGATGGGGCTCCAACTCTCCCTTTTTCATGATTCGATGGATGAAGGCCATCTGTCGTCCTTCCTATCTCTTTAGATAGAGAAGGACAATCTCTATTTAAAAGGGACAATCATTAGCTGCTTTTGACATTTGTTTTTATTCTGGCAAAATAATTCATGAGCCCAAGTTTGTTGGTATGTCAAGAGAATGCTCCAAGAGGTAAAAAAAACAAATATGAACTAGACCCAGTTTCTATGGTTGGTAAAAATGTCACCTCATCGATAAATCATTCAAGAAGGTGAAATAAACTAAACTGAATGAAAGTCTTTAATCCAATCAGCTTGGTGTGAAACATAGATTTGCTGTCATCTGGCATTCACAAAGAAATGCTTTAAAGTGCAAACTTGTGGGCCAGACCTCCTAAAAGGAAAGGAATGAAACTAGAATAAGTGGTAAAAATGTCTCATCCCAGGTGAAAATGACTTGTCTGCCACAAGCCCTCCACTCTGGCTGCAATTACATGTGCATACTGAGGCTTATAAATGCTCTTTGGATGTGAAGGCATTAGCATAATCTGTCCAGTTGATTATGTTTGGGCAGCAGTGACATACAACTGGCCTGCTGATTAGGTTTTGTAGGGTTGTCAGCCAAGGCCAGCAAAAAGCAATCATCAGTGCAAATTAAAATGTGCCACAGCAAACAGGAAGGACCAAAACAGGGGAAGCACCTCTCTGTTTGCAAGGATGGGTCAAAAGATGATGAGTGACAAGTTGGTTAATAGAGGAGTCCAAGACCTTGTCCCACCGTCAATGTTCTGCTGCAACTAGACGACACACAGTCTGTATGAGTAAGAGCAGCAGATGCAAATACATTTATTTCCACATCTTTTCATGTGAAATGGTCACCTCGCAAATGACATGTCAAGCTCACTGCCTGTTTTCCTTTTGCCCAAAGTGACCATGCGACAAATGAGGGTAAGAAAGTAGATTTATCCAATTCCATTCACATATGCTCAGTGAAACTTTGGCCTCAGCTTCCACCACACTGTCAGGAAGAAAGGATGAAACATGAATATTTATGAGTGAACTGAATTAGAAACCGATGGCACAGGCGCCCATGTGGATTGTGGGTAGTAACGGCGTATTGGAACCCATCTGTTTCTGCAGAGCTGTGATAGATTACTGTGAGAGCACAGGTGTTCCTCTGACAACCACAAAAAGCATCAGAATTTATTTACAATTAAACAGTTTGGAGTTTTATTTACATTAAAAAAGAGCATAGTAAGAACTATGGATCAACTGTTACATTATAAGTAAAAGAAAAAGCAATACAATTTGAAAGTAAGAATGGCAATTCATTGTATTTTGTATTGAGAAAGTCTATTTCAACACAATATAAAAACAAAAAAGAGATCAAATGAAAAAAAAAATAAAGAGAAAAATAGTTCAAAAGGAGTGGAAGGAAACATAAGCTCAAATAATCTCATCCCAGTAATCACTATCACCAGGCATTAAACTAATATTACAATTACTACTCTGTGCTACATACTATATACTAATCAATAGTCTTGCTAACAACATAGCATAACAGTGATGATGATGATAATAATAATAATAATAATAATAATAATAATAATAATAATAATAATAATAATAATAATAATAATAATAATAATAATATGCTATGTGTGTAATATAATGTATAATCAATCTCAGTAATTGAGAGACTTCCTGTTTGGATAGTTGATGGTGGATTTTGGATTTTGCAGCATTGTACAGCATTGTGCAGTGTTTTTGAGTTCACAAATATAGCCTAATCATCAGAATTTAAATTCGATCTCTGGGTTTGAGCTTTGCTCACTTGCGTGAAAGGTAACTGTGGAATTTTGCACACAGACACTGACTGGGAGAGAAATAGCGGAGCTGGTTACCAACAAGTAACTTACCGCTAAGCTAACAGCTGATTAGGTTAACGGCTAAATAGAAAACACAAGGTTGCGCTGCTGAAACAAGGGAGGAAACTTAAAGGTACAAATGTATTTATGAATGAGCACCTGACCAAGTAGGTACAATGCAAATATTGCCAGACATGCCCGCTTCTTAAGGAAACAAAAGAAAATTCAACACAACAAAAACAAATGGCAGTATCTTCATCAAACTAAACGGAACACCGGAGGAAGCCAGGGTGCTGAGAATCAAAAACATGAATCAGCTGGACAAATACCAATGATGAACACAGGCTGCACTGTAAGGTAACATCATCTACATGAACATGATGCAAGCCAGAAGAACTCCTTCACTTACACCTGGAGATAATGGCAATATAACGCAAAGGATCAATGAACTTGATAACCTGGAACTACAAACATTTCAATATACCGAGCATGATGTTTTGGATGTCGAATATGATATTGACCCAGATAACTATCTCTTCAACAACATAACAATCACTGCAGCTATTTCAATGAGAATCAATATAACCGAATCAATAAAGATGGCAAATTTTCAATTTTACACATTAACAGCAGGAGTTTATATGCAAACTTCACATATATTAAGGAATATTTGAATAATTTTTTGCAACCCTTCAATATCATTGCAGTATCTGAGACATGGTGTAATGCAGAAAAGGGGGTGCAATTTGAGCTGGAGGGATATGAGTTTGTACACATGGATCGAAAAAACAAAGGTGGGGGAGGAGTTACAATATTTGAGGACAAAAATATTAATTTTAGAGTTGTGGACATGATGTCATTGGTCGTCGACAACGTGCTTGAATGTGTATCAGTTGAACTGTATAGGGAAAAAAAGAAACCTGTAATTATTAGTTGCATATATCAGAACCCAGCCTCAAATATTGAACTGTTTAAGGACTGGATGGAGGAAACATTTGCTAAAATGAGCCACGAAACCATTTTTGTATGTGGAGACTTCAATATTGATCTTCTTAATCCAAATAAGCATAAAATGATTGATGACTTTATTGATGCTATATATAGTGTAAACTTGTATCCCAAAATCACCAGACCTACTAGGATTATTCCTCACAGTGCCACTATTATTGATAATATTTTTACAAATGACATAATAAATAGTACAAAGAGTGGACTAATCATCAGTGACATCAGTGATCATCTGCCAGTTTTTACTATATATGACAATGGCTACAAGAATTATCTACCTAAAAATGGAATTATATACAGACGAAGACGAACAGAAGAATCAATGACAGCATTTAAAAATGATTTAATGGGACAATACTGGAATAACGTATATAAAAGCAATGATACAAATTCTGCATATGAAGAATTTTTGGCTGTATTTATTAAATTGTATGACAAAAACTGTCCTTTACAGATGATTAATAGAAAACGTAAACATGCAGGTCATCCATGGATTGCAAAGGGGATAAAAAAATGCATGCATGAAGAAAAATGTATTATACAGAGAATTCATAAGATATAGAACTAAAGAGGCGGAAAGTAAATATAAAATATACAAAAATAAGTTCACTAGTATTATAAGGAAAGCAAGAAAAGAGTACTATAATAAAGTGCTATATGAAAACTAAAATAATATTAAAGTTATATGGAACATACTTAATACAATAATAAAAAAGGGCTCTGAATAATTCTGCTATCCTAAGTATTTTATAATTGAAGAGATGGAAAAGTACAATATGAATATAGTGGTTAATAGTTTTAACAAATATTTTGCAAATATTGGGTCTGATTTTGCAGAGCAAATCCTTGAGCCGGAAATATCTGAGGAACAGTCCGATTGCCTAAAAATCTATCGGAATTTAAATTCCACGTTCCTCACAGCAGTGGATAAGAGAGAAATCATTAATGCAGTTTTAAAATGCAAAAACAAGACATCCAAAGATGCTGATAACATTGACATGAGTCTTGTAAAAAGGGTGATTTCAAAACCACTAACATATATCTGTAATTTATCATTTCAAACAGGAACATTTCCAGACAAAATGAAAACAGGTAAAGTCATACCTCTGTACAAATCTGGGAACAAACACTAATTCACAAATTATAGACCGGTTTCACTGCTATCTCAGTTCTCTAAAATGCTGGAAAAACTTTTTAATAACCGACTAGATACATTTGTGGAATAACACAAACTACTCGCCGAAAGCCAATATGGATTTAGAACCAAAAGATCAACATCAATGGCATTAATAGACTCAGTTGAGGAAATAACAACTGCAATAGACCAAAAACAATATGTAGCTGGTATATTTTTAGATCTAAAAAAGCCTTTTGACACAATAAATCATAACATATTATTCAAGAAATTGGACTGGTATGGCATCAGGGGGAAACCACTGGACTGGATCCAAAGTTATTTAACAAAAAGAACACAGTTTGTGAAATTAGGGGAGTTTGCTTCAACAAGCTTGGAAGTTACCTGTGGCGTACCCCTGGGGTCCGTGTTGGGACCAAAACTGTTCATAATGTACATTAATGTCATTTGCAAAGTCTCAAAAGTTTTGAAAATGGTTTTGTTTGCTGACGATACAAACGTTTTTCTTTCTGGCGGGGACATACAAATTCTAACACAGCTTATTAATACAGAATTAAATAAATTACAATTATGGATGAACAGGAATAAATTATCATTAAACTTAAGTAAAACAAAAATAATATTTTTTGGAAATCAAAGAGTTAATGAACCATGTCAGGTACAGTTGGATGGGGTTATTATTGAAAGAGTGAGTGAAATTAAATTTTTAGATGTAATTATCGATGAAAAGACTAGCTGGAAATCTCAAATTAAGCACATACAAACCAAACTTTCAAGAAGCATTGCAGTATTGTACAAGGCAAAACAGATATTAGATAGTAAATTCCTCCGCATACTCTACTGTTCATTCCATACTTCCATATCTTACATATTGTGCAGAAATCTGGGGTAACAATTACAAAAGCTCAATATATCCACTAATCATTTTACAAAAGAAAGCAATACGGATCATTCATGGGGCAGGATATCGGGATCATACAAATTCATTATTCTAACAGTCAAGGCTAATAAAGTTTACAGATATTGTTGAAATTCAAACTGTACAAATGATATTTAAAGTAAAAAAATAATATTCTTCCAGAACATATACAGGAACTATTAATGGGAAGGGACCGGGGTTATAATTTGAGACATACATTTAACTATAAAGTGAGTAAAGTTCACACAACAAGAAAAACTTTTTGTATTTCTGTTTGTGGTATTAAATTATGGAACAGTATGAAGGGAAACATGAGGGATTGTACAAACATAAATCAGTTTAAAAAACAGTATAAAGAAATTATTTTTGCAAAATATGTTGAAGAAGAATGATATTTTTTCTTGTGAAATGTGAACATTTGTTTTGTAAATGCATTTATGATTTGGATGTTTTATAGAATATAAATATATGGGATAATATCATAATTAATATATAAATTATGTCACAGGAAGTTACTGCTAAGTCTAATTATTGAGGATTTGTAAGGAAGAGGTGGGAAATATAACTTTCTACTTCTCCCCTCTCCTTTTTCGTATATGTCAATATAATTTTTAGTTGTTGTGTTGTTTTGTTATTAGTTCTGTTTATTTGTGTTTATTTATGTCTACCAATTTATGTAATTCTAATTTATAATTTATAATTGCATATTCGAAATAAAGCATTATTATTATTATTATTATTATTTAAATCAGTCAGTTTCATGGCACTTAATAGCATGGTTTGACTTGACATTGTTAAAGGCTTTTGTTTTAAAGAGCTTTTTTCCCTTTTCTGCTTAAAGCCTTACTGTGGAGCTTGAGATACTTGGATCAATACATCAATTACCCTTCTGTGCTTGTTTCTTGAGACAAGGACACAAGCGCTGTTAAGCTTAACTGTGTGTGTAAACATACTGACTTTTATGTTAATCAAGCCTGCTGTCATCATTATTAAGTGGGATGTAGAGAAAATACCACAGATCCTCCATGAGAGCTTGATTACATGTGCTGATATGTGAACCTTGATGTGCTCGTCCAAGCATTAGCACTTTGGTTCCTGCTGAAAAATCAACACATTTAAAAGTACAGTATAAGGTTTAATCAATAAGGGTATTAGGTGTTTCTAACCTGTGTATGTGAACGTTTTATTGTAATGTAGATCAAGGAAGTGGAATGATTTTCCAACCTGTAAAACTAAATAATGAGATATCAATGATTCAATGGTGTGGAAGAGATGGGAGAATAAAATTACACCATGTTGTTTAGTGAAATCGAGCACGGTCAGTGGGGAAACACTGATCTCATTCACGATGCCTGATCGACTAAAAGCATCTTTTAACAGACTAATACTTCCAAAGATAATAAAAGTAATGGCCACCTACATGCTGAGCACACAAAGCGGAACAGAAAAAGGCTAAAGTAAAGTGCACTTCCCATGATTCAAATTGGAGCAGCATTAGTAATTTGACCTGCACACACGTATAAAAAGGTTTGCTATGTGTGGGCCTAAAAAACAATTAGTGGTAGACATGGTGTGTGATTGTGCAAGATATGAGTGAAAAGAAAAATGTAGTGTGGCGAGCGCTGCGGCACAAATGCAAATATTTACCTTTCCGTTTCAGCAGAGCACAAATATGCATCTCATTTGCATCACAACACCAGATATGAAGGCGAAAACGTTTACGCTGTTAGACAACGAAGAAAAATAAGGTCACTCAATTTATACCCTCGGGAAGTTTCTTCTCCTCCAACATCATCTGTCATATAACGAGGACTTTTCACAAGCTCGGTACTGAACATTACATGTAGAGACAATTTCTATGTAATGCTCTTAATCTTCATCTCCTTCACAGAACAGAAGAAAAAAAATGAGGCGTTAATTAAATATCTTCTGGGATTTCAACATTGCTGATTTCAACTTACTATAGTAGAATATTCTATCTACTTCTATGGCTTCCAGCAGCAACAAATGCCTGTTGGATTTACCCGAGGCGGCATTTATCCGCCTGATCTGTGAGTAGCAAGAGCTTTCCAAGCAAGTCTCCATTGATATGCAGCTGTTTGATTATCTTTATATATGTCGTAAGTTTACAGTGTAAAGCTGAAAAAGGTGTAATGACCAGAATCTTCACAAGGAACTGAAAAATTCATAAGAGATGACCATTAAGGCTAAAGCCTTGCTGTGGTTAACCCTGCGGTATGCTTCTCCAATCACTTAATGGATCTCTTGCATGCTTTTCACACCAACCGTCAGAGATACCACTTGCACTCTTAATGATAGGGAGATTTTACATAATGCTTCTTCTGCAGAAAAGATCACATGGAGCAGGACTTCCTTTTAATTAATCTATCTAAAAAAAATGACAACAAGGATGTGAGATGGTTAAAAAGCTGCAGGCACACAAGTAGACTAACTCTTAACTCTTAACGGATAACATCACAGAGGGGACTCATATCTGTAATGGTTACAACTATGAATACTTTCTGTTGCTGCGTCTGCATTTTCTTCTCAATTAATAAAGTGTTTTCAGATTTTTTTTTACTTCTTTTCTGTTGAATACAGTAAATAAAGGTAAAATGGTTGCTATGGGAGAGGATGTTTATCTTTCTAACAGTGCAGGACCATAAACTACCACAATCCTAAAACCTTCCTGTCTGATTCAAACTGGGATTGTAATTTAAAATCACTGACCCATGAAACATGATACTCATGATCAGGGGTGAAGGCTTCTGAACAGGGTTTTTTTTTTTTTATCTGTCACATGTGACTGGTATCTTTCCTGCATTAATGCCCCTTATCTACTATTCCCATATTGTCTTTGTCGTTTGTCCTTTGCTTTGCTTCATTGTCTCCCAGAGCAAACTTCCATGCTGAAGTCACAGAAATTTGATGTGGCAATCTTAGAGGAATTTAAGGCTCAGAAGTAATTAGAGTGGAACTGGTATCCGGTGCAAAGTCATTGGGAAATGAAACCAGACCCACTTTGTTCTGTTACCACCTAAGGAGCTTCGTCAAAGTCTTTCTCTGTTTGATTCAACTTGGTTTTCCAAGCATTAGACTCAGAGGAATTCAACCTGTCAAGCCTACAGTGGTGTGAGTTTACAGCACAATGTCTGTTCTCCTGTATTAAATTGCAGCGCAAACAACTGACAGCTAACAAGAGCTATCCTTCCACAGCACCTCACCTCATGTTTATAACAAGATCTTTTATGTGAGAAGGTGAATATGGTGTTCCACACAGGAAGTGCTGTATGCATTAAAGAAGTTGCACCAAAAACAGCTCACATTTGTAAATGGTCTATTATGTATGCATGCATGCATGACACAAACATGATCCATAACTGAGTGGCAGACTGATAAAGCAGAGATGACACTCAGCTCGGCTTTTTAGCTTGCGTGCATACACACGCATGCATGGAAATCCCAAATGTGACTTTCCATATCTATTCAAGAACATTAAAAGCTTTCAGCACACCAAGGCGTTTCCCTCTGCCATGCTTATAATCGGTCCCCCCCCCCCACTTCTCAGTCGCAGCGTTTGTCAGCTTTGTTTTGCTGGTGAGCTGCAGAGATGGGTCCGAGCCGAGCTCATCTGTTCACATGATTATCTCGGCGAGGAGAAATCTCACATCTCACCTTTATTTGTCTCTTACATGCACTCTGGTTTTCTCATCTCTTATCTCTGGGACCAGCGACAATGTTAACTATGTGAGGATTTTCTGAGCTGTCGGAACGTGGACCACCCCTTATGGCTGATCAAAATCATTAAATACAGACTCTGCCAAAAGGGTTAAGCTACAGTATAACACTGATCCTTTTCATGAACGTGTGCTTTTTCATCACATTGCAGTATTATCATGCTATTCTTCCTCTTTGCATTTACACTGCATTTGCAAAGTGCTTTTACACATTTTGACTGAAAGGTTTAGAGAGAAGATTAAATTATTTTTTAAACAGATTGAGTTTAGACTTTCTCAACAGGACAAAGGGCAACTACAGCAGAGATAATGCTGTAATTCCTGCAAACCTTCTTTAGAAGTTGCAGCTTGTCATTCAGGTAAATTACATGAAAAACATATAAACTAATACCATAGTTTAAAATTACTTTTAGCACAGAGTTGTGTTATGTTTTTAATATTAGATGCTGTCTAGTGTTCATGCTGTGAAACCACATTTCATGTCTCCTTGGAGATACAATAAGCTTTGAAGTGTAATACACTGAATGATCTCTGTGTAACTGCAGCAGCAGCTCAGATTCGCCTGCCTTCCCATTGTTCCTACAAAACACTTTATTATTCAAAACACTTTTTCATTATTCAAAAGCAAATATACCATTTCATTAACCTGCTGGGACAGTTTCAAAATCACAAGCTTCAGCTGTGATCCAGTTCAACTGTGATGTATGATTAGTAGTCTTCTCCAGGTTTTGTACATTCATGGAAAGAAAAGCACACACACCTTCAATCATCAGTGTAAGACAGAAGATGCTAAAACTTTGGGATGTTTTTACTTTTTAAACATTTTTTTATTTGTAACGGCACTTCACTGAAAACTGCTTGATGAATCAGTAAGACGGAGGATTTTCTAGCAGTCTTTTGCTGAAAGGAGGATCTGTTCCTGCAATGAAGGACCCCGTTTCCAATCCTGAAACACATGCTCTAAGTAATGTTGACCAGAAAGTTAGCTATTAGTTAGCTATTAGCTATTACTATAGATGAAAATACTGTAATGCATTTTATTGAAACTATGATATTTGAGAGATAATGTGCAGTGCGTAACATTAATCATCTTAAAATGCTTTGCTGTTACTCATAAAACAGTAGATAAATGGGGGAGGGATAGGAGGAGCGTAACAACTGGGCTAAAAATTTATTGGTGGTTTAGCTACATGAAACATTACATGTCAATGTGGAGATGCTACAAAGCATAACGACAGCTGAAAACCATGAATACCAGACAGGTAAGTATTTGATTGGTTCGATTTGGGTTACAACATTACGGTTGCATGTTTTGTGTTGAAATTTTCGACTAAGTGACTTTTTGTTCTGAAGCTGTGTTGGCTCCCAACAACCACTCCCAGCAGTTGACCATTACATTACATTACAGTCTTTTAGCAGACGCTTTTCTCCACAGCGACTTACATCTGAGAATAAGAAAAACACAACCACAAAATCAAACAGTAGAGGACATCATAGATAAGTGCAGTTGAACTGCTGTAGTGTATTCGGGCACGGTTGTTGCCTGCAGTGCTAGGTGCACTAATTCTTTTTTTTTTTTCAATCCAATCCAATCACAGGCGCCCACATTTTCACTGTGCTAGTTTCTGGCAGCGGCTGATCTGAGGGCCTACATCAAGGTTCAATGTAACATAAATAAAGGGGTTTGTGAAAAATGCTTGATTCAAAGTGGAACAAACTGTTAGTACAGATAAAACTTTCACTACATGTAGAAACTTTAAATTCCAAATTAAAAACATATATTTTCTCATGAGCTTATGAATGAAATCTGCATGGTAACTTTTAAATGATATTTCTTTAACATTGCTAATGATTTTATTTTAATTTATGATTTTATTGTGAATTATGCTCTGTTTTTTATTGCTCTATTCAACATCTGTAATGCTTTTGATGTTTTTATGTGAAAAACTGAATTGTCTTGTACATGAATGATACTATACAAATTAACTTGCCTTGTCTAATTCTTGATTAAATTAAACATAAATAAATAAAAGATCATTCAAAAACAAGAATAAAAGAATCAAAAACAAGAAAAATGTAAACTGCCCATTTTTTACACGACAATTTCATTTGAACACATATAAAAAAAAACTCAAATAAAATAAAGTGCGGCAAAAAACAAGCATAAAAAATTAGGCTAATACAGTCGCTAATCATCACAACACATCAAAATCATAACATATACTAACTTTTAAAAGGTTTGTAGGACACCGTTTTTCCTGTCAAGGACGAGGACACTGGTTTCTTTAGATTGAGAAGAATATAAATTTAATAATG
>JBAMHX010000008.1:13769726-13790039 GCA_037177515.1 Pseudomugil tenellus | reverse complement strand
GAGCCTTATAGTCAAACCTTTCAGCTAGACATTAAGAGCAAGGTAATTAAGCTAATACATGAATTTCCTCTACAGGTTCCTGAAACCATTTTTATAGAAGGAGAGTAATTGGTCCCATGTTCACTTTTACTCTTTCTAACCACTTTAAACATAGGAAACAATAAAATAAGATCAATGAAAACTATTTTTGTATTCCAGTGTTAGCACCCAGGAAAGCATATGAGGTAGAAATCCACCATGACGTCTTAATACTGACCCACCTTCTTACCAGACAAATGAAATCCAATATGTGTTGAACCATGAAAAAGCAAAGGCAGACTATCAAATGCAGTGTCATGTACAACTTTTGTCTCCTCATTTTCTCTGTTTCCAAAGATTTCAGCAGATTGGGGCGGTGACAGAAACTGTCAGAACACAACCTGCCCTGTCAACCTCAAACTTCCAGCTGAGGAAACAAGATGATCAGGACAGGAGACCTTTGGGGACTCAGCCTGACAGCTTCCTCCTGAGAGTTGGCTCCACTGTAGCACAGTCACCTCTCTCTCCTTTCTTTTTTAAGGATAGTTATCTACTTGTCAGGAGAAGGACAGGACGGAGAGGAGGAAAGAGAGAGAGTTGTGATACCCATCTCCACATTCTGGGACTCATCACTTGATTAATGAAACAATTGACTCAGTGATTAACACCTGTGCATCGTGATGCTAAAAAAAGCCCAAAGAGACCTCAAATGGCACAATATTGATTTCCCATCTTTCCTAAGAGCACCACCTATCTCCCTGTCTCCTGTCCTATGACCAGGAGAAACAGAGCACAATGCACATCAGCTAATTAACCAACTCATTAACATTCTCACTGGGGTTACTTTGCATATGATCACATCACAACACTACAATTCATAGGAGGCCTGTCACTGTGTTAGTATTCAAGTCTAATGCAAATGGAGTACTACTTCACAATCAGTGTATTTCTCCAGTTCAACTAAAGTAGTGATGTGTAAAACAACCCTGTGTGGTTTGGCTTAGTGGTGCACGAAAGGAAATTCTTCACCGGGTGTTTGTTTTTCTTATTTTGCTCACCAGTAAAGTCAAAGCCTCACAGGTGTGCAAAAGTGCATAGCTAAATAGAAAAATGCTAAAACTAATAAGTCAGAAAAACTGCCACAGGATTGGTTGGGATAAAACTAGTCAAGCAAGTAAGTAGGTATCCACAATGGGTGCCAAAGTTCGCTCCTCGAGATCTACCATCCGGCAGCTTTTAGATGCAACTCTCCAACACAGCTGAATCAAACAAATGTCTTGTTAACAGGCCTCTGCAGAGCTTGATGAGATGTAGAAAAGGGCATTCAGACATATTACTTAGGTGTCTCCTGCATACTGAAAGAATGCACTTAAAAGTGGCACGATGGTAGATCTCGAAGACCGGATCTGATCATTAAGATCACCCCTAAAAGCTTGTGCCTGAAATGGCTGTCATCAGAAACAGAGTTCAAGTCTCTGTCTCTTTAGACACCAAAGTCGCAAAATTGTGACAAGCAGCAGGCCAGATAACTTAACACTGTCCTGTTACAACTTTACATCACTCAATGACAGACATCAGCTGCCGTCATAAACTCCGGTTCATATTCAATATATTTTTCTCATTTCCTGAGTACTTTAAAAGTTTTAAACTTCTGTGCCTTAAGTGTGTTTTTAACAACTCTAACAAAACACATCTAAAATATTAAAATGCATATCACTTGCCCTCTCATATTTAATGAAGAAAACAAATGTTTATTCATGCAATGGGAGTCTGCTGCTTAAGTGTTATGAATGCAAGAAAGTGAAAATGCATCAAACCGAATATGAAACTAAGTCATTGACAAAACTACTTAAAGCCTCTATTGGCATGGTGTATTGAATGAAGATTACTTGTGTGCCCTTAAAGTTTTGGTTCTTCACAATATTATAAGAAAAAGGATCATTATAATGAAATTCCATTGAATACAAACACACATGTATATTTTTTAATTGCTTTTTAAATATGTCAGGAGTGCACTGATATAATGTTTTCCCTGTCAGGAACAAATCTTTAACAATAATTTATGGAAAACCCAAGTCAGGCATCTTGTAAATGATGGAAATTGAATCTAGGGTAGAGATTTGTTATAAGATGGTAAATAAGACCAAAAAAAGCACAATGACCTATCCCGTTTTTTCCTCTGAATTCAAGTTTATTCGGTCAAAATAAAGTCATCACTCTGTAATGTGGAACACCCTTTCATAGAATTAATTTTCCACCAACCCACATGGCCTGCAGATACATTTTGTTTTGTCACATATACAGCACATTGTGAGAAACCCTCAAGAGAAAACAGCAATATCTAATGCTGCCAGTCTGCAACATTCAAAAACAATTACATTTTATTAACTTCAGCATATTTATTCCAAACGCTTTGATTGAAGGAAATAGGAAGTGTTGGGGAGAAGAGAAAAACAAAACAGCCCAGCACTGGTCAAATTAAACTGTGATTGTGGCAGGAAATGGGATACAAACTGTTTTATTTGGCCTTTTCACAAGGCTATTAGTTCAATATGTGGTAATAATATGTAGAAGCGCTGGGTTCACAGAAACAACTTTTCCATATGAATAGCTGTCCCATGGTGTTTGTACATATTAGACTTAATTTGCTTTATAGCTGAAGATGTTTTTTTTCTACTTTTCCCAACACAGTCATGAGAAAACCTAACTCATCTCATTTTTAGTACAGCTTGGCTGAGGCACATTTGTTTAGGTGAAACAGTGTCCGATAAAGATGGGTTTTAGGACAGTTAACAATGTAGATACCTAATGTTATTTCATTGATCTGGATTAAAAGAATAGAAAATCCTTTCAGTGGAAGGTTTTCCTGTACTAGTTGAGTCCTCCAGTCAATTCAGAAGTGAATTATCAGAAATCCATCCAGCCATCCCAGACTTCCCTTTCCCCTGGCACTTCTTCCAGTTCATTTGGGATAACTCCATGGTGTGTCCATGACAACCGAGAGATGTTAACTTAATCCCTAACCACTCCCACATACTACATCGTCACAAACGAGTGTCACTCCCAATGAAATCACACTCATAGCTGTAAATAGGGGATATAAATAATATGAAGAGTAATGGGATGTCCTCTGCCATTCAAAATAAAAGCACTCGTTGCCATGGCAACCCAGAGACACCCAGTGTGCATGGTTGTAGTGCTGTGGCATAGTTTGCGGAGTGCAAAGATCACTACTGCATGTGAAGCAGCTCTTGAATGGTTGCTAACATCACACCGTGGATGAAGATCTCCACATTTAGTCTTCGGATTACATAAGGGGCATGGATGGGCTCTCCCCGCTACCCATACAAATATTGTTAATATAACAAACTGATCTAGAGAGCTCTAGATCTAAGATGTTGTGTTTCAACTGATGTGTTTTACCAACTGGGAGCAAAAAATGTAGCGTTCCTCATACATTTTTTCCTACACTGCGGAGGGATACCATTTCATCCAAGTTTAATGAAAGAAAACTTCCATCCCGAATGGGGTCACGAGGGGGCTACAGCCAATCCCAACTGACATTGGGCGAGAGGCGGGGCACACCCTGGACAGGTCGCCAGTCTATCATAGGGCCTGAAAGAAAACTTTTTTCGTTAAATTGTTAATCATGTCCTTAGCAATTACTGTAACAAAAATGTTGTATTCCTTTGTTGAGAGGGTTACCTGAAAGAATGTACTTCAAAACAAAAACAAATATATAAACTGAGTAGATATGAAAATAAAATGTACATTTGTCACTAGAAAAGTCCTTCAAATGAAGCTAAAGTCTCAAAATATAGTAGTTACCATTGAAAATAGAACAGTCCGCTATGTTTTTTGTTCAACCTCAGCAGTCACATGACCAAAAGTATTCCCATAGAAATGATGGGGAACATGAAACATGGTCATGACACTATTTAAGGCCCCTTATTGTGACACAGATTGTTGGAGTAGAGTCAAAGTTGCTGAAAGCTGCCAAAATTACGGAAAAAAAACTACAATATTTTTTGTGCGTAATGCTTTCAGCATTGCTACCCTGTTATATTTAGAGGACTTATACAGTAAGTCCTTGCGTTAAGCAAGTTAAAGATCTATGGCAAAGTTTTGGTCAACTACAAGGCAGTAACTTAATCTAAGCGGAATACTGGAAATACTAGTCTGAACTACTGTAATTATTTGAAACAGAAATTTGTCATCAAAGAAGAGAAAACAAGGTTTTACATCAGGAAATGTGACAGCTGGACATTCAGCTGACTGTGTTCCTTCTGCCAGCAGATAGAGGACAGCCTGCTGCCCAGATGTAGGCTGAACAGGGTCCCACATGCCCCCTCTGCCCATGAGGCCTGCTAGCATCAGATGGTGTAATGCCTGCTGCTTATCCACACTCGCCATCTACACAGAGTAATGAGCCATGCACTGTGGAACAAAGTGGTAGCACAGCATTCTTAGACAGATTTCACTGCTCAATTCATCAAATTGCACATATGTGCATGAGTGGAGTTGTGGCTTATTGACCAGCTGACACAGGTAAGTGCATCTGTATACCATGCATCTTCTCACTGACCCCAGCGCATCGTACACATCATCACCTGAGGACGTTTCGTATGATTGCTTGACCAGATACGCTTAACCTGATGTTGCTGATCGTCAGTGAAGCAAGAAAAGTACTTGCTCAACAAATAGTTACTTTTCTACTTCATTTCAGGTGATGTATGCTGAATGCCAAGTTTATATAGACTCAGCACAGTTATAGTCTGCTCATGTTCAAGGACAAAATATGACAAATGTACCTGATGTAAAATATTTTTTTATTTAATATTTATAATATATAATATTAATTTAATACAATATAATATTATAATATATGATATTAATTTGGTATAATATTTTTAATGGTTTTATTTTATTTCATATTGTATATGAAGCAATGTTGTTGTTGATGTTATTATGGCATCTGAGGGCATTTATAAGCAAGAAAAAACTATTTTAAAAAAGTACAAATGCTTTGCTATGAAATAATTAAGAAAAACACTTTCGTTAGTAAAAGGAGTAGAATTAAGTGGATAAAGTCTATTAATTACAACAAATCTTAAATACACTTTTACAAGAGCAACTGTCATCAACATGACGGGTGTTGGACAAAGCTTTGCACCATTACTCATTGCCAGAGCTCACTAAGAAAACTCAGCTGAAGACAAATATAACAGATGGTAATAAAACAATACTGAAATGAAAAGTAATTTTATTAGCTTTGCCGAGACCCTGAGGCATCACGGTGATCTATATGTGCTGTCATGGTTTCTTCTTATACTGCAAGGTGGGGATTGATTATTTCTCTCTCTCTTTTCTAGGAAAACACAGTGATGTCACATGAAGGTTTTTTTTTCTTGCAAAAGCAAAATAATAAAAAAAATTAGGGGGGGAGTATTTTCTTTTTTACCTGTTTTCCCCTTTAAGATTTTCACCACAACAATCCTCTTCTGGCATTGTTTGTAAGTCTATAGCAGCAATGTTGTTTTCTCAAGTTGGAAAGTAAATCCGGTGAGACAAGCTTGTTCCCTTCCAAATTTATGCTCAGTTCATGCTGAAAAGGTTTGAAAAATAAATATTTTTCAGCCCATGGCTTCCAGATTTATCAATATGAGTAGAAAAATTCTTTCTTTGTCCTCTTGCTCCATTGTGCCCTTAAGTTTATTTAAACTGATTGAAAGTCATTATTATGCTGAGAGTTAAAGAGTTAAATAATAAAAGAAACTATTTTCTTTTTTAAATAAGTACGACTGCCTTAATTTTAAAATTGCAATTAACTATATTTTAACACTTTCCCATTTACCTTTACTCGCTTTTTTCACAATTTTGCTTTTTGTTTTTACTGTGTCTGAAGAAATTTATACACCGCATATGTTAAACTTCTGAATATAGATTTTACTGGTACGAAGCTACACACGAGATTCTGTTGAAAAAATTTCCTTCATCACAAGCTTACATGTAAGGATTTTAAATTCGAAACATAGCTTGCTTTCAGTGATGGAGCAATTCCCCAACACGGTTGGTACTGCCTTTTTCTATGTGACAGAGGAGCATGAAGGGGTCTGTTTGCGGCAGATGTGTCACTGTGATTGCAGAAGATATTAAATGTCTCTACACTGACAGCTATTCAGGGTCATTCATCAAATGAAGGAGTGGAAGAGGAAGTTGGAAAGATGAGGTGAGGAGGAGGAGGGAGTATCTGTAGAGGAAGTGAGTTGATGAAACATTCCTTGGACGATTACCTCCAGGTTCAGCTGGTCCCCGTTAGCCATTCAGACATTATTCACTTTGCTTTATACGGAGAAGTTTGTGCAGTGCAAAAAAAAAAAAAAAAAAAAAATAGGAAGCTTGTGTTTTTATTCTTCTGTTATTATAGGAAATAATTGTCCCAATCCTTTCTTCTAACACTACTGTGCCTCTGTAAAGCTTTTCTTGAGGGGCGCATTCACACAAACTTCTTTTACTTGAATTCAAGTTTTAGGAATGCACGCAGGAAATCTGATTCTAATCAGAGAAGAGGACTCAGATCTCAGTTTGCTTCAAGTGGACCAAATATGCATACCAGACTACAAGACAAAGTGCATTGCGGGCATGGCACATGGCATTATGGGTAAACATGCTGAGCTGCATGTGACTCTGGTTGGGACAAGTAGCTCGCAGTTAGACATGGAAGAACGTGATAAAAATTTAGATACAAAAATGATCATTTTAAGACCTTGGATCTGATGCAGATCCATGTTTTGCTATTATGTGTTGGAAACAGAGGTTATCCTGCATTAACCAATAAATGCACATATGTCCTTCTTTGCCTTGTGTCTTGTCTTCTGCTTCAGTAATTTTTGTTGCAGCATCGCCTAAAGCATGAACACAATAACAAAGCATTTGGTCTGGAAAACTGTTGCAGCATACCTCAAATGAACCGGATTTCTAATAGTACAGGATCTAGTGGACTATTCTGCTGTGAATGTACTCATAGTATATAGCACAACTTTAGTGTTTGACCAATGTGTTAAAGCACTTATCTTTCATCAGGATCCTTTTTAAAAGATTTGATTTAAAAAAATGTATTTATTTAAAAAATTACTAAATCATTTAAATTTGGCAAGCATGAAAATAAGACCATACAAACAAACAACTTGGATATATCTACATATCGTTCACTGGAGTACGGGTTGGATATGTGGTTTGATAGCTGTGCTCAAACTGCCCTCTTAATTACAATATTGTCCACTATAAATCATTCATTTTGCAGAGCAGTATGGATTTTTAGATTTTTAGCACTAGTCTGAACAGCACACATGTTAGAGTTGATGTTTACATGTAGTGTTGGTGTCACAAACAGGACACAACCAGAACACCAAAAACCGGAAATACCAAAGTAAAACAGGAAACAAATCATGACATTTGGTTTTGAAATTGGTGAATGCAAAGTAAAAAGATGTTTTAACAAGTTTATTAGTATCTTGTTTATCAATGACTCTGGATTCCTCCCACTGTCCAAAGACATCCATGTTGGGATGATTGGTCATTCGAAATGGTCCTTATGAGAGCATGTGTGTTTGTGTCTCGTAGTTGTCTGGTTGTGTCTTTGCGTTGCCCCTGTGATGGACTGGAGACATATCTAGGATATATCACATTTCTAGCTCATTGATTGCTGAGATAGGCTCCAGCTACCAGCAACCCTGGATTGGAATAACTGGTATGGATAATGGATGGATGGATGAATATTTTCATATTTTTACAGCTACAGTCAATGTTTCTGTAGGTGAATCCAGCACAGTGACAAATAAATTGGTATTCACAGTTTTGTTGCAAAATTTTACATTTGTATTGTGGAGAATGATTTTACAATATATATAGTTTATAGCAGGCGGGCAAATAAACAAATGTACAATCCAGTACACATAGGATTACACCATGAAGACTTCTAAATACAAATAAAAGTTCATCAAAAACAACTAAAAGTTTAAAATTCAAAGCTAAAACTTAACAATTAATAATGATTTTGTAAGTAACTTAATTACATTTATTAAGTATGATTTATTTAAAAGTAATTCAAAACTTGTCCTTGGCCAATTTACAAGTTGACTTTTTACATCTTCTGATAAAATTAATTAAAATTAGACTAGGATGTAAAAGAAGACCTCACTGTTAATCAAAAGAAAATGTAACTATATAGCTGATCTTTCCTTAAACATAATTTACTTGTTGTCTGTAAACATTTAACACGTTAACATGTGCGTTTCTAGCTTTGTACATCGTATCTGTTCAGGAAACTGTAGTTGATTTCTTTTTTTCACATAATTTACTGCTGAGGACTGGAGCACTGACAAAAATCGTCAGAATCTTCACCAATCATTCATTATTTTGATGTTTTCAGCAAAAATGTGTCCATCACATCAGTAAAGTTTTGCTGTCACCACATTTCTACCTCTTGGAAACTCAGCTTGTTACCTCCACAAGGTCTGGACATGTGCAGGAGGAACAGTCATATTAAGTTAATGCATGGGGGAAAAAAAGAGCATGACATGATTCATTATTTGTCAGATAATATGTTTGCATAACACTAATCTATTTTCAGACTGCACGGTGGATTAGTGGTTAGCACTGCGGCCTCACACCAAGGAGGTTGCTGGTTAGAGCCTCAGCTGGTGGGAGGTCTGAACCGTGGCCTTTCTGAATTTGTATGTTCTCCCAGCATATGTGTTGTTTCCCTTCAGATAATTCAGTCTCCTCCCCCGATACAAAGACATGCACATTAGGTTAACTGGTCACTGTCTGTTATGGCTGGAAAGGCCAGACAAAGGAGGATCCAAAATCTTGACTCAATTCACGAGTTTATTGAACAGAAGGTGTCCGTGGAAAGGACCACAGCAAGGACTCGGAGGGAATGACTTAATCCAAGCAGGGAAAGAGACTGACACTTTGCCGCAGCAGGAACCGGCTCAGAGCTGAAGGTCACAAAGACAGAAGAACCTGCACTGGAATGAAGCATGAGAGGAGCTTAAGAGCAGGCAGATGATGAGAGGATAGGCTGCAGCTGAGTAGAAACACAGGTGAGTAATCACAAATCAGACCCCACCTGCTGCTGCAAAGGGAAACAGTCTGAAAGAAAAAACAAGACAGCCATCGTAACATTGTCCCTATAGGTAAATGTGTGTGTGACTGGTTGTTTGTCTCTCTGTGTTGTTGATGGACTGGTGAACTTTCCAGGGTGTTTCTTGCTTCTTACCTCATGATAAGCTGTGATAAGCTCTAACCCCACCCAAATGGATTAAGTGATAAAGAAAAAATGAATAATACATCTTAATCTAATTAAAAAAACATTCTGTTTCAGCCTGATTGCGTTGAGGGGAAGAAATCTTATTTACCTTTATGATAATTGCATTAAAAATTATGGATCCCTTATCTGAACACATGTTGATCAAGATAGAAAAGTAGCTTAATTATCTCGGGTCACCTAGACACACCCCTGCATTCACAAAGGTTTCCATGTCCACATGACATAGATGGGATCACTTCGTATTGTTTGCTTTTTTTTTCGCTTCTCAAGGACATAGACCTTTATCAGTGCTGTGCAGCGCTGTGTGTCCCACCTTCCTCGCCTCCAATATGCCATTGAGTCATGGAGCCCCTGCTGAATCTTCTTAAAGGGCAGCAGGAGATGCAACGTATGCTTAACACTAAGCCGATGGCTCCAGACATTCCCCATCCATCACTGTCTGCCCCGAGTGACCTCTTTTTGCCTGCCATTCTGCCACTGAATTGCAGGCTCTCCCAGCAATACTTACATTTAGTTACATTATGTTACCCAGTTCTGTAAAACAACAGCCTATTTATAGGATTTTTCAGAAAGTGCAAAGGCATATATATGCTTATACAGACATATCTCTTTTACTCATTACTTACAGATCTATTTTTGTATTTATTGATGTGGAGGTTTGTGGAAAAATGATGCATTTGTTTTATAGAGACTGAATTCCTTTGATGTATACAACCTTTGTTCATTGCTGTGCAGACCTTACGTAATAATAAAGCTTTCATCATAAAATGTAAGAAGACTCCTTTCTGTTTTTCTTTCTTTCTTTCTTTCTTTCTTTTTTTGTAGACTGGCCTACTAATGTTGAACTGAGATAATGCCATTACATAACATGCCTAATTATATTTTTATATTTTATAGCTCTGGTTTTTCTACCCCTCTAATGACCACTGTGCAATTAAAGGCAGAACATTGTTAGCGCAAGGGAAGGTGGTTCAGAAGGGGGTAAAACAAAATTACATATTAGCCACTTTATGTCACGTCTCACTTGTTCATAAGGCAAGTTTCTATATGCATCATGATTGTTAGGGAGAATTAAAGCAGTTCCACCTTGATAATGTATGTATCATAATAATAGAAGTCAGGTTAACAAGATTATGTTATGAGAGTATTCTGTGGGTTCAACTGTGTTCTTATCTTATTTTTAGTGGGAAATTGTGATATCCAGTAAGCTAACATTAGAACAAGGCCTGTGTCGTCGGAAGTGATGGCAATGGGTATATCCCCGAACGTCCCCAATCCTCCAGTAGACACAATGAAATAATATAAAGACGCAGATGTTCAGTCACAAAGCTCCACATGGCGTTGAAGCTTTGAATCAGCCCGGTACGACGTCAGGACAGGATGCATCCTGGGGTTATAACTTTTTACTTGATTTGAGGTCAATGAGACAAATAGTTCCGGAGATATAGCCAAAAATCAAATTTCTAGTGCATAAAGTGCCTCCTGGTGGGGAAACTATAAATGCAAGACCTAAACAGGTATACCGAATATCAAAATCCAATTGTGAAAATTGCGTCATCATGGTCACACAAAGGATATCCAGCGGTGGGAGTTGTGATAAAATCATAATATCCCTGACACTCCGAACATGGAGTGTCGGGGATAACACTCCCCGACACTTAAGCAAGACAACATCTCGACTTACATCTGAGAATAAGAAACAACATAACCACGAAATCAAACAGTAGTGGACCCAACCACGACTCAGCCCAAGGGAATGGGGCTTAAAAATGACCTTGTCAATCCCCACTACCCCCACCAATTGATGATTGTGAGAAGTGTGCTGTCATTGACGGTATAAATTACTGGACAGCACATACCATCACATGACCCATAGGTTTCTGAAGAGCAGATTTGAAGCCAATAATCGGGTCCTACCGTCGTCATCTTGGTGTTTCGTTATTATCGGAAAATCAGTGATAGCGCTCTAACACACATCAATCAAACAGACACGCCTCTATATTTAAGAATAAAATAACATTGAAACCGAAGCGTTAGAAAAAAATTCCCCCCTATTATTGGACCTATTAAACACGCCGGACACAACTGGGCCCACCACCAGATCCCACAGCAACCTCCACCAGGGAGCCGCCAGAAGACCCATAGGGCACCCATCCACCACACGTGCCAGCGGCGGTAAGTCTAGTAGGACACAGGTGTTGCCTGCAGTGCTACAAGCACAGATTTTTTGTTTTGTCATTAGAACTGATTTTCGCAAAGTGCTAGAGCAAATTTCCCAAGTTATGATCATATCTATTTATCGCAACGAAGTGCGGAAATGATTGTTAAAGAGCTGCGTCTTTAGCCTGCTCTTGAAAGTAGATAAGGACTCTGCAAATCAAACAGTTTGGCAGTTCGTTCCACCACCAAGAAACAACAGAGGAGAAGAGTCTCGCTTGTGATTTAGCCCCACTTAGCGGTGGTTGTGCTAGGAGTCTTTCACTGGCTAAGCATAACTGTGGAGAGGGAGTGTAGCTCTGGATTAATGAGTCAAAGTAGACAGGATATAAATATAAGTCATTTGAGATATATATTCACAGCTCCATTCAACCAAGTGAGACTGTTATTCTATTTAAAATCAAACATGAGACACCGTAAAGATCTAAATATCAAATTTAAATAAAGTTTAAGGTGTTTGAATTACTTCCACTGTTGGGGATTTTTAGGTTTTAGCTGATGAATTTATTTATAAAGTAGAATATTTAATTGATACTCCTCCCACTACTTGGTTTTAGGTGTATTATCATCACTTCTGCGATCTTAGATCTGTTTATTTGGCAGTGGCATTGATGGAAGCAAAGCACACTTTGCCTGAAGAGTTTGTTTCTTCTTCCAGGTAATAATTAAAGTGACATTAAGTGGATCACTCACTGCTCGCTCATCTGTGCAAGTGCCGAGTTAATTGGAAGCACAAAATGGGAAACTTTGTTTTCCACAGTGTTATTTGTTCTAAGTTCATTTTAATTGGAATGCTGTGATTAGTATCACATTTAATCTGTTTTGTAACTTGTGTCACTCTAAGTACTGTTAAGCATTAAAAGTATTGAGTGCTGTTACAGTTAGCTGCAAAAAAGCTTCCTGTAGGATGTGTTTTTTCTTTTACAAATTGCAAAATGTAATTTTATCTTGGACTGAGTTATTTAATGTTAACCTCCAACTGGAAGCAGCGATGCTCTGATACCCCCTTTTGAGGCATCCATATCTGTTTTTATTATCCCTCCTTGGGACAATAATGTTTGCACGTCACGGTCACTGTGCTATCGATTGAAGCAACGAGAGGAAGGCTTACAAACATCAGTTGTATTGATGTTCCACTAATTTGCAAACATATAAATAGAACGCAAACATAGGCCACCAGGTAAAATACAATCTTGCACATGAAGACCTTTTCAAAACCTTTTTTGTCTCTCTTAGCACATGAAAGCACACACTCAGTAGCAAAGCTTTCCCTTAACCATAAGACTTTAATAGAACTCTTCTTTACCTCCCATAAGCCATAAAAACAGCCTATTTGTGGTTGATGATAAACTGTAAATACATACGATAAAAACATATCCCTCATAGATAACAAGTGTTGCAAGGCTTCCATTTTCAATAAAAGTTGACATTTTAAACCTTGTATTTGGTTTCACTGAGCATCCACACTATTGTATGCAAGCTGCTGGCATGTTATATGTAGGTGGTTTAGGTTTATAGTGTTAAACTCAGATTGCATTGTGTGTATAAATGAATTGCACCAAAACAAACATTTGACTGAATAACACAACACTTGCCCCATTTCTCGTTGATTAGTAAAGTTGATCTTTACTACGTAATTTACATTTTATTCTGAGCATCTTTATATTATATTACACTGCAATAGTGGGGGGTTCATCACTATGTTGCTTATAGTAAAATGAGGATGAAATTAATCTGTCTGCAGGCTGATTAGGGTAACGCCTGAGCACATGTTTCAGAGGGATTATTTGCATAAGAACAAAGGAAACCCTTTTTTAACCAAAGTCTTTGCACTTTGCTATTTATCCCCATTTTCTACATGTTCTAACTTGAAGGACTGTCATACAATTAAACCAGCTTTAGAACATTGCATATGTAAATATCTGCAACATGAAGCCAATCTCATGGTTGGTCCTCCAAGGTCAATATCACCCCTGAAGTGAATATCTCATAGATCTGTATTTACTCTCTAGCAATGGGCCTTGCTGTGATACTTTTAAGGCAAGAGTTTGATTAAATATAATTATTTTTACTGTGCACTTTTACTGTGCAGTGGCTCACAAGTCAACAGAATCGTTACAAGATCTCATGTAATTTCATACCATTTTTGTGTCTCTAGATTCTGCATGTAAAACCAGAAACAAGTTGTTGTTTAAGGTTATACAGCAGACACAAACCTCAACAATATAGCTGTCTGATGTCCAAAAATCTATAACAACTGAATAATATGTGTGTTTTTTGTTTTACTTGTACTGAAAAGAGGGATAAGAATAATTTGTTTTTAGTGGCTACAAGATTAATTATCAGTATAAAACCTATAATGTAAGATGAGTTCATGATTTAATCTGAGCAGAAATATTCCCATAATTTAACAGAATGTTGTTTTATTTGATGTATAATCTGCTAAAAGGATTTAGATCATGTATATAATGTGCAAGTATTTGTATCTGGTTTTGTATCTATGTTGGGGTGGCTTTAGAAAATCTATAGTTGCCATAGAGACCAACATGGGTCCAGGCACTAAGGATGAGATCAGCACTATTTGCGTACTTATTTTTCCTATTTTCATTATCTTCTTATTCAAGTATCCTTGTAGTAAAATATGTCCTCCATGAGGCTGCTACATTTCCAAATAACTTTTATACTATTTAACACATAGGTGTGTATTTTGCCACTCCAGTATTTGAACCACCCTGCCCTCCCATTAAACATATTTATTGTCCAATTCCTCACTTGTAAGTCAGGATAAGCAATGTTGTGCTCCCTGGTGTCATTTGCTATCTTTCCATTAGGCTCTGGCTGTTTCATTGTTACACCAGGCCGACATGGAACTTATGATGTCGCCTTCCCTGCTTTCTCCACTATCCAAACCGTTCAAACCTGAAAGTAATGAAATATGGAATTTAAGACTAAATATTAGTGGTGTCATAGACAGTTTGTTGCTGAAGATTACATTTATGAAGCTTATAAGTTGCAAAAAGAAGAAAAGAAAATGTCATATATGTATATATATATATATATAAATTAGTGGACATGATTTAGAGGACTTATTTTCTTGTTTTTCTGTGTTTTCTCATTATAGGAGAGGAAATTCATTGAGATTGATGATGTGGTTTAATCTGTTCTGACCCCATATATTTTAAAACATTTTACAATTTGCAATAAAATGCACCTGCATCATTATTATACTGGGAATAGATAATTTAGTAGTTTACATTTCATATAGTAGTATTGAATAATGGCTTATTTTCATGGTTATTTTTGTTTCATCTCTGAATTTAGTTAAAATATAGTAAATGTAAAATATCATGTTAGTGTGGATTAAAAAACTGTAATTCATTATATTCCTGCAACATAGATAAATATTTCCCTGGTATTCAATCCAACCAGTTAGCTGCCTGGCCTGTATATCACAGCAGGGAGACCAGAACCAATCTACAGAGACTGGTTTTGTCAGGATCCATGCTGCATTGGGCTTTTGTTTCTTCGGCTTCCCCAGAGAGCCAGCTATGAGCCTGAGAGACACGACTGAATGTCAGCCTCTGTGAAAAGAAGACCCTGCTGGTGTCTCAGCTGGATGCTGTTTAAAGGAAGCCTCCAAGACAGTCGAGCAAAAACCAGCAAAACCTTGTCTGGAAGTCTTATCTGAGAAGAACATCATGAAAGTCTGTCACCTGAAAGGAAGGTGCAAAGTTTCTCTGAGCAAATGAAAAAAAAATGAAGCTGACAAGAATTAATATATAAATAAAAGTTAAAATTAGAAGGGCTGCTTTTTAACACCAGATCAGCCAGACTCTCCACATCCTCATCAAAAATAGTTACAGATATTAAGATGCGACTTTATGGAACTTGCAGAGTAGGAAGTTTTTTTTTTTTTTTTTTTTTTTTTGCTAAGTTTAAAAAAGCAATGAGAAACTCCCGGAGGCTTGCTGTCATTTATCTGGTATAAAGTCAAAAGCACAAAGCTATTCTGATGCATGAAACCCATTATTCATAGTTTTAAAAGGAAGACAATGATAACTGAAGAAGATCCAAACGTCCTGGAGAGACATAGTAGTAGGAGGTTGTGGTTGTTATTAAACAAAGATTTTCATGTTGACAGTCAAAAATAGTGTGGGACCGTTTGAATTTTAATAAACCGTAAACAAACTTTAAATAAGAAATGACTAGTGAAGCAAAATGCTCCAATTTCTAATGGTTCCTCTTGAGTGGGTGGTACATCCCACAACAGAGACAGTGGCTGCGGGGCTCCAAAGCCATCTTAAGTAACGATGGATGACCTACATGTTGTTGTACAGACTTGGCTTTTAAAAGGGTTCATACATATAAGTGATATTCTCTTTTGTCAGTGAATACCAAAGGAAAAGGAAAGTTTCCTGTAAGTAAAACACATCTTATACAACAAGGAGAATTATATACTGAGAGATCAACCACACTAAAAAAAAACTGAAAAATCAAACAGAATCTGAAATAAAACTGTTTTGATTCCAGACCTTACTCTGCATTAGGATTGCCTTCCCTTTAATTTTCCTAACAAGATGTTTTGGTTTGGCATTTCATAAATCTAATTACCCATGATGGATGTTGGACAAGTTTCTGACAAGAACTATTAGCTATGTTAATCATTTTCTAAGTTTGCTGCTTCCTCTTTTTCTCACTCTCAAACTCTGTCCTTCATCACGTCTGGGGATTCTTTGACAAAATAAACCTACAACATGCTGATGAATTATTCAAATTTGACTCAGTGATGTATGAACACAGAGTTGCAAGCCAGAGATGCAGTTATCACTACCAGCAAACCTCTTCTCCATCTGACTGAACCTCCAATCCAACCAATTACCATCCACAGCCCTCCAGCTCCACAGCACCAAGTGGGAAGAAAAAATAGGAGCTGCTGCCTACATTATTCTAAAGTTCCTGCAGTTAAAACTGCTGCAGTGCAAAGATGGAGTTGATCAATTTATAGTGTAGCGAAAAATTACTTACAGTTGTTCCAGCAGTTAATGTCAAAGGTAATGTATTGAATGGAGCAGGAACATCGTTGTGAAATTCTCCCCTCTTAAGATATTTTCTGTTTCGTCTACAAATAATTCTGATTCCCATCTGTATTTTATTACAGTGATGACAATGAAAGTGGCATTACTATTGTGTAGTATCTGTCAGTTGTTGCTTCAGTCTGCTTTGTCACAAGGTAGCTATTTTATATTGTCTGAAAACTATCCATCTTCAAACTTACTGCTAAAGATAGATGTTTATAAACTTTGTTAGTCGGTATTAATATTGTACAGATAAATACAATACAGTTTGAAGGGAGAGCAGAAGAATAGAATTAGACCTGGTTGTTTGGTGCAAATGCAATGAGAATACACTTATCAGTGGTTTGAAGAAATAAAAATGTAACACACATATTCATTATTTCCATTTGTAATGAGTAACTGAATTAAGCTTATCTAAATTGATTCTAAAATTAGCTGGTTGAGAGTGAGATCTACTCAAACACCTGGGACATACAGTCATGAGAAGAGGACATTCAGAAAATCATATTTTGTGATTGCTATTCTGTAAATGTGAGAGTTGTGCTTTACTGTCTGTGTAATATTTAGATTTAGGCTGTGTTGTTAGAGTAAGTTTGTTTTGTTTGAATGCTAAAGTTGGCATCATGAGTGTGAAGGGTAGTGCAGGGAGAAAAATCCACCAGCACCAGATGTATTTGTGTTATTTTGGAAGAAGAAATAAATCTTTTGACAAACATCTACTGATGATATTTGTCTCAGTATTGCTGTAGTATTCCCATTTTAAAAACTAAAATATAATGTAGATTCATACAATTAAAACATAATTAATTATTAGTCTAATGTGAATATTAGGGTATTTTTGGATGGATAATATATTTCATTTGGAACAACTTAAATCTTTTAAAGTTGACCTTCAATTAAACTGACCTTTCATGATTTTAATTCTTCATTTGACCTAAATCTAATTTAAAATGCTCAAGTGAATGAACGTGATAAACGAACTTGTGTTTTTCATTAATTACACTTAATTAAATCTCTTGATACCATTTACAACAATTAATTTATGTAGGTTTGACTATTCTCTTTTTTCAGTGTACTAACCTTGTGTTGTACTTTGACAGTGATAAAGTACCACAGCACATAAACCCAACCCAAGTGAAGAAGTGTGAGTTAGCAATCAAAGGCACTTTTGGCAGCAGCTGTTGTTCAGCCGTGTGTGGAGATCCTGCATTTGACTGACCTATTGAACCAATTTCCTTTCACTCGAGAGTGTGTCATATCTGCCTTTGGCTGAAAACTGTGAAGATAAAAATGTGGTCATCAAACCAAGTATCACTACTCAAACCCCGCCCTTCAACGTGCTTCATTTTGATTCCTTTTCCATTCTTCCAAACTCAAACTGTACATTTTTTGTCTGTCTCTCTCTCCTTTTACTCGTCTACAGTGTGCCGCTGGCTGTTGGTCTGAAACTGTCTTCAATATTCATAACCAGGGAGGAAAAGAAGATGATGAAGGGCCAAAGAATCACACACTCAGAAGAATATAAACCAGTCATACCATGCAGGTTTGGACTACTTAACAACCACCACTAACTGCAGAAAAAAAAACTATGTTGAACAGAAAGTGCTAAAATACAAAAACATGTTAGATATTTTTTTCTCTTGTTTTAGTGTTATAGTGACAGACCTTCCCTTCTGCATGTATTAATTTGTTGAAAATACACAGGGAAAATATTAAACAGTTGTTGTAGTAAACAACTGCAATTCCAAAAAGGTTAGGACTCTGTAAAATATAATTAAATGTTTTACAGGTAAACACATATTTTATTCTCAGCAGAACATAAACAAGATATCAAATGTTAAACAGAGACATTTTACCATATTATTGTAATTATTAGATAATTTTGAACCGGATAGCGGCAACACATCTAAAAATTGGAAGATGGGCAATAAAATACTGGGAAAGGTTATTTGTATAAAAAATAAACAATAGCTGGAAGAACATTTGAAACCAGTTTATGTTAACTGGTGAACAGTCTGTTACGTGACTGGGAATGAAAGGAGCATTTTAGTGAGTCAGAGTGTCTCAGTTAAAAAATGGGAAAGTTTAATATTCTGTGAAAAAAATTGCATCTCAAAATTCTAGAACAATTTTAGGAAAATGTCCATTAACATAAAATTGCAAAGACTTTGAAAATCCCACCAACTACAGCGTATATCATGATGGAAAAATTCAGAGAACTGGGAAGAATCTCTGTGTGTATGAAACTAAACTGAAGGTTATGTTTTCTTCTGTTTCTGTTGAAATACCAACGAGTGCTTGTGTTGTTTACAGCTCTATGGAATCACCTGCTGTATTCCAACTGTGGGACTTATTTTGATGCCAGTGTGAGAATACATGCAGGCAAGATGGATGAAGGTCTTGCTGTCCATTTCTGAAAAAAAAAAAAATGTTCAGTACGGTTTAAAGGCAAGTGGTTGCTGGATACTTCATAAATATTTTCTCATGAAAAGCAAGAGAAAAATATATTGAGTTTAGTAGACAGCTTTACATGGCACTTCTTTAGTTTGTCCACAAACAACATGCATTGATGTCTTACTGAAAATGTTATAATAATACTCAGCAAAGCCTAAATACAGGGAATAAACTGAGAAATAACTTAAAACCTAACTATAAATTGTGAAATATATTGAGGATGTAGCCATTCCAACCCTGCACAGCAGAAAGAGTCTGAGTCTGTGTGAAGCGTTTGTTATTGCTCATGAGAAATCGTTATCTGATCCAAAGGCCTAAACTTAACTGTTTTTTTGTTTGGCTTTTTATCTCCCAGACAAACCAACTTATCTTTGAAGAAGATAGTAATAATATGGAATAATACATAGCTGCACATTCTGAGATTATCACATTCAAAAAAGTAAAGCACTATAACTAAAAAGTGTTCGTTGGTTGTGAAGTTTGACCTGCAGATAAGTAAACTTCGAGGTCTTGAAAATAACGAAACATACAAATCTTTTTGTGCAGTATGCCAGAACTAGACTTACCCCACAGGCTTGCAAGTAAAACACAATTAATCATCTGAATCCTTAAGTATAAATCAACCTCTCAGCACATCTATAACCTTCTGTGGTGGTGTGGTACATCCCATGCCATCTCGCGTAAGCACATTTCTGATAATGCATTACCAATTACCCTCTTTGCATTTACAGCTCATGGATTGTTTCTTTCTTGATTCAAGCACAGTTTCTCGTTATTGTGTCTTTTCATCTGAATGCCCTGAAATATTAGTTTGCTGCCTTTTTATCCTTTAGAGGATCCTCATAATGTGGAAAGTAAATGATTTTTAAAGCAAGATACCCTCTGGGGTGACTAACAATGTCAATCTATAGTATAAAGATAAGATGCACTTATTCCTGGTTTCATTATGCTTTAAATGATTAAAATTTTATTTTGAATCCTGTAAGTCCTCTTTACTACCATCAAAACAATTGTTTTAGATTCCTTACTAAACCCTTACTAAAAATGTATAAATACAGGCTCTGCTTTCATCCTAAGTAATTTATAGACACTGGCATATATATATATATATATATATATATATATATATATATATATATATATATATATATATATGGGCGGGGTGCACCCTAAAAAGCGGGGGGGGGGGAGTGGTATAAAGGAAGTAGGGGGTGA
>JBAMHX010000008.1:13754267-13765760 GCA_037177515.1 Pseudomugil tenellus | reverse complement strand
TATAGTTTAAAAGGATAAAAGTCAAATAAGTATTTTGTTTTAAATAAAGTTTAGGATCAAAACATGACTGACCCAACAGCAAAGGCCACAAGGATTAAGCTGAAATGGGTTTTGGCACATATTTATGCATGAGCAGGTGATATTTGACCAAGCACGCTCCTCATTTAATGGTGGGTAGTTTTTGAATAGGCTCCTACCTAAGAATACCTTATCAGAAGTTTGAGCACATTTTACCTCAGACTAAAGGTGTCGTGAAAATATGTTGAGTTTTCAATTTGTCCTGCTAAAAATAAATAAATAAATAAAAACAAAAACTGAACAACCAGGTGAAGAAGATCTATTTTACTACTGAAACTTGATTCTGTGATTACATTACATTACAGTCATTTAGCAGACGCTTTTCTCCAAAGCGACTTACATCTGAGAATAAGAACAACACAAGCACAGAATCAAACAGTAGATGACATCATAGATAAGTGCAGTCGAACTGCTGTAGTGTATTTGGGCACAGGTGTTGCCTGCAGTGCTAGGTGCATTTTTTTATTTATTTATTTATTTATTTTATCCCCTATGTTAATTAGATCTGAGTTTCTGCAAAGAGCTAGAACAAATTTCTCAAGTTAGAATAATTTCCTACCGATCACAACTAAGTGCAAAAATGTTGCTTAAAGAGCTGCGTCTTCAGCCTGCTTTTGAAAGTAGATAAGGACTCTGCAGAGCGAACAGAGTTTGGCAGTTCGTTCCACCACCGAGGAACAACAGAGGAAAAGGGTCTCGCTTGTGATTACCCCACGTAGTGATGGTAGTGCTAGGCGTCTTTCACTGGTGATATGTCAAAGTTGTGGATTAGTTTGGTCTTTCTGAATTAAGACATCTTTTACCTAACAGAGACTTCATCTAAGGTCGCAGTAAACATATGCAACCTCTTGTTGTCATGGCAACTTTATTGCTATGGGTTAAAAATGACATCCATAATTTAAAAAATAATAATAATTTTGAGGTGTATTTGAGGTTATGAACAAATGACAAATATGGCTGAGTTGGTGGCCCAATATTCATGACTGTGAACTTTTATTAAATAATTGTATTACTTATACAGATCAGACCAAAGACCTGTAGTGAGTAATGTAGAGATAGATGAAAGAACAGACAGTAAAAC
Source organism: Pseudomugil tenellus (assembly GCA_037177515.1). Lineage (NCBI taxonomy): Eukaryota > Metazoa > Chordata > Actinopteri > Atheriniformes > Pseudomugilidae > Pseudomugil > Pseudomugil tenellus. The sequence goes on along the minus strand of JBAMHX010000008.1, from coordinate 13,764,601 downwards.
CAAGCAGGGCATCGTCTTAGCATATCTGGTTTATGGTTGTTTTTTTATTTCTTTTTTTTTCTCCACCATGGCAGAGGTTATAATTTTTTTCTATTTTTTTCTATTTTTTAACTTGTCTTGTCCAGCATTAAAGCAGGTAGAGGTCATGTTTTCAGGGGCATCGGCTTGTCTGTCTGTCTGTTTGCAACACAACTCAGAAAGTTTTGCTGAAATCTTTATGAAATCTCAGAAAGGAAATAAGGAACAAGTGATCTGAATCACTCCCTGAATTCAGGGATTGCCATTAGAGTTTGGCAGAGGTCTGTGCTATGAGTTTTTCTTGTTATTATTATTAAGAAGGGGCTAATAACCTCTTTAGGCTGTATGGATCACTGCACAAAGCTATATTTGCTGTGCAGCCGAGGATTGGGGAATGTTTTGACCACTAACAGGCTACTACAACCACAGGCCTAATTCTGATCAGAGAGGTTAAAGTTTGGTGCTGGGCTGAACATTCACTTTTCTGAGGCTGAAGAAGAAAAAACTTTCAGTCAAGAAAATCACCCTGATGGTACAAATTCTGGACACGTAGAGAAGATATTGCAGGACTCGGAATCAAAATTTTCCACTCAATTGCACTGGTACAGCACGATCCGTTCACAGATGTTAGAGTCAGTGATGTATTTTACTTTTACAGATTATATAAAGGAAGACTGGTGCAGGTTGGCTGCTTGAACAAGTTTTAAATACCACTAGCTTATGTTACTGGGTTGGAGGTTAAGTTAGAAATGTGACCATGAATGAAAACAAAAAGATATGCCATGGTTTTATTAGGTTGCACTTATTAAAAAATATTTTTCCTTTGGTTTTATAGTTGGAAAAAAATAGCTTTGAGTGGTCTTGATTGCTGGAATCTGACATCCCACTGGAAAGATCCCAGTTAGAGCAAGGGCTTGGATTTACATATTCGTTGCATGCAGAGGCTGCAAATAACATATAAAGACGCCTTTAGAATGTTATTGAAGAGACGTAGATGGTGCAGAGGTCCGTTTCACAAAGCAGGTTTATTGAAACTCTGAGTTAGTTAACCCTGAAATGAGGCAACTTTAGGGTTTTCAGTTTCAGGAAGAGGGTTTAAATAATAGAGTTATAGGGTAAACTCTGGCCTGTTTCACAAAGAAGGCTAACCTTCATATTATGTCAAGGGTCAATTTGAGCCGTTTAAGTTTTTGTAGTAAACAGAGTACTAGTAATCCTTTTTTTCTCATGAAAATTTATGACTTTTCCTTATTTGGGGTTATGAACATTTGAGTAAAATTTTAACACTTTGATGTGAAGTGGAACCTTTGCGCAGTGTTTATATACAAATATGATGTTGAGGGTCATTTTGACCCTGAGACTTTGTATCCCTGATTTTTAACTGGGATAGTGATGAAGAGGAAGAGATTTCAGAGACAGATGATCTTTCAGAGACTGAGGACAACGCTATTGATGATCCAGATCAGGGGTGGGCAACTCCAGTCCTCGAAGGCCGCAGTCCTGCGAGTGTTAGGAATGTCTCTGCTGCATCACACCTGAATCAAATCATTGGGTAATTAGCAGCTTTGCTCAGAGTTTAATGTGAAGCTCTGCACATGACTTCTAATTAAGTCTGATGTGTGTCAGGTGTTTTATTGCAGGGAAAGTCCTAATATCTGTAGGACTGCGGCCCTCGAGGACCGGAGTTGCCCACTCCTGATCCAGATGATCAAGTTTCCTATGAAGAGGAGATTTTGGAGGATGAGCCTGCAGTCCCCATCAGATAAACCAAGGAATGCAGCAAACATTCACAGAGTGAAGTGGACATCTAAAGATGGTACTATACAATGGTCAACATCACCACACAAAAGCCACGGTACACTGTCTTCTTCCAATATCATCAAAATGACTTCTGGTCCAACAAGATTTGCTGTCACACGAGTTGCTGCCTCCAATGCCTGTGTCCTGTTGACTGAAATAGATAAGAAATGGAATACAAGCAAACTATAACGATGTAACCTTTTTCTGGAAGAACTCAGCAAACCACTTGTCACACTAAAAATCCAGAGGCGAGCCAGGCCAGCTCGATCCCCAGCAGCTGTGGCTGTCAATGAAAGGGTCAAGTTCATCAACCAACCTGCAATGGATCCAGTGGATGCAGGTGTAAAGAAGTGGAAAAGATGCCAGATCTGCCCCTCCCGAGAGGACAGTAAAACAAGTACCTATAGTATGAAATGCAAAAATGACATCTGCAGAAAGCACAGAGTAACGTTTTGTCCATCATGTGGAAAACACTGAAAATGTTCAAGCTTCTGAGAAAACTGGGCAAGTTAAAAAAAATTAATTAATTGATTAATCCAGGTGTGCCTGGCCATTGCTGTTGGGGTTACTGAGATCAGACACACCTGAAGCCCTAAAGCGCTGTTTAAAACTGATTTTTGTACCTTTTGTGGATATTGGTGTGAATACATTAAGAGTGGCCTTAGAGTTAATATTATTCTTTATTGGAGCTGGTCCTGATTTTGGTTTGTTGAAGCCTGAATTTGTCATTGTATAGTGGTTTTATTTGAACTGCACCATCGACCCATCTCACTTCATTTTGGGGTGTGGGACAATAAAAACCCTTAATTCCATCTGGCACAATTATTTTATATTACGTCCTTTTCCCCCTGAGACCCGAGCCGTAACAGTGCAATTTCTATGAGCAAAAATTTTCCCAGGTTTAAAAAACACCATGCAGATACTAACTATAGCTTCATATTCTCCTCCCTGCACCTACACAGGCCAAATTGTGTGTGAATTCCCCATATTGCATACTCATTGCGGCAGACATACTAACAGGATGAAGATACACTATTTTGCACATTTGAAAGATGAAACCATCAGTGTGCGCTGGTAGTAAATCAGTTTGCACATACAAAATAACATGTAGAATGACTTTGCACATCTGGTCTGAAGATGTGGCAGTAAACCTGCTGGAGATATGTGCGACAGTCAGATAAATTTTTCAGAAAAGACTTCAGTGAATTGAATGAAATGAATTCAGTGGCACTTCAGAGTAACAGCTTTCCTATCAAATATAAATATCTTATTTTGCCATCTGATGACAGAGGGAAAGAAAGTTTCCTGGCTTCAGACTCCTGTTCCTCCAGCCTGAAAGGAGGTGAGTGAACAGTCTATGTTGAGGGTGAAAGGGTCCTTGATGATGGAGGCAGTCCCCTGTGGACTTTGCATTGGTCTGCACAGAGGGAAAGGGAATCCTGGTGATCTTGGACACAGTTTTCACCACTCTCAGCAGGCGTTTGCAGTGCAGCTGTACCACACATGGATGCAGCCAGTCAGGATGGATTGTACAGCACTGAAGTAGATATTGTGCGGGATTTCTGGCAACTGCCAAACCTCCTCAGCTTCCTCATTAAGTACAGCTGATACTTAGCTTTCTTCACCACCTGAATAGTATTTAGTGTCCACAGGGCCTGAAATTCACAGCTCAATGCAAACATGATATAATCTAACAGCAGCTATATATGCTCCAGAGCATTTGTAGCGTTGGGAGAAAAAGTGAGGCTTTATTAAACTTTATAGCTTTAAAGCACAAACTACTGATCCCATCTGTCCATGTATTTCTAAAGCTCCACCACAGCTTCATTGGTCCATTTCTTTGATGTCCTTACAACAGGTTTGCCGACTTGTCATTTCTGTCTGGATGCAATCTGTGCAACACGAAGGACAGCATGTCGGTGGTGCAGGAGTGGTCCAGTATGTTTCCTAACTGGTCAGGTACTTGTTAAACTGTCTATTTGGATAATTTAATGGCGAGATTAGCCTTAGTTAAAGTTCCTAAGTGTTAAGATGAGGGTAGGTGGTGGACCCAAATGCAGGTGAGGAGCTGAAGCAGGAGGCAGCCAGGGTGAAATGTAACAGGATTTATTATGGAAATCCAAAGAACTCGAAGAATTTACTAAACAAAGAACGATATACAATGAACCAGCAAACAGAACAGAAACCAACAGACTTAAATACCACTGAACTAAAACAGGTGAACACAATATCCAATCAAACACAGGTGAAACTAATGAAGACATGAAGCAAAAGACAGAAACATGGGGCAAAACAGGAAGACTACAAAATAAAACAGGAAACCAGGAAGTCTACAAAACAAAACTAATAAACCCAGAAACCATAACACTGAGAACAATAGCCAAGGCCTCCTGATTTGATGGTTCCACACAGTGACGAGAATAAATCATGAGAGCTTGTGAGGTTAAAAAAGGATTCGTAATTTAAGAAGAAGGCCTGTGAAAGAACTGTGACATTATAGCAATTGCCAATGATGTAATAAAAATAGATTTGATCACCTTTTGCTTTACCACAAAGCTCTGCATGTCTGAAATAAGTGTACAAAGCAGATTTTGGATTTTTTTGCAAAGTAAAGCACATTAGAGAGGGCTATACACTGACGTACGGGAACGAATGGTCATGTTACCTGAGTGTTTTCTCACTTTTTTGTGGGCTTTCTTACTCAAAATGGCAAGGAAACCCAAAATAATAGCTGGAAAACATTCAAATAAGTCCACAGGAGCTTTTTGTATAGAGTATGTATCGTCTGAAGTGTTGCAGAAAATTGGATTAAAAGACAAATATAAAAGAAAGACCTAAAAATAGTTGCAATCAACCATCTTAAAGGGAAACTACTGCTATTGAAATTTTGTTTTATTTCCACTGGTCACATGTAATTGTAAATAGTACAAACCAACAATAGAAACAAAAGGAAGAAAAAGAAAAGACCTTCCAATCCCCCAATTTTTAAGCAACAATACTATAATGTACATCCATCATTTCTCTTCTTTGTCTCAGAGATATTGCATCAAAAACCAGAAATGAAACCAAAACTTCTTGAAAAAAAACTATCGGGTAACGTCAAAAATCATCCTTCCTGTTTGTGAGTAACCTAATGCTATTGTGACTGCACGCGGTTCAGACATATACTGTGTGGAAGTTGAAAGTGTTACAAGCTTCAATGAAATTATATTAGCTATTTTTACAGCAAAGTGACCATTGTGCTCATTCAGACATGAAGCCGACACGTTTGGCTGCCCTCAGATTAATGGAAAGGAGCTCATGTCTGAAAGGGGCTTAATAATCATCTTAACGTAGTGAGCACTGCTGTCCTTCATGAAAACCTTGCGGATGACGGTGGTATGCAGTAGGGAACAGACTCACTTGCTCCACATGTCATAACTCATGACAAAGCTCCACTATTCACTAAGAAACCAATAACATCAGATGAACTGAATACCTGACTTGCCCCTTACTTGTTTGGTATGCAGTACTTCTGATGTGTTGTGTGTTATGGTCTTTTGAGCAGACTATGCACAGCAGAGTGTATTGTTTCATCACCTTCTAGAGGCCTGGCATGCACTCTGGCATCATTTCTGGTCCTATTTGTTGCATTTAGTTGCATAGCTTTCATTCTGCTGTTGTATAAAAGTATTTATTTTCAAACATGTGAAGGTAAAAAGTTTAGTGTAGAAAATGTGTAAGCCGGGCCAACAGGGCCATCTTTACCTCCTCATCCCTACAGGCATGCTACAGTACATTCAAAGCTAGCCTAACACATTTATTCAGTTGTTGACAAATATAAAGCAATGTAAAACACTTGAAAAGTACAGTTGGACCACTACTGGAAACCATTTTTTTCTTTTATTGCAGTGATGAAAAGCAGCACATGTAGAAATAAAGCTTCTTTTTATTCTATTAATAAACACAGGTAAAAACCTTATTTTATCCGATTAATCTTACCAGATTTATACACATAGTCTTTTTTTTTCAGAAAAATGTTGTATTTTTAACATATTTGCACTGAACACACACAAAAAAAAAGTATATGGAGGATGTTATTCTGATGTTTCCAACATCTATAAAAAAAAAAGTAGAACGGCGCCACTTACTGTGTTGGCTGAGGGAACGCTGGATCTGTGGAATCAACTTGAACTATTGCAGAAAAGGTTATTTCATGGTCTAAAGTTGTCAGTCACACTGAGACATAATTATGAGTGAGACTAGGTCAACCACTGCCATGCTGCCTGTGAAATACAGAGATTTTAATGGATCTGGAAAGTGTGCTAAGACATTGTAGGCTACTCTACTATATGCAGGAAATGGATTTATTTGATTACTTTAGTCATTAATAATCAGTTAATCATATGCTAAACATCTAGTGCTTTTGTTGAAAAATAACTTTTAAGTGTCACATTTATCAAGCCGTAGATCAGCCACTGCTTCATGTCAAGATGATCTGAGTTTAAAGCAACGGAAAAACTGTAAAAAGGAAAAATAAAAAGTTATGTATGACAGCTGTCTGCATGGTCACCGTGACAAGATTTTAAGAACATTATATTTATCAGTTTAGAATCATTAACAATAAAGTTACTTTAAAAGCATGTTGACAACCAGGTTAATTTTTCTTTAGGTGTTTAACAGTAAGTTTGCCATCAAAAACATCTTTGTTCGTTTTATTACATGGCCAGTTGGTGGAGATCTGCTCCATTTGCTTTAAATGACCTGTAGACTTTACAATAAAGCAGTTTTCTAAATAATTGGTCAAATAAACTTCATGTTTTTCAGTCACAGTATGCATTTTAATCCGTTAGAACAAAATTAATCTACATTCAAGCAGAGATGATTATATGGTGGCATTGTCCAGGGTCCACGCAATCCTGAGGCCTTCATCCATTTATAAACGATGTTTAAAAATATCTGACTTTAGTTCTAAAGTGCTTATCAACCAGCGTTCCTAATTAAGACTAATTTATCTGTGAATAAAGCAGCCTTCAACCAAAAACTGGTACTGCTCCTTTAAATGATCAAATTTTTAATTTTTTTTTTCGATGGGAGGGAAATACGGAGACAAGGGAGGCGAAGCAATGAAAAGAAAAAAAAAAGAAAGAAAAAGACCCACACACATAAACTCGCGGGCGAATCCACACTCTCCTTGAACATAAGCGCAGACCCTGTCAGGCTGACCAGAGTCATCCAGCTGCTGCGTGGATGTGTGCAGCCCTCTGGACTTGGTGGGAGGGGAGAAGTTTCCCCAAAGATAAGCCTGGATCTCTGAGAGAGACGATGCCTTTCTCTTCCAGACGCGTCTCACAAGCTGCTTCGTGGATTTGCTGATTTCCTCTATTATTTCTTTCCAAGTTATTCGGCGGGGTTGAGGGGAGATTTTGAGCCAGAGGATGCTCCCACAGGTCATTTGGATTCTGTATGTCTTGTCTTTTTGCTTTTTCCAAGGAGGCTTTATCAGGTAAGCCGCTCGAACATTTATTATTATGTTTGTTTCCCCTCTGAATTTATTCATTTGTCTTATCTTGTGCTTGAAATGAACTTTTGCACCGGTAGAGTTGACCCTGCTGTCACACCTGTCATTCCATCCACTTTTTAAATTGGTCTGTTGATGTCGCGCTTTGCATGAATGCAGACTGCACGCGCTACACGCAGAGCGCCATTCACTAATTAGTGGGAAAGAAAGGAGAAAATAATCGTATCAGTATTAAAGAAAGGAATGCCAGAAATGACATAATTTTATAAAGTGGTTCATTTGAGAAAAATGTGTTTACGCACAGAGAAACAGATATTTCCTTTTTTCCACTTATTTTTTTAAAGGCTTTATTGCACAATGTAGTTGCTGATTTGCAAATATTCAATCAATGCAAAAAGGGGCACTTCTTAGTGTCCTGAGAAAACCTGCTCCCTGGTGTCAAACTGGGCTACCTGTGGAATCCAGTCGCTGCGGGGCTGCGTGGCTTTGTGAGGAGCAGAAAACGCAACGGCAAGACTATGACGCCAATGAGGTGTGATCACAAAACTGGCTTGTGGTGGGGGATGGGGGGGGGGGGCAGTAGTTCACTCAAACATATGTTGTGACTTAAAAATTGATTTACAGTTGTAGGAAAAAATTGTGATCACAAACTATCCACTCTTTTGTTTCATTCTTTTAATGTTGCACAAACACACCTCATCACTCACTTCTTCCTTTGTAGGGCACTCTGACCGCCTGACAAGACCTCCTCCTCTCTTCCTTACTTTCTTCTTCCCACCTCCATGTTACCTCCTTGTCCCCTCTCCTCCTTCCTGATGGCAAAATAAACTTTTATTTGCACAGAGCACTTTCCGTATTTCATGCCCCGCCACCCTCAGGTGTGAGCGAAAGGGAATTAAGATCTGCATAATCCTGGAGTGGAACAGAGCCGTGACTCTGAAAACCCAGGGGTGAAGAGAGCAGCTTTTAGCCTGCAGTGGCAGTCAACTGACAGCACCCCCTCGGAGAAATTTTATGGTCTCCTGCCAGCCTTCCTGCTTACTATGTGGGGACAGAGTGGGAGGGAGGCAAAAGGAAGAGGAAGCGATTGAAGAAGGAGGGCAGGTGTAAATGACAGGCAGAATCAGATGGAGCTGTTCAAATGCTGAGGGAGTTATGTAGGGTGAAAATGGGAAAGGAGCAACCTGGGATGCATGCTAACAAGAAATTGAGAGGTTGATGCACTTAGGTGTAGGCAGCAGGGATATTAATAAAATAGAGAATGGGGCTTGTAGATAGAGAGAAATAGTTTCCATTGGAAAGAGGAGATGAGGTTGAAAGAATGAAGTGAGAGATGGAAAGTATTGTCAGAAATGTGATACAAGGTTGCCAATGTCAGTGTTTAAACTGGTTGGATGCATGTGGTAGATGGTTGTCAATAAGATTAAATGAGGGGCTGCAAAAGATGTGATGAAAAATACCAGTCGAAGTGTGATAGCTAATAAGTTTGGGTATTTTTCAACATAGACCTGTAAAGAGACTGTGTTGAGCTGTGAAGTTCAACTTGATTAGAAGCTCCAAAGAAAGTCTGTCCGGTTTGCTGGCTGGTTATTTTCATCTATGCTCTGATCGCCAGTCAACACTGCATACTTTAGATGTGATTTCTAAATAGTTGCTTTGTTTGACAAAAGTGCTTTTCTTTAATACAATCTTTATTTTTCAGTTCATCCATTAATTTCAATATGATACTGGACAGAAGTTTCTTCTTATTACTGTGGATATAATAGCGAAACATCTAAACAGGCTTTTGCTAATCAGCACTGCAACATGTGTGGATCCTTTGGACTTTTCTATATTTATGAATAAATGTGAGTTAAAAAATTATAGCGTCTGCTACAAGACCTTTGAGTAAATTAAAAATCATAAAGTAGTTGTGGAATGTTTTACGGCCAGAACAAAGCAGATTTACGAGGATTTGGGCATACAGGGCTGAGAACGCTCTCGAGGTTGGAAAAGCTTCCAAAACTAGTTTGTGTGCAGGTGGAAGGAAATGCAAGTGCAATGCTACCGTCCACAGAGTTGGTCAAGGCAGGGAAATGTATGATAGTTTGCAAGGTCGACTTCTTTGGAGGGGGTGGGGGTGTCTTCACAGTGGCTACTGGAAAAAGTGTAAATTGTTTTAGGAGTATTGAAATTTAAATAAAACTTTTCAGCTTAAAGGATAATTTGTGATGACTACAACAACAAAAACGGTGGAACTTTTTCTAACAATGAGCATTGTTCTCAGAGAATGATAGTTGTACATCACCACATTAATTGATGTTGTATGTTGATATTAAACCTAACACTACTGTACACTGGAGTGAAAAATTGGAAATCAACTGTTTGAAGAAGTGATTTGCCTGCACTGGCAACAGGTGTTTTTCCCAAGTCACTGAAGATAGCTGCCATTAAGCCTCTCCTAAAGAAAAGGACTCTAGACGCCTCTATATTGAACAACTATAGGCCTGTCTCTTACCTCTCTTTTATATCCAAGATAATTGAGAAAGTTGTATTTAACCAGCTTAATGAATTCTTAAATAAAAGTAGAAATCTTGATAAATTTCAGTCGGGCTTCCGACCTCATCACAGCACTGAAACAGCTCTGGTCAAAGTCCTAAATGGCATTAGACTCAATATTGATTCTGGTCAAGTATAATTGCTGGTTCTGTTGGATCTCAGTGCTTTGTTTGATACTGTAGATCACAAAATCCTGTTGCGCAGACTGGGAAACTGGGTTGGACTTTCTGGAGTGGTCCTTAACTGGTTCAGGTCTTATTTAGAAGGGTGGAGTTATTTTGTTACAATCAGCAGCTATGAAACTGAGAGAGTGGCCATGACTTGTGGAGTACCTCAGGGGTCAGTTCTTGGACCTCTTCTTTTCAACTTGTATATGCTACCTTGTAACGATTCACCTGATCTTTTCCAAGGCGATATAGTCACAACTTATTATTAGGTCGCGAGCGGCTCACACTGTAGCAGCAGGGGTGAAAAAACA
>JBAMHX010000008.1:13736139-13754167 GCA_037177515.1 Pseudomugil tenellus | reverse complement strand
ACGTCATTTTCTTCTCGGAGCCCCGAGAACAAGAACAAATTTCTCGCTTCTCGTGGAGTATGTAACAGCCTTAAGTAATAAGTCCTATGTGAGCTGAAAATGCCAATGGCTCTGCAAACTTGTTTATTTCTTCCATCTTTGTGTGGGTAGGAGGCCAACCATTTTTATATATGAATCACAAACAAGCCCCTCGGAAGAGATGGAAGTTATCTTAGTAAAAGTTAAAGTTCACAATGTCAAATTACATTATGATCACTGTTGTCCATCATGAACTTAAGCTGAAACATACATTTTAACATGACTATAAAGCAGGATTTTTTTTTATGATGCATGTGTCTCAATTTCAAATTATTTACCAAAAATAATGTTTTTCTATAGAAAAGTTCACTGAAATACCTGTTAAACAACTGGAAAAAAAGCTTGTCACAGCAAACTCTGTGCTGGAAGTAAACATAATCTACCCAAGTCAAACCTCAAAAGCTCAGTTGCTGAGTGAGGACAGTCTTTCTGTGATAGTTTTGAATTAAATTCTGATGGTATTCCCTGCTGCTGTAAAAGTATCTGCAACAGCAAAGTAATATCTGGAGGCTTGTAAACAGTACAGAGAAAGGGCTTGCATTTACTTTATTGTAAATGTTTCATACGCCATAAGATTTTTAAATTCCCATCTAAACATGGATAGTTACATGGTTGTTATTTTCAGGCAGAAAATGTCCAAGTTTACGCTTGCATAAATAAACCTTTACCAAATGAAATAGAGGAATGAAAGAAATTAATAATGAACCAATCCAATATAGAATTTCATATTTTTATGTTTCCTAAACAATTGTATTAAGAAAAAGAAAATAGATATTCCATTTTGTCGGTGGGTTTCATCTTAACTAAACTTATCACAGACAGTTATGAGGCTTCTTACACTTTTCCAAAAAGAGAGGAAACCCCACACATTTGGTTGACACACAACAGCAGCGATGGGATGGAGAGCAGATGGGATGTTTATGCGAGTTAATGACTAAAAAATGAGCCAAGCAGGAGAGCAGAGATGAACAGACGGTTTGCTCTTCACAGCCACCTCCACTTTGAGTGGTAGTGGTGTACTCATCAATGAAAGACTGGGGGACACAAAAGAAGTTCATCAAACAAAGACGTTTATTTATTTAATGCTTTCAAGTTTTAAATTCCAAAGAGAGTATATTGAAGATCTACTTCTTAAAAACAACTTCAAACCAGATATGTATTCAGCTCATTCTCTTTTTTTTTTCGCTCTTTTGGAATAGTTTAATTTAACAAATTACCTCACTGCTGCTTTAAAAAAAGTCATTGCTAACATTTACTCAGTAACATAAACATCCCTTCTGCTCTTGTCTTAAGCAATATTAAATACTAATAATGAAAAAGACTCGGCAACATATCTTTAGCCAGGCCCTTTGCTACATTGGACATTAAATTTGTGATTGAATAAAGGAGGAAGGTGACAGCTCACTGATGGTCTCTAGTCATGCAGTGTTGGACTGAAACCTCATGACAAGAGATGTGAGTGATGGTTTTCAACCCATTTCAATCAAACCACACGACCTTTCCATGTCTCTGCTATCTATATAAGATGCACAAAAAAGCCTCTTTTCTTCCATCATAAGACAACAGCTGTTACTGAGAAAGCGATGCTGCAGGACAACATGTAGTTTTTATTAGATGCTTTACTTCCTGAAATATTCAGAACTTATTAAGGAATTTTTCTCACATTAAAAAAATCGCACAGGGAGTTAAAAAGCTTTAATCATACCTTTAAAATAGTTTTCCCCACTGTGCATGAGAAATGGGTCTCTTACCCAGCCTTCTCCCAGCTACACTGTATTTATGATATGCTGCCACTGCCAGCTGAAGTCCAAACCCTGAGCCACTAAATAATAAATGCATCATAAAGCGCATGATGTGCATCAGATCAGTGTTAATCTAAGGATATATTGTTGAAAGTCAGATGTTATATTTTCCAGTGGTCGGGGAGGGAACAGGTACAAACACTTTGAGCAGGCCCTTCAAAATGACTGCTTTTCTTATTCTACAACTTTTATTGTCAAATTTGTTGCCTCATTTTTTATGTTTAATATACCCCCTCGAGACACACTCAATCTTTTGAGTGAAGCAGTGCAGCAACTTTTAGCCGGAGACGTTGGGTTTGTATGTAATTTAAAATAATATTAAAGAAAGGCACTGTTAATTTATGCTGTTTTTTTTTTTGCATGAATGATCACTGAAAAGATGTCCAGATGTGCAAACCACTGCTGCAGTAGAATACAGTGTTGCCATTCAGCTTGTGGATTACTTTCAGCTTCTTTGACTGAATGATAAAAGCATTGTCATTTTTGTTCTGAAAAAAATAAGTAATTTGTAAAGTTGCTGATTTATGAGAAAAAGTTGTAATGAAAATCTTCACTGTATTTTCAGGGTTGTTCTCTTTTGGTACTGAGGAAACTGAAAGTTGTGTGTGTGTGTGTGTGTGTGTGTGTGTGTTTGAATTAAATCTATGTGCATGTGTTACCATAAAGTCTTATCTTCAATATGTGATCATATTTGGTGCACTTTAATGAAGAATAGTAGACTGATTGGACACACATAAAAATGGTTTAACAATGACATGAAGAAAAAAAAGGGGGTTAGGTGTCATGCTGAAAGCATCAACCCCAAATGGATCCAAACTTAAGTCTAAGTGTGGCAAAATAAATTCTGTTATATGGTATGAAAGGCGTATGGAATGGGAAAAGGTAGAGATTTTACTGAGTTGGAGAAAAATGACAGCACTTACATGGAATTATTAGCTTTAAATAGCATGAAGAGAACAAGGCCTGCGCCTTTTGAAGCGACGGCAATGGGTTTATCCCCAAATGGCCTCAATCCTCCTATTTCTCAATCGTCGAATAGACACAATACAGTAATATAAAGCCGCATATGTTTAGTCCCCAAAGCTCAACCTGGTGTCGAAACTTTGAACCAGCCCGGTATGGTATCAGGACAGGATGCATCCTGAGGTCATGACCTTTTATTTGCACTTGATTTGAGGTCAATGAGACAAACATTTCTAGAGATAAAGCCAAAAAATGTATTTTTCATACATAAAGAGCCACCTCGTGAGGAAACCATAAATCCTAAAATGGTGAAATTCGATGCAGGTCGTCCTTTTGAGGACCTAAACAAGTATACTGAGTATCAAAATCTGAAAATTGTTCAAGATATTGTGCTCACACGAAGGATATCTGGTGGTGGTGGTTGTAATGAAACAACAATATGCCTGACACGCCGCATTCATCAATATAATAATGTAATGAAGTCAACCTAACATAAAAATGACAATTAGCTAATACAAGATACAGAAAGGGAGCAAGAAGAATATCATCATCAAACTTAAATGCAAAGTAAAGACAATGCATTTGAAAATGAGAGAACTTCAATTTGATAAGTGAAATCATATTGAAATCCGCAAGCATTGACAGTGATGTGAAACCACAGCTTAGCCCAGAAACTAACGTTGTTCTTGCCTCAGAACCACTGAGTGTGAGTCTCTTCAGTACGCAGGAAACAAAAATATGTGACATGATGGTAAAGTAATGCAATTAAGTGGACCTCTCCACTCCTCTTCTCTGGGACTTGTAGATTAAAATGGCCACTTATTGACTAGAGCAGCACTTTGGCTCCGAGGTTCACAACTGTGGGTCATTATGCTTTCTGCAATTAGGAACATGAAGTGGGAGGCCATTATGAAATCCTCCATCATGTCATTATATCTCTACATATCTCTACCGATGTTTAATTTTTTTTTTCCAGGAAGAAAACATAAAAAAGCATGTTTTGTTAGAGACTGCCAGTGAAGTCAAACTAAAAGATATTGTTTAGTAAATGAATCAACATATCATAAACATGTCATAAATTAGTGATTACATCAGGATTTCTGAGCCACAGTTAATTCCAACTGCATACCTAATTAATATTCATTACACAATCATAAACAATTTGCATTGATATTTTCATTTTAGCTATTTTGTATTAATTCAACATTAGTTTTAAATAAAATTTCAACCACCTCCATATATTTATGTATTGTGTGTGCAGTAATTAGCAAAGCTAATTCTACCAAATTTCTCCCAGTTTTAGATGGTGCCAGTATATGAGTCATGTCAACACTGTGATCCTCTCAAAGATGCCACGTTGCAACACCCAGCTCTCACAAATGGAACAAACTGAAGGCTGGCTGCAGTCAAAATAAAATGCAAAACAATGAATTGTTCTTTTGCCTCCATTTTTTCAAAGCTAAAGTCACGCATGAGCAGCGAAGCAGAATCTGTCAGGTTAGGGAGGTTGAGAGTGTGGTTGAGGGGATTACAGCTGTGTTTCTTAGATAACACCTTGGTAGGGAGAGGGCTTCTTCTCTTCAAATGAGGGTGGTCCAGGTGCGCAATGTAGAAATCCTCGACACACTGGAGGAATTGCTGTCTGATAATAGGACTCACCTTAAATCTCACACATGAAGAAGGAATTTACATTCAATAGTGCTTATCACTGTTTCAACCGCAAATAAAAAAACCTTCTGAGAAATATTTCGGCCTTTTGAGTCTTGAAATGGTTTTGTATCAATAGGTGGACATACTGTAGGTGGCTATTTTTTTACACGTTGCCATGTAAGCATTGTGTTTGCTTTAAGTGGCCAACATTTGACTTTTCTACAGAGTGCAAGGCTGCTTCAAGGGTAAAATGCAGCATATCATGTAGTACTTACTACAAATCCCTGCCTTGACCTCCGCATCACTGGAAGAGTTTTTTCTCCCAACATTAGTGAAATGACTAGTTGTCCTTGACAAGTGAAGCACAGTATCAAACCATAATGGTATCATACTTGGTTTAAGTTTTTAAAAAGTTTAAAAAAAAGAACAAAGCCATGTTTTCAGAAGTGTTTCTGCTAATACCCAAATATATTATATGTTAGGGTGAACAATCTTTTTTTAATATAGTTCTGATTGCAAACTGTGTTCCATTTCTATTTTATTGTTATACTGATAACAGTTTTTTCTCAGCTTTCCTGAACAAATAAATATTTGATGTTTAGGTTTATACCTAGGTGCTTCATTATTATTTTACTTTGTCATTTATGCAAATGAATTTAGTTTCTGTGCAAAGCATTGATTAACAATATAATGACAAAAAATAGTTTGATCAATACTTCTAACTTTTTAGACTTATAAATTATATAAATTTTGATATTATATTATATAAATTCTAAATGATTTTATATAAAACCACTTCAGGGAAAATTACCAGTATGCAGGAATTTATGAGAAGTTTGAATCAGACTACAAGTGTTTAATAGCTGACATTTTCAACAAAGGCAAATCTATTAGATGCTGTTCTGAAACTTTAACTCTGCCTCTTCTAATTTAATCAACAGTCTGTGAGGCTTGTTTTCCTCTCAAAAGGACAGAATTATTTTAGCTCACATGTCAAAGTTGAAATCATGTTAGTTAGATTAATGTGGTCCTGACATCATTTCCATCCATTTAATTTTCTAGATAACTGTTCCCCCATAATAACCCTAAATTGGTTGTAATTATTTCTCCCGAAGGACATGTCCGCCTGTAAATGAAAGGATTTCAGGAAATCCTTGGACAGTGGGACGAGGCATGAGTCATCAAGATGCTCATGTAGCCTGGAAGGAGGCAGACAGGATTGGTTCATTCCCTGTCTGCTATGTGTGAAGATTTTTTATTACTGTGGTTTGTGTGTAGTCATGTGACAGCATGGCTGCATCTGATTGGTGCAACAGTGGTTATTACTACTATCTGATTTTTTTTAAAACAAAAGGCAACACTTACCATATTTTATTGTATAAATGGTATGAAAAACAGAATTAAAGTTGAGTTAAACTTTTTTCATTAGCTTTACTCAATTGAAAGTAAAAGTAAAAACATTTAAACTAAACTAATAGGTAGCATCTTGCAATCAGTTTTATTCTTTGCATTCTTTTACATTATAATTATAATTGCAAATAAATATATACAATTTCACATATAATGATTGTTTATTTTTCATTGTATTTATAAATTTTTAGCAATCATGGTGATTATTTTAAAACAATGTAAACAAGGGGTGGGGCTTTAATGCACTAATTACAGAAAAATTACACAAATTTACGCCTTTAATCGTGTAACATCAACACTGATAGTCACTTTAGTTTCCACTACTAACTTAGGGTCTCACAGCGCTTTACGTCTTAATCATGGCCAAAACCTGTCCAAAAGTGGTCTCCTGTGAAGCAAACGATGTTGTTCATGTCGACTTTAAGATGAGCTACAGTTGATTTTTAGACGTGGCAAGGTGCGGAGAAAAACCAAAACTGCATTGCAAAACTGCAAACTTGGAACTATTCAAAATCTTACATCACAGACAACCACGACCTGAACCAGTGGTAAAGGCGTGGTAAAGATTCGCAACACAGGTGAAACACACGTGATAATCTGTGTTCTGGGAGTGATTAAAACTTGGAGAGATGCAGTATGACACGAAGGTTTAATGGTCTTTCACATACATAACGACGTCTTGAACAAGTGCGAAATATGATTGATCACTGCCTAATCCAGGGGTTGGCTACTCCGGCCCTCCGAAGCCACAGTTCTGCAAGTGTTGGGAATGTCAATCTCTGCACAAGTCTGCTAATTAATTCTGATGTGTGTCACCTGTCTTGTGGCAGAGAAACCTCTAACACTTGCAGGGGTGCGGCTTCGTAGGACCAGAGTTGCCGACCCCTGGCCTAATTAATTCTATATCACTTGTGATTTGCGGAATATAATTTTTGTGAGACCTTGGCACTTGCAGTTTAGATGTAAAGGGGTAAACATGAACCCTCAACGGCCCAACATTTCCTTGCTGAGAGAGGAGGATGGTACAGAACATTTGGGTGCGTGTGGAGATCTCAGCTGGGGGTTTACGACCGTCTCATGATCGAACTGCGTAACGAAGATCCAAGACCCTTTCACTTTGAGGATGAACCTATTTTTAGCCTTACATTTGACTAGACGTGATTAGGGTACCTAGGCAGTGCTTTTCCTGTGGAACAGACGCCAACAGCCATACCCCGTATAAAGCACAGCAAAGCCAAAAAGGGTTAGCAACATTGGTGCTATATTTAGCAACTTTTGAGATCCTTTCAGTGAGTGTATTTAAATAAAAAGCCACAATCAACAAGTCCAGCTACTTTTTCTGATGGTATCGGATACTCTTGGTATCATTAAAAGAACATGCAGCTTATTCTTCTCTGCTGTGCAAGCCCCTCCCTCCCCGCCCTAAAGGAGCCGCATCCAGCTGCAAGCTGCAGTCGAGCTGATGGCCTTTGCTCTGCGACCAGACTGAAGTTCCCTCTCACTGACCCTGCCCTGGTTTACTTTAAGATATGAACTTATAAACACTTAAAAAGTTAAAAGTACTTGCTGTTAGTTAAAGTACTTGAGAGGAATCTTTAATTTTGGGTCTGTTCAGTTTTGGCCTTGGATATTTTCTACTTTTTCACTGTTTTAAATGCATTTTTTTCAGACATTCATAGAGCTTTAGTTTGCAATATTAACCTGTGCTTAATTTTTAATTAACTTATCTTCTCAATTTAAATAAAAAATAATTTTAAAAAATCATTTACTTTTTAGGACAAATTTTTTCTGTGATTAAAATGTTCTGATGATTTTTAAACAAAGCTGTAATTAATAAGATAAATTTTTAAAATTGAGTCCCACTCCCAGTTTAGACTTGATCATTACAAGCAATGGGCACTTTACATATCAGTTCTACTGCAATTCAGATGGCTCTGATGTAATAATAAAATTATTATTGTTGCACGGTTTCTCCTAATGTGACGGCTGCTACTAATTTTCGAGTGGAAACATTTTATTAAAAACAGCAAAGAAGAAACCTTGTCTGTTGGTTAATGCTGAGCATCTTCTCTTTAAACCACATTAGAGGAAATTATGGAGTAATTTCTTTCAGAAATGCTCCTGATCTGGGTAGGTTTTGTTTTTTTGCTCACTATGCTCCGCATTGTTCCCACAATGTGCTTTGCTTTGAAGTCCACTTCAGAGCAAATGAAGCTGAAGTATTTCCACATGCTAGTCTTTATTACAGAGGGACAGTTGGAGTTTACACTCATCCAACATGTCAGTTGCGTGCACATTACAGATGCTGCGCTTCCCCAAAATGCTACACTTTCGCATTCTTCAACATAGTGTTATTGAACAACATCTTAAAAATATATATACTTATCGCCTCCACTCCTGATTGTTGTGGAAGATGTGGGAATTGTGGTAAAATACTAGCAGATACAGAAAACAAATAACTGGTTCAGTTGCTAGTAGCTTGTTTGTACCCAACAGTTGAAGTGGGTTGGAGAGTGACTGAAAACTATGGTTATTTGTTGTGGTTGCAGAAGTCTTAAATTGATACTTCTAGTTGCACAAACAACAAATGTAGTAACAAACAAATGTAGTGTACTTTGTTAGCTTCGTTAGCTGCCTTCTCACTGCCTCATTAACAATTTAACATAAAGTGACAGGCTATTGCATGATGCATGACAAGAATCTCAGATAACCAGGCAGGTAGAGGCTTTCGGATTGCTTCCCAGAACAGATTGCATGCTTGTCTGTCCACCTGGACAGACCTGTGTGGGTGAATGGCCAGTAACTGGTAAATATAGACATTTGTCCACTTTTTTTTCTGTTTCACTGGCATCATATTTGAAATAAGTTGATATTTTTCATTAGAAATATTTTTTATTTTTTATGTCTTGTTTATGTTTTTCACATTGGACATTTTGTATCCAAAATTTTGTGAAATTTGAGTTTTCAACAACAAGCAAAAGTTAGCTTGTTTACTCGCAAGATGAGCGTCAAGTGATTTATTTAACTAAGCCTTTGGTCAGTCAAATGATTAAAGTGGTCATTTCAAGGTAATGCAAGTAATATTTCAGCTGTGTAGTGATGTCAGATTTAGGGGGCACATTGAGGTGTTAAAAATTCAGACATCACATTCAAGGAGAATGTGTTTGGATATTTTATTAAGGCTCCTTGGAGGACATGACGTCCATGTCTGACTCGGGGGTGAAAACATGTTCTTTTATCATCGTTCTTACCTGCTGATGGATACTGTATTAGTTATGCATGCCACACTTTCATCATGTTTATCTCAAGCCACACACTCCGCGCAGAGCTTCCCAACCAGCCATAATGAAAGCTGGAGTTGCATCTTTTTATTGTGTGAAGCAGACAGCGTCTGGAATATATTCTTCTCTTTCACCTTGCTTCCTGACCACTGAGACTTTTCTTTGTATATTCCTGCGAGGCATCCTCATTGTTTACTGAAATAGTTTCAATGCAAGAACAGTTGGATTTTCAGTAAGTAGCAGGAACACGCAGTAAACATGTTCCTATATATTGTGATTCATTCCTTTAGTGATGCCTCAGAAACACTTTAAATATTATTTTACTTTTGTAATATACTTAAGAGAGTACGTACATGGAAGAAAACTTTCCAAACTGGATATATTTGTTTCTTCTTTATACAGTGAAAGAATTGAATCCACCTGATAAAAAGGAAATACAAACAGTGTATGTCAAACAGGATTAGTTCACAGTCTGTCTGATCTTGTTTTTCCTTAATTGGCTAAAGATTACCATAACCATGCGCCTTTGTTCTTTGGAAAAACTGAAAGACATGCAATGCATGTCCAACACCCCAAGAGGCTCTTGTGAATAAGACATCACCCTGGAAAACGTGCACGAAGCAAATGGAGCGGTGCCTAAGATGTCTCTTGGACTCTGAGGAAATCTCAGAAAGCCAGTGCGTCTCGCCTGTGGGTTTTTCACATCTGTGAGGATGAAAACATCAGGACATTTTTAACTACCATCAGCTTTGTTCTGTCACAGAGTTGTTTACAGAGAAATAATCAATGATTTGGGGTTGACAGCATCAAAACTAAACACTCTCACTATTGTTTGAGCTTCATCACAAATGTTCTGCTACGTCTATACTTAGTCCAAGGTTTTGTTTTGTTCTTTTCCCACATGTGCATGTGACTATTTATTTAAATGTTAGGGATGGGACACGATTTTATAAATGAATCTAATTAAATAGCTTGTAATTAATTTCAATTAATCACATTTTAATTGCATCACAAAATTTATCCCCAAAAACAATTTTTTTTTGTTCAAAAGGATTTTAGGGGATGACTAAATTTAATACTATGTAGGAGATTCCCCCCCCCCCCTCTTTAGAACGCTTTGATGAACTGGTCAACAAATGTTGGAATTTTTACGACCACCTTAAATTCAAGAAAGCTGGATGTGTTTGATTTGTGGAGTAAGACCAACAAAACTGATAACCTTTCTTCCCCTCACTTCAAGACTATCTCCAGGAAACCAGATCAACGCATCAAAGGACAGAGAGAGGGGGAGGCCTTGCTCTCCCCCTATCTTTGGGAAATCTCACCTACATGCTACGGATTGACCATAAGTATGATAAATCTCAAAAGACTCATTTTTACCTGTTTGTTCAAACCATTTCTTTCTGTTCCAAGTATGTGCATTTAATCGTTTATTTCTTGATTTAAGGACTTTAATTTGTTTCATGTTTAAATGTGATATCCTGGTGTTAAGCCAATGCACAGGTAATTCTGTGGTAAATCACCCGCACAGATCCCTGATTGGCTGGCAGCATCCAGACCTGCCCACTCAGCCAAAGCCCACCTATGTTAAAAAAGACCAACAGAGACTTTCTTCCCTCTTGCCCTCTCTTTTTGCCGCTGGATTCGTGGCCTCTTGACTCTGCCCTCTTGGCTCTTGGCCCCCCTGGATCAGGCTCTGAAGCTACCTCCTCGCTACCTCCTTGCTACCTGCTAATGCTAATGCTTGTGTGAAAAGCTTTGTCCTGCTCGCTGGAGAACAAAAGGAGTGCCACATGGTCTACACATGGCCACTCAGTTCTGCCCTATAATGGGGAATTAAAACTTCCACTCTGCAACCAACCTTGTGCCTCCTAACGGAAGTTCGATTTTCCACGACAGCTTAAAACCACCTCACTTTTGGACACTATTGAACTTTTCACCCTTGGCCTCCAACCTCCAGCCATCGACCCCATAAGGAACTACTAAAACCTGCGAACCCCCAAAGACAGGTTTCTCCCGGATTCCAATGGTGCAATACGGACCAACACTGTCTCAGCGCCCCAGAATGGATCCGGACCCAAGCCCAGTCCACTGGTCGTAAGCTGCGGTTCTGAAAGAACCCCTTTTCCTATTGGTCTTACCATTGGTCTTACTGATGGTTGGGCGAGTTAGGAAACTATCTCATCTAGGCCTTAGAAATGGTTCACTCTTAGACATGATTAAGGAACACCACAGTTTTACTTAATACATGTGTAATCCCACACACATAGTTTCTTCTCTATAGAACTCAGGTTTATCATCAACTCTTATAGCAACACTGGTTTATGTTATGTTTGTCTAGTCTGTCTTGTTCATGTTCATGTCTTGTTATATGTTTCATTATTTCTCATATTTAGCCATGTATAACCTGTAGATTAGATAATAAATACCTCTTTTACTATCTGGTCATTGTCTGTCTTGATTTCTGTGATCATGATCCAAGTCAATTCAAACTAGAACTTACAACTATAACATTTGAGACTGATTGATTTATTGAGACTTATGTTATTCTTTGATTGAGTTATCAACTCATCATCTAATAAGGTTTCCTTCTATACCTATAGTGTTACAAAAGTAAATTAGAAAATAGGAGGTCATGCCTCGAGGTTAATTATAAATTAATTAATAATTGTTAATATTAATATTTCATATTAATAGTGTCATAGTACTACTTCTATTAATCCCATAAAATGCTACAAATAGACAGGGATTATTATTGTAAACTAAAGTTTTATTAAAAGCTTTATTAAAATAAATAGAAAATATCCACGGCCAAAACTAAATAGACCCAAAGTTAAAGTTCAAAGTACTTTAACTAACAGCTTCAGCTGTTCTATAATTAAGAGTCTACAACATGTTATAGTACTTTTAGCTTTTTAAATATTTCATCCACTTTTCATTAATAAGCATTAATATCTTAAAGTAAACCATGGTAGGATCAGTGAGTGGAAACCTCAGTCTTCAGAGGTGATCATCTCCGGCTTTGACTGCAGCTTGCAGCTAGAAGAGGTGTGAGGTCCGTGCTCAGGAGGGCCTTATGCAGCAGCGTCTGCTAACAGCAAAGAGTAAACTACAAGTCCTTTTACCGTTACACACACCAATAGTCGCCGACCCCACCAGAAAAAGTAAATAGACTTGCTGATGATCCCTTTTTTGGTAGCACTTTACATAACAGCTTGATAAATATAGGGTAGTAGTGTGGTATTATGGTGTTAATAGAGAAGAAATGACTGGGTAATACTCCCCAATTATTTATTAGCTCTTTAAGACAAATGGGAGCAAAAACCAAAGTGTTGCATTCATATTTGTTGTTGAGTGTATACATATATATGCTGACATCATTATTACTTAATTATAATTAGTCCGGTTCTATGTAATAACCACAAATCAGAGTTGAAGAATTATCCATTTAATGTTTCCATGTTATTTCACAGTAATATTACATTAGAGCACACATTGACATTTAAAACAAAAAAATGCGTACAATATCAATAGTTTCTATGTAATAAACACTATCTCAGAAAAGCTCAATCGCTGCCGTAAAAATTTCCTTAATACATAAAACCTTTGGGAACCTGTATTCACAGTAATACTCCGCATTAACCGCATTATAAAATCATTTTAAAAAAGAAGAGATACCTACATTCCTCAAAGCAGTGATAAGTTTCCTTCTTTCTGAGTCTGATTCAGTAAATCCCTGGAAAACCCAGCTCCATGGCTTTGTCATGACGCTGTTGGTTCCTGCCAACAGCTTGATCAAGCGAAACAGGCCAGTGGCTATGCTTACAACTGCCTTCCTCTTTTGTGTCATGTCCAAAATATGGGTCATGTAGAGTGCAGCGTTGTCTTGGTGTGAGTGAGTGAAACATGTTTGGGAGCATTTTTGTACAAAGTTGGATCTATTTGAATTCGGTCCACATGTTTCTGAATTTTTCTCTTAATTAAACCAGTGGGTGTTTAACATAAAGTTAGCACGATTTAATGGTTTAATGGCAAATTATCAGTTTTAGTTAAACTTAATTTTTTTATTAATAAATTTGTCATGGTTTTTAGGTTCTGTTGTGGGGCTTGTAGCTGTTGTCTTCAGTTGTGGTTTCCTGTTTTACTGTAATTTTCTTCACTATTTTGTTTAATTTCCCATCTCCTGTCTATTTGTACACCTGGTTTCATTTAGTTCCTTCACTCGACCTGTGTCTATTTGTTTTCTGTGTGTTTATATCCCACTTGGATCAAGTCAAGTCTTGTTCCTGCCAAATAAAACTGGCTTTATTGTCTATGACCAGAGAGCCAGAATAGAAACATGTCCAAAACCTGCTTGAATGTCTCGTCAGTGCCTAAATATCTGCAGGAGAGCACTTGCAGCTGTTCGTATGATCTTCATGGATCGAAGTGTAAGTCTCTAATTTTGCAGGGTGAAACAACTAAAGAGGATCATTATTAGGGTTTATAAATACAGTTTGGGAATGTTTTCTGCAATCCCACTGAGCATTTCCTGAATAATATTTCTCCCTACAGAGTTAAATACTCAATACTTTTTGTAACCCATTCAAATGTTCACATAAATTATCTTGAAAACAGCCATTTACAAAAGAGCATAAGAAGGAGGACTAACACTGAGTTCATGTGTTTACTGCTTTGATTTCTAATTCATGTTGAAGGTATTTTTTATTCCTATAAGTAAGCAGACTGTATTCCACTGCCTCTAGATTCAATCATCCATTCATTTTCTATACTGGATAATCCAATTCAGGATAGCTGGGAGGTTGAAGTCTATCCCAGCAATGAGCAGCTACATCCTGCACAGGTTGCGAGTCTATTGTAGGCACAGAGAGACAATTCACACTGACACACACTCCAATTAGCACGTATGTCTGGACAGTGAGAGGAAGCCAGAGAACCAGGAGAGAACCATGCATACACCAGGAGAACATGCAAACCCCTCTGTTCAATAATCCCCTTTGCCAGGACTCAAACCAGCAACCTTCTTCCTGTTACGCTGTGGTGGTAACCAACACAGAGCTATGCAGCCATTTTTGAACAGGTATTTTGTTTTTAAAAATTCTTAGTAATCCTACTAATGTGTGATGTTTGACCAATTGCATTGTATAACAATCTTCATGTAGTTTTAAGTGCTAAAGAATGACTAGTGACCATTAAAATTAAATAACTTTTGCATGAGAGATTGAAAGATTGAAAACATTTATGAAGCTAAAAGCAAGCAGTCGATATAACTAGAAAAAGTATGCGTTACCAGAACATGTGATCAATAGACAAGCTGATGGAAGCAGACATTTCTATTCATATTTTTATAAGTGCACATGGTAAATGGAAAACATTCATCATCAGCTATCTTCACCTCCTAATTACATTTTCAGTGTATTCTGCAAGTTGACTATTTGATGGTCAGTCTCAGTTGCTGGGATTTATCTTTGGCCTTCAAATTTGAGAAATGTGTGAAGCAGTGTTGAATCCATCACATGGAGGTGTTCATCACCAAAATTGCACAACTGTGCATACCCGTTAAAGGTCTTTGGTATTTTGAGCATACTGGGACTTACCATACCACTGTGGGTATATCACAAAACCATCGTACATGTAAGTATTGTGTTTTGATCACAGTATGTACTTACTACATTAGGGCACATTAAGGTGATAAAAGGTTCAAAAACTACTCTATAAATACTGCTTAAATAGTTTTTTATTCTTATTATTACAGCACTCTTTGAGTAGTTTATTCTATGACAATAAAACTTTCAACCAGACACCTCAAAGCGATCTTTTGCAGTCAGTTTATTCTCTTTCCCGCTCAAAAGTCCTACAGCCTTTGATTTCCAGAGACTGACAGGAGACATTCAGCACTGATATAAGCTCTTAGAAGTGAAAAGGGGCCTGAATACAGAGTAACTCCAAAAGACCTTTGTGAAGTTGGGAAGCTCTAAGAAGGCTCTCCGCTAGTTTAATCTCCCAAAGGGGGAAAACTCAGTTTCTCCGGTCTATTTCAGTTTACATAATCATTATGATGCTGAAAACTTATTGTTAATTCAATAAAAAAAATATATTTTTATATAACTTGCAATACTAATGGTCAATTGGACAGGGGTGTGCAGTTGACGAACTAGTGAGTCTCAAGTGAATCAAAATTCAGTGAAGACTGGAGGCTTTCACTAACAGCATAAGAACTGAAGACAAAACAAATCCTACAGACAACTTTTTTTTAGTTAATTATTCATCCATCCTTGTTCTTAACTGCTTCATCCAATTCAGGGTCCCGGGTAGCTGGAGTCTATCCAGGTAGCAATCTGAGGCAGAGCAAATCTCCACTGACTCCCATGTTAAAAAGGCCAATTTCACAGCAGAAATAAACATGTTTACAGTCTGGTACAGGAAATCCTCTAAGGTTTAATAGTTCAAGTTTACCTTCATTACAACTCTGAGGGGGGTGAATTATTTTCTAATTCCTCCGTTTCAACATTATTTAGCCTTGAATTTAGAGGCGAGTCCTTTTGATTTACATGTCTCAGAAGCTAGCGCTGGTTGCTAGCTGTTTGCTTCCTGCTGGCTCACGGACAGGCCTCAGGCTCGGCGTCATTTTGTTTGACTGAACTCAACCCATGGTTGCATCAGTCTATTCATATATTTTTTCTCCACTGTGGAAAAACTATTGCTTGCTGTGCTATTAATTGCACCGAAAGACTATCCAAGAAGTGTCTGGTCCAGTTTTTCGGTGAGTGAAATGACATATATTTAGTAGCTGGGTTTCCTGTATTAGCTAAAATTAATTAGCTAGTGTATAATAAAACCAGAGATCATTATCATTTAACTAAATATATATCTAGAGGAGGGAAATTTGCCAAAGCAACTTTTTATACTGAACATTCATCCTTCAAATGATGACAAACATTTTTACAAATCCTCCATTATTAATCACTAAAAGACACTAAAAGACCTGGGGACGGGATGAGAAGAAAGAAAAGAGTTATCAACATTGTTAATACTACATCAACTTCACATTAGTCATAACAGCCTGGATTAAATTTATTCTTATTTAAAATATTTTTAAAATATTTTAAAGGCTAAATAGAAAAGCAGTGACAATCCCAGCTGTGAGCATTTCACTGTGTTTGGATCTTTAAGGAAATTAGTAATGATAGTTAAAAATAATTTCTCTTGATTGTGAAATTAACTTTGTCTTACAGAAATAGTTCTGGGCTGTCATGTCTAATATGACGATGTGCAACAGTGACGGAGGAAGATGATCTTCGTTCAGGAAAGCTTAGGGTGAAATCAGGACAGATTCTCCAGGGGTGAAAGGTCTTTCCATCGCAGTCCAGCCAACCCAGTACACCTGCACTTCAGGGAGATCTGTTACATCTGATGGTCTCTGCTGCTCTGACAATCATGCTAGATGGTCTGCAATTAACCAAGTGGTGTCTATAAAGATAAAAAAGTAGAATTGTAAATGACTCAAGTGATGACAGCTAAAAAGGCAGATCAGTTTGAAGTATTATTACTATTGTACATCCGCAGGCCAGAGGCGAAAAAGAAGCAACAGCTAAACTAAAAACACATAAAAACATTTATTTCATTGTGGAAGATGCAGTCTGAAGTAGACAAGGCAGAAACTTAGTTTTTATTCTGTGTGACAGATGTTGTGGAGGAATCACATGCAGCATCTGACACATCTATTAAAATTAATAAAACTTTAAATAAATGGGAAATGTCCTTCCCTGATATTCCCTGATAATGTCACTGGTAAAATGTGCATACAGTTTGCAGAACTGACCAGAGTTTTAATCATCTATATACACATTGCTACTCTGATGAGAAGTTTTTTTATACAATTAATATGCCGAATACAAACTTTTATCTTAACTTAGCTTGTTCAGTCTTAAAACAGTGAGTTGAAATACTTACTGAAAACTTGCATTAAGTAAATAAATTAGTAACTCATTGATTTATGATTTCCCGTTGCATATCCAGCTGGAAGAAGGCAGAGTGTAGTAAAACTGCGGTTTTTATAAAGATAACAGTGCGTCGTAGCTCGTACTCCTTCGTTAGCTGGTTAGCCACCATTAGCACTGTGTTAGCTTGCTTTGTTAGCTGTTAGCCACAGGCAGCTCAGAGTTTGATGACAGAGCCCTCTTAGCTTCACCTCTTTACCTATTTTAGGATTTTCCGGTAATGTTAACACAAATATGGCAATGGTAGGACACCATCGCCACCATCCATATGGACAAGACATGCACAATAGTTGGACATCTTCAAAAGAGGGTACATCTTGTTTGTATTTTACCAAAACTCATACAGTCACAAAAAATGGGAAAGAAATGGCATTATTCGCACACCGTCTATTACCATTTTTTTTTGTGCAAATCCAAACAGTGTTTTTCTTTTAAAGACAACCTCCATTATTCTTCTGCCTCTGGCTTGTGCCTGTTGCTGCAATTAATTGCAGCATTTTGTTATTTTATGGAGTGAGAATAAGATTATTTTTATTTAATAAGTCAGTAAAATGTATCTTCCAAAGCTTCCTTGTGTCAAACAGTTCCACTTTCTCTTCACTTCCAACTAGTTAACTATCATTACTGGACACTGTAGCAATTAAGGGGATTAGAAATGGTTTAATGGAATTACTATGATAATATTAATATGAAATATTAATATTAACAATTAGTAATTAATTTATAATTAATGAGAAATAATAAAACATATAACAAACAAGACCGAATAGACAAACATAACATAAACCAGTGTTGCTGTGAGAGTTGATGATAAACCTGAGTTCTATGGAGAAGAAACTATGTG
>JBAMHX010000008.1:13709601-13736039 GCA_037177515.1 Pseudomugil tenellus | reverse complement strand
AAAAATTCCAACCTTTGTTGACCAGTTCATCAAAGCATTCTAAAAAGAGGTCTGTTGAGGGTGGGATCGTTACAACACTTACCATGTGATGTAGTTTAAGGTAATAATTTACAGGTAAATTGTGAAAATGTCATCTGTATTTGGTCATAAAATGTGTTTGACTTGTTTGCAAATGCATACAAGAGACAGAGACTCAGCAAATTGTATTTAACTTCCCACTTTTTAAAACCAAATAAATGCTCCAGAGATGAACTCAAAGAGCGAGACTTTCTAATGTGTGTGGGTGGAAGAATTGATTCTGTTTTCACAGCAGTAACAGCTTAGAAAAAGCCTGGGTCCACTTTTTTCATATTTAACACAGCATGATTCTGGAAGATAAATGAATTAAATCATGAAAAGGATATTATATTGCACACAAATATTAATTTCCAGTCACTAGACTTGAATGAATTAGAGGGCTGAAGATTAGTTAAAGCTGCATGAGAAAAGCCTGGGGTGATCGTTGGAGATCAGTGTTGTAGAAACATGAATATAAATCTGTCATCAAGTTGGGGCTCATTGTGGCCTTGTTATTATTGTAGCATAAGCCTGGAAACATTATTTCTGCTAGGTACTCCAGAGATGTTAAGACTTACTCCCGCAAGATTAAAGATTAAATTACAGTTAATACACATGAGCAGTGGTACAGAGTTGTGTTTTACCCTGGGTTAGCATGGATTAGTCAAAATCATTAAACCCAAGAATTTGCATGGAAGAGAAACACAGGCTTTATATAAGTACTGTATTTTAGTTGGCTGAATCAATAAAACTTTAGTGGAAAGCTGAAGATAAAAGACAATACAGAAAGGAGTACAAATGGAAGGTAGAGAAGGAATCTATAACAAGGACATGCTTTGGAAATACACTGTGTAAATAAAAGTGTTGACAAAATTGTCAATCAAATGAGTGTGATATATTGTGTATTTGTATTTAACTATTTATCTTTGAAGTTGCATTTATGCATAGAAAAACACCTACTTTTAAGGACCAGACATCTGAAGGCTACAGTAGCTATTATCAGATTTATTTATGATGATAAAGTTAGCTTTAGGACAGCAAATTACTGTTTTTCGCTACAACCTTTATCAATATCTCTTTCAAAGATTTCATAACCAGAAGCAGTAAATACTGATGGAAATATTTGAAAAAAACAAGTTTTTTGCCAAGACGTAACTAGCAGTTTGACTGGATTTTTGCATGGATCTTAGAAAATATTGAAAATAGCTTTTAAATAAGAAACTTTCCAACATGGCATAATTTTACAAATGCAACATTGACTTCACATTGTAGAATTTGCTTGGATTACAACCAACCTGCAAAGGCAGGACAGGGCAAATACATAGAGTTAATTAAATACTATAGACTTAGAGTCATTCTATCCCAGCAGTTAAGTGAGAGGCAGGTACAAACTCAGCAGGTTGTCAGTCTATTATAGAACTAACACAAAGAGACAATTATTCATTCTCACATTGCCTCCTAAGAAGAATTTGGAGAGATCAATTCACCTAACATGCATGTCTTTGGACGGTAGAAAGAAGCCGGACTACCCAGAGAAAACCCGCACATACATTCATGTAAACACTGTGCGGAAAGGCCACTATTTAATGAAAGTGATATGTTTCCTTTTTTTGTCTTTATGGGAACACAAGCAGCAAAACTTTGGAGAAGTTGCTGGCTTTTTTTATGTTTTTACAGTTATATACTCCATTACAGCAGTCACCAGACCAATAGAAATGAATGCATAAATAAATGCATAAATTGTTGTTTATAAGTTATGTTCAGTCCCCTTAATATAGATATTTTTAAGTTGTAAATTGCTGATTTGGTTAGTGCTTCAATATTGTTATTAAATATTCAGAATTATAAATTACACCAAAAATTTCTGACTGAGCTGTGATTTTACAATTGCTGATTGATGTTGGGAGCTTATCCCTGAATACTCATCTTTGTTTCCAAAGCTTGATTTTCTCTTTGTCCAGCCCATGGTAGTGATTAGCAAATTGTTAACCCTACTCCATTGTTCATAAAAATGGAGTCACATGATTCATGTTATGAGTTGCAATTAATCTGAGAAGTGATGTGTACAGATGCCAAATTCTGGTTCCTAGTAATATGTATGCAATCAAAAAAACTGGACATTTTTTTTTTTTTTTTTTTTTTTTTGCATATCAAGTGTGGTTGTAGATGGTTGCCATTTCCTGTCAGCCTTGTACCTCAAGAAAAGCAGAAAACAAATTGTAGCCCATTGTATTTATTTAACTGAAGATGTGCTGTTGCCAAACACAGCCTCCAACCTGCACAATGGTTTCTGTATGAATAGTGATTTTACTGTCTAGAGTCCAATCCTCAATAGCTACGGTTTTGCAACTTTTTGATGCAGCCCTTCTCCAAAACACCAGAATCAAATAATTGGATTGGTACCAGGTCTCTGAAGAGCTGACTGACTGAGGGAATTGAGCCATTAGATTCAGATGTGTTGCATACGGATTGTATCTACAAGTAGCAAGATGGTAGACCTCGATCACTGGACTTGGGCACCTCTGGTCTAGATGGAGGTCGCTTTAAAGAATAAAACAGAAGCAAAATCATAGGTATTTTTAAACATCCTATTGTAAAGATGCTCATATGTACATAAACATAACTTTTCAGTTTATTGTATGCTACGTTGTGTACTAAACTCTTAATCTACACACAGTTTACAATTTCCTCTTCATTCCTCTAAGCTTGGACTCTTGTGTGTTATCTACAAAGTCAACACTTGTTTCATTACGCTGTTGTGTTCTACATCAGTCATGTTTCAGATGTTTCTTCACTCATAAAGGACTATCACAAGAAACAAAAAAAATTCCACAGTAAACCATTACCAGTCAAGATGGCATTGCTGTTTTGCAAATTTGCTTCTGACATCTGTCTTGTAAAAATAATTTTCAATTTCCCTTGCAAATTATGGGCGCCACCATGTTGACGCACAGTGCACAAAGTGCGCAAGCTCATGCACTCAAGTCGTGACGTCACTCAGGGACAACCATACCGCAAAGTGCATCTGTGTGCTTATCGATTTAACCCACGGCGGTTGCTGTTGCTTTGTGTCTGGAAGCGAATCTGCAAAACAGTAATGCCATCTTGACTGGTAATGGTCAGTGTTTACTGTGGATTTTTTTGTTTTTGTTGTTTCTTGTTATAGTCCTTTAAAAGTCCCAAACTGTGATTTGTGTGTCAACATGACCACATTTGGTCTATGAGGAGATTACACAAGTAGCCTGCTCCTGTTGGAAGGTGCTTCTGTATCTGTTTCCATACTTACAGTTGTCACAGTGCAGGAGTGGCAATGGTCATGTCATTTAAGATTAATGTATGAGCTTAAATTGCATTTTGCTCAAAATCTGTTTTCCCAATGAGCCTATTGATCAAAAGGGTACAGAAGTAGCCATAGGTCATCATACACAGAGGTATGAAAACAAGTTCTACACAGGTCATTAAAGTAAGCATGCATAGTTATAGTTATATTTTGATAAATACTTGTCATTTGTGCTAATCAAATTATAGGGATCGGAATACCTGCTACAGGGTTTTGTTGGTATTCTAAAAAAAAAAGCTAATTTCAGGTTTAATGTGATTTCCAAAATAGGATAACATTTATCCAGTGCTCTTTTCAAGATATAAAGTTAAATGATTTGCTTTCCATTCACAAAGTAGTCAAAAATTTGTTCTTCATGGGGAAAAAAGGTGTAAGTTTCATTTGGTGCCATCAAATTTGAGCCTCAACAACACAGAGATTATATGGAATAAATAATTTTATTAATTATTAAAACAAAACCTATTAACCTATATACAAATGTAATAATATTTTAAAGGGTAAGAAGCTGCTGTTATTTAGCATATAACTTGTAATTAATAGATTTCTCATGACAACTCTGGATCCCCAGATGATTTAAACCACCTTTAAGGGCTGCAGTCTTACAAGTTTCAGATCTTTCCCATCTCTAACATACTTGATTCAAATCAGTTGGATGGTAATCAGCTTGTCAGGTTCTGTGATCCATCAATTTCAATCAGTTGTGTTGGAGCAGGATAACACCTAAAACTTGTAGAATGAGAAGCCGCGGTTTCCCACCACTGCTTTAAACTGAGAAAAAGTGGAAGTAATAAATTTGCTGATGTAATGAAATGCTCCTTTCCCTCTGACCTTGTTTCTTTACACCTCCCCAACCTCTAAAGTCCATGTCCTCTTACAGCTGAGCTATTTTTTATATAAAATGACAGCTCTGGCTTTTTTCATCCTCCTGTGTGTTGAATATATACTTCTTGTAACTATAAATGATGCACTATAAAAAAAATAGACATTTTTGTTACGTTATGCTGCTTCTGACCCTGAGCTGTGTGGTGACTGAAAGCTATCTTTATATGTTATTTATGAGGGTTTTGAGCTTTTCATATCTCTAACATCACAGTGTTTCTTGGGATTAGATCAGCACTGGATTTTTCTATACCCTCCTCATGATTTAAATATAGCACCAGCATTCAAGGAGAGCACCAAAAAGAAAGGTCCCTAAATGTGTGTGATGAAAATATGTGTGTGGGGGATACAAACCTGTCAAATCAAACAATAAATACATTTACCCATGCCCTCTAAAAGTACCAGAAGGGGAGTTTTGATTCAATGTACTTGTGAACAGACCACAATGATTTGTCTGGACATTTTTCCACAGTGGAGAAATAAATGTGGATTTGTCAGAAAAACCACATCTCCACTCAAATCTCGTTTGAAGCTCCATCTTCAAAGCCCATCATAATTACTACCACCGTTGAGGAACCGGATCACAAATATAAATGTGTCACTTTAATTTTTTTTTAACAATACAGTTTTTAGAATGATTTATAAAATCAGTTATTTGTCTTGATATGCAGGCTGAGCAGAATCTGAAAACTGCTGACTCTTCAAAGAGTATTTTGCTTGGATGAAATAAACTAAATAAGGCGACCGTGACCAAAATTGCTCCATGCGGCTGTGTCCCACTCTGAAATGGCTCATCATGTGTACAAATAGCAAAATGGTTACATTGATTGAAATGAATGGCTGACTGAATACAAAGTCAAGTATTGTGGAACGATAATCAAAGGCTTTTCAGATTAGTTGCACATATAGTATTTTCATGGTTAACCTGCTGAAAGTGGAGCCCTGACAGGTTTGTTATGGTTGTTTTACTCTCAAATCTGCAGACAGCAGTGACTTGAGTGCAGGTAGATGAAAGACTTCCACACAAATGTGTTAAAGAAATGAAAAGTCCAATGTTTTGGCCAGGATTCCTCCTCTATATAAACCAGTAGATAAGATTAAACAGTTGTTATGAATCACGCCATATTAAAAACATAGTCAGTTTTACTCGGTGCATTCTTGCATGTGCCAAATTTGCACTCACCTCTGATTCATAGTAGCGTTTAAAACCAAGTAAAGACACTACCGAAGTGAGAAGGACAGACAAAATTTGCACTAGAATAGCAGGACAGAAAGTCATTATAATATCTAGACAGCAGTCTGCCAAATAAAAAGGATCCAGCGACAAGCAAAAGGTCAGGCTAATTAAATGTCAGCAAAGAGCATCTTAATAATTAAGTCATTCAAACAAAGAAAGATGTACTTTCGTCACACAGAGTTCTGAGGAGGTCTTTGTTGTTACAAGTGTAGTTTTATAGTCAATGCAACTGAAAACTGTAAATTTCAATTCAATTCAATTTATTTATGTAGCACATAACAAACAGCTTCCGCTGACGAAAGTGCTTTCCAGTACATCAAAGAGAAAACAATACTTATACACTATATAAAATATTTGAAAATGACTTTAAGGTATAAAAGCGATCACATGATACTAATTAAAATCATAAAAAAGAAAAACATAAACAATAAAATCAGAGTTAAATAAAATGAAGTGAAATGAGCGACACAGCTGAATTTACAGAAACTTAAAGTCTGTTATTTAACATGTTAGCCTCAAAAGATTTAGCATCTCAAAACAACTTGAAGAAACTGTATATTGTGCTTAAATTGCAATCAGGGGACCGAATACAAGCAAACACGCTTGAGCTGTGCCAGGGTCCCATACAAAATTATCTGTTATCTAAATGGTTAGGAATATTTTCTATTTAAGAAACAGCAGCGTATTTTCTACACGCTGTCGTTGCTAGGAAATTCTTTGGTATAAATAGATTTTTTTTTTGGTATTTTAGAGACTGTTGGGGTGAGATGCTAAGCTGTCAGTTTACAAATACTTTCAGCATCACAGAAAAAGTCTTTATAAGGAGCAAAGGAAGTTCTTACTTTCTTCATTTAAGTTTATCAACAATAAGCTTATCGTAATTTATAAATGCAGATGTGAATTAATGTGATTAATTAAAATGTATTTTAAAAAGTGTGATTTAAAAAATTTAAGTTTGCCCCTCATTCTGTACAGATCATGGGAGTTTTACAGTAAAGGCTCATCCATTGTACCGACAGTGACATGGAGACAATGCTTATGTGAAAACATGTACAGATGTTTTTGAAAACTTACACAGATGTCCACCCATATTCTTTGTACATAATGTCTTTCAGTTGCCATGTGTTGCTGTATGATGACATAATTCTCTGTGAGATTGTTGTTACAGGACAACCTACACGATTCAAAACATGAGCAGCAGAGGTAAAAACTTACCATCTTTTAACTTTTGGTGTTTTAATCGGACTGGAGGATTGAAACCTTAATAATCGTTGAGGATACAGAGATTATTTGTAGGCTTCAGTAAATGTTTGCAGAATATTTAGAAAACGTTTCATTTTGTTGTACTGGGGAAGTTGTGGTCAGTGCTGCTGCAGCTCCAGCTCAATGGTGTTGGAGTTTACCAGTAACCTCCTTTTCGTCCAGCTTATGTTTTGCCACCCGTGGAGCAACAAGCAAGGCGTAGTGAGAGGAACCATTTCTGTGATTAGTCTGTCAGGTTTGATTATTCACAATTCACTACTTTCATATAAAAAGCCAAATTTAAAAGATCAAAATAAAAATGGAAGTGAAATAAAAAGTTGATGAAATAGTAGTAGTAGTAGTAGTAGTAGTAGTAGTAATAATAAACTTTATTTCAGACCCAAAAATGATCGATATCACAACATCACAATAACAATAAAAACAATAACGAGAAGAGGAAAAAAAGGTTCAGTGTCCTGCATGTAAAGAGTTTTGCCAGTGCTTCTACAATCTGGAAGAGAATCAACAAGCATAGCAATTATATTATTTTCTTACTCAGATGCCCTACACATAAATCTATGCATCAGGTTGCGTAAAACAGCAGAGCAGGTAGATACCATACTGACAAACATTTGGCTGACACTGGAACTTCTTGGCATTCTCAACAGTAGTCTCATGCTGTCATTATAAGCCTCTGAGAGTTTTCTCATGTTGCCTTGTTTATATGGACACCACAGATTGGCAGTATAAAAATCTATACAATACACGGTAGCAAAAATAAAAATAGAAAAGAAAGAAAATTACAAATGAATGACTAAAAATGTTCTTATGTAAATGAAATTTAACAAATCAATAAATAACAGTTGGTTATGTTAATGTTTTTTATTTATTGAATATTTATTAATTTAGCTTTTAGCGGCACACTTTGTCACGTAGTTATTTAATTATTAATTAAACTACTCTTGCTATGCTTTGACTCCAGCTAACCTTATTCATTTATTTATTTTACCTTTCTGCAGGCACAGCATCCTGGATGCTTTTCATGAGTTTTCTGCAAAACACATCGAAATGCATCCACAAGTCATTGCGAAGACATGCCGTCGTAGGGGAGACTCCTGTTGTCAGGATTCCTCAAAAGTCAAAGATTTTACACTCAGAATAATTCAATAACGCATCAGTCATGACAGAGAAGAGTAAAGGTTGGAATTCAAGCTCAAACAAGATCATTTGTATTGTTTTGTCTCTGAAATAGACGTTAAACCCAAGAGGGACTAGTTCACTGCAAGTTAGTCTGAGCATCACTCCATTTCCCTGTGCACCTTTATGTTTCTAATACAATGTTTACCACTGAGATATAATAAGTACAAGTACAACCATATCAGTAAAAGTGGTGGAGAAGCAGATTGGAGTCAAGGGACCAGTGGCAGCTGTGTTTTGTAATCTAATAAAGACATGAATCACTGCATTATTAAATTAAAGATGGCTACAGGTGAAAAAAAACATTGTAAACACTGATTACACTCTAGAGGTTTTTTTATGTAGAGTATCATGACAACTTTATTTTTCTTTTTATTGCATGTATTTCATATATTTATAAGAACTTAGGTTTATAATCCTGCTGTCAAAAGGTGTGCATCTAAAATGCAACAAAGATTGGAGACTAGGGCTTCATCAGAAGGAACTTGGATCAGTGCATCACATCCGACAGCAAGTGAATAGTTCTGTCAAATATGTTTCTCCTGTGAATGGGGTAATTTGTTTTTGTAATACCAATAGTTTACCCGGTCATGTTTTATAGATCCAGTATTGCCAGGAAGAAAATAAAATCAGCAGCCATGACCAGTATATATTCCCAATTGGAATTAAAGCTACAAACAAAGGAGAAAAAAATTAAATGTTTGTTTTTCCTAAAGACAAAAAAAAAAATGAAAAAAAAAAACGTGGAACTGGTGACTTTGTGTAACTATAAACAGCCAATTTACAACAAAAGTCAAATAACAGGTAATGACTAAATTTCGAGAGAAAGTTGAAAGTCTTTGTTTGGCCTTGATCTATTACTTTCAAACAAGTGTCATTAAACTTTATGTGCAATTAATTCTTTATTAAAACAGTTTAATTTGACTTACTAGCTCATTTTGATGGCATGGTGACATTTAACATATACATTCCTGTACTAACCTATATTAACATGTACCAGTGTTGCTCAGCAGCATCCAGAAACTGAGAAAGCACATTTCATCACTTTTGCTTTTGTTACAGTGTATCATGTTGACAGCTGAGTGTTGCTATACCATGCCAATAAACGGGTATCAAGATGTAAACACATTGTGTCAGATTCAAAGAAATGCAAGAGAACTTTAATGGAGGATGGGAGAAAAAGACAAAAAGAAATGAGGAAAACATCATCAGACTGACTTTTACTGACTGGAGAGAGCTCAGAAAAGAGACATGTTAAATTTAGAAATTAATGGTGATATTGGAAAATATTGGATATAAACTTGCCCTTACTAACATTCATTCAACTCCATCTGGAGCAGTAGCCTAAACCGGGAAACCCAGACTTTCCTCTCTCCAGCTACATTTCCCAGCTCATCGGGGGGGCGTGACGTGTTCCCAGCCCAGCCAAGAGATATAATCCCTGGGTCTTCCTCTGGGTCTTCTCCCACAGGGAGGCCTGCTTGAGCACCTCATCTGGCTCCATTTGATACAGAGGAGCAACGGCTCTACTTCTGGATGACCAAGCTTCTCAGCCTCTCTCAGGGAGAGTCCAGCTCCCCCTGTGGAGGAAACCCATTTCACCCATTTGCATTTGTGTTTACTACCCACAGCTGGTGACCATATAATTGTAATTAACATATAATTATATATTTATGTTGTCAGATGAGACTACAACATAAACTGCAGTCGCTTTAAAGGTATTTCCAGCTGCTGTGCTCGACAATGACAGCATAATTCAACATCCGCATACTCACGCTGTGTGTGATGGTCATAAATGAAGAATGAAAGACGCAACAGAAACTTTTATTTATTTTCCAACATGGTGCATTTTATAAGGAAATAATGACAAAACTGTTTTGAAGATATTTACCTGTGTAGCACCTCCAACAAAATGTCTGTAAAACTGCTCAGGTTTACTTTCTTAGCTCCTACATTTCCACAGCTTCTCAGATATGATTTTACTCATCATTTCTAAATGAATTGTGTTGCTGAAATCTTTGTGGCTTTAGGAGATGACTATTTGTGTTCCAAACTAATTTACTCTGTCACAGTAATACATATTTTGATTCAGAAACTTTTGGAGCAATGTCATCATGTCTTGTTTTTGTTTTAAGACCAAGATTTAAGAACATCTTCACAACCACAAACAGGCTTTGCGATTGTGAAGATATGCGTAATTTATTTTGGGTATGGCATGTTGGAGGATAGAGAAAAAAAATGTGAAGGACCAGTCTAAATTATTGTGTAGGCAAATTACAAATATGACCTTTTTATAAAGAACAATGATTTATAGACTATTTCATATTAGAACCCAAGGGAAAAAATAGTACGAGTTGTTCTACTGTCATGTTGAGCATCTTGGTGCAGTTTGCAGTTTACAGTGTGCAGAGTTTGCACTTAGTGCCTTGATGTATAAGTTGATGTATCTTCAAACATATTTCTCCGTAAATGCATATCTGCATGTTAAACTGCTTTGTGCTCACTTGTGGTCAGTATCAGAAGTTTTGTGGGCTGCTCTAAGTTGTCCTGCTGCTGTGGTTGGTGCTGTAGCTCTGAAAAACAAGTCAAAAATCTGTTTTGTGAAGTTAACTCTTATCACACTTTTGGACACAAGACGTTTTTCCGAAAACATGCCTATCTGCAGGAGAGACAAGAGATCTCAACTTTTTGTGTGGATTCAGCAGAGTTTTGGTTTCCATTACAAGGTTTCCACTCTTAAACAAATGTTTTAATTAACAGTAAAAGTAGATGTTCTTGTCCAGACAATGAATTTATCACTGATAGCTGTATCAGATATTTCAGTTTATTTTATCCTACATATTTACCTAAACATAAAGGAGTAAACATATCCAGATTCCATAAATGTCTTCAGCAAAGTTCTCCAACCAGTGATCTAGATAGTTTATTTGACTAGATACAAGGAGGCATAATACTCATAGATATACAACTCATTCCAAACGCAGGACATCTGCAAAACTGCGTTTCGAAAGGGACAGAGCTTGGCATACGTACAACAGAGCTGTGGATTGTGACAGATTTGGAACTGTTTAAAGTTGTATTAAAATCGTTCTATCACAGCAGGGACCAAACTGAAATCAAACCCATTATGAATCAGAGCTTCCCAGTTCAAGAGAAATTTCCTTTATTTGCATTTCCCTTAAGATTTCCTCGTGTTCCGTCCTCTCTTTACTTTCATGTAGGCCTTTTCCTTATTCCT
Source organism: Pseudomugil tenellus (assembly GCA_037177515.1). NCBI lineage: Eukaryota > Metazoa > Chordata > Actinopteri > Atheriniformes > Pseudomugilidae > Pseudomugil > Pseudomugil tenellus. The sequence continues at coordinate 13,724,849 of JBAMHX010000008.1, read as the reverse complement.
GTCAGTGGTTGTCTCTGGAGCTCCAATCAACTCCTTCCTCTCCCTGGTGTGACATTCATAGCATTACAATTGAGCCATCAATCTGCCAGCCTTAGCCCTGCTTAGCTGCCTACAGTGGGAAGCACAGGAAAGGAAAGGAACAATTTTACCTCTGCCAACATTTTGCTTCTTTGTAGTTAGAGCATAAAAACCACAATAAGTCCAAGACATGATGTGAAATAGATGAGCTTTTAGTTGCCAGCTGAGGCAAGCCATTCAGTCTTTTTTTTTACCCTCATTTCCCATCTACCACTGGGTATTTTTGCTGATGACTGGCTTGCTGATAGCTGTTGGCTTCTCATTCTGTTGGATTCTCATTATTTCTCTCGCTACCCCTACTGTTCCGTCTTATACACACACACACACTCTCTCTACCTTTATTGTTTTCAAATCATCACTCTTCATTCTCTTTGTCTCTGCTTCTCTCCTGGGAAATGTCAGACTGAGCTCCTGTAAGGAGGAGATAAAGCCCCCCAGCAGGGCTGGACCACAGCTGTCACCTTCTGACTTCCTGGACAAGCTCATGGGGAAAACGTCAGGATATGATGCTCGTATTAGACCCAACTTCAAAGGTACAGTGTATACCGAGGCACGTCATCATACTAGCCCTCAAGTATATCCAGAAAAAAGCACAAGCAGTCAGAAACAAAACAAACACCAGTAGATCTTTGCTGCGACAGCTAAACAGCTTTTTATTCTGTCTGCATGGGCTGTGTAGTCTTTCTAAGTTGAAACGTTTGTGTTTTTGAAATAGCATCACCTTTCACTAGATGCATTTCACAGAACATAAATCGCTTGCACAGAGCAAAGTTACAAGAAGCATGAATGATGTGAAGCACAGAACATTAAACACAGTAGTTTGGAAATTTCATCCAAGTCTTGCATATGATAAAATGTAGGTAGTAATATTGAAAATCTAACTCTTTGGGCCATTTAGGTACAACCTTAATGATATCTTTGATAAGATTTTGCCAATTTGAGCGATTGCTTTTATGTTTGTGAAGATAGAAGTTCTGCTTCAGGAAGTGGCGTAAAAACAAAAAAGTTAGAATTTTATGAAAAATAATAAAATATCTTCATCATTAGCATCAGTTCATCAAACTGCATAAAACTCCAAACTGCAGATCAGTTTCTGAAGTGTATATTCCTAAGTATGCTTTTGCAAAGGTATCTCTGCTTAAACTCCCTTCCTGTTTTCTTTCTCTGGGTGCCCGTTTGCTTTCCACTTGCTATTCTCAACAGAACATTTAATCACTCATCTTGAATATTACAACTGTTTATTTAGAAATAGCGTTTAACATAGTAGTTTAATGTCCAACTAAAATTCTGCACAATGGCTTTTGCAACTGTTACAGACAAATATTTTCTGAGACAGCACTACAATTATGTTATGATTTACTTTATGATTTGGAATCTGAGGGCCAAATATACTAAAGGTTTGCATGTACTAAAACGCGTGCAAACACATTGCAGACGCTAAAAAAAGTACAAACTAATCTACTAACAGTGAGTAAAAGGGTTTGCGTCTTCCAAAGGTGCAAAACTGCGTGTCCTCCTCGAGTTAGTACGTTTGCCTCAATGAATATGTAAATTGGGACGTTCACACTGAATTTTGCGTGGGGTGGGAGGAGATGGTGTAAATATATGATTTTGGCACACGCAAAGCGATTTATCAAACCTGTAAGTGGTTTTGCTGATAGAAACTGCATCTATATTTAGCACGTATCAAAAGGATGTGTAAACGGGGGAAATGCGTAATTGCGCCACATGGCTGCAGTGATTGCTGCAATACGAAGACATAGACATAATCAAACACAATGGAGAGAACGCATATTTCCTCCTCGTGTTAACATGTTTGGAATGAGAGAGGAACTAATTATTAAAACATATCGCCTATTCAGCCTTGCTGTTTTAGAGCTGTTGGAGGAACTCAGCGCAGATTTTGAGCCAGACACAAGAAGGAGTCATGCATAAGAGTTTTTGGCATCTGGGTCATTCCAGCATACAGTAGCCAACACAGCAGCGATCTCTCAGTCATGTCTTTTACATGTGTTGACTGAATTCATAAATGCAATGTTGCGCCGGATTGCGACGTTTATTAGTATTCCAGGCTCTCAAGATTCTTTGAATAAGACAAAACAAGGTGTTTCTGAGGTTGCTGGATTCCCCGATGTTATAGGAGCAATTGACTGCACTCATGTGCAGCTTGTGCCTCCCACAAACTCTGAGCATATATACAGAAACCAAAAACACACATTTGTTAAGGTGCAGTGCGTATGTGATGCCTTTGGCATTATAACCAACTTTCCTTTGAGCTGCTGTCAAATTTATTTGCTGTAGCTCTTTGGACATTTTATTGGTTTCTTAAACCAATACCTCTAATTCCATCGGTTCAAACTTGTATTTTTGCTTGTGGTTTTGTAAAGTTGTCATCATGAAGACCATGACAAATGCTAAATCCTCATTTTAATAGTCGTGTCTCCAACACTTTGCACCCGCTGTCATTTGTGTGAGCAATCTTATAGATCACGTACTGATCACGGCCCCATCTCACACACTAAATTCTAGATACCACACGCTAATTAGTAAACGCAAAATGAGATCTTAGTAATTTTTTTTCTAACAACACATATTTACTGTTGCAGACATAAAATGTGGGCCAGCACACCTGCTACTGTCCTCGATCACAGTTTTAACAATCTCAACATTTTTTATTCCCTTCCAATTTCTCCTCAAACTTTTCACCTTTCAATCCACTTGAAGTGGCAGCCCTGAAAAGAACAAATACTGTATATGCCTGTAAAACTAGTCTCCTCCAAATCAGAGCTGTAACTGGAGCATCTTGAGCTGCTGAAACATTCTCAGTCATACATGCAAGCGCAGGTTTAAAAAGTGATGAAGAAACAGACATTTTTTAGGAGCCTCAGGAGATGTACAATATAATAGCTATTTTTGATGCAGACACCAGTGTAAGCTCATAAATCCCATCTAAGGGGAGTATTGTGTGTACATTCAGTGTGTTGTTTCTTCCTCTAGGCCCTCCTGTGAATGTCACCTGCAATATTTTCATCAACAGCTTTGGGTCAATCACAGAAACAACAATGGTAAGGTGACTAAAGTATTCAATGAATACTACGGTGTTTTCTTAAAAAAGCACAAAAAAATTCTGTATTAATTATACTAGAGTTTCTAAAAATTATCATAAAATATGGTTTGTAACATGCAAGTTGTGGGTATCTCCCAATGATGTCCTCGGTAATATTTAATATAATAAGATCCTCTTTTTTTTAGCTTTGTCTCTACCATCTCCACTTCTTTATTAATCCTCTTGCCCCTAAAGTCATTTCCTCATTTCTGTTTCCTCGAGCATTACGGTCCAACCTTCAGAGACCAGTGGGTCACTGACATGGTGATAATGAACTGTCCATTCTGCAATTAAGATGAAAAATTGGGAAAATGAATGAAAAGTCAGAGGGGAGAGTAAAGGTCTGCATTTACAGTGTTACTGCTGCTTGGTCAGCACAATACAACAATGAAGTGTTTAAGGATATCTGGGGAGTTCGAGAGGGTTGGATCTCCAGCGAGGTAACCCCAGAGACACACAAAGATGTCACTGTATGCACTGATGAGACGTATTTTCTGATTAACAAGGAAAAAAACAGATTAAGTGTGATCAAATCAAAAGGATTACACGTGTGTTGCTTGCATGTACGATTGTTTAGTTTTTAATATTTTTCAAGACTGCTTTTAGTCCAATTTGATGAATAAAAGGAAGCAAAATTAGGTTCAGCTTCCCTTGTTAGATTGCAAGGATGGATCATATTGCAATTGCTGACTCTTGCATAGTTGTTTTCTTTCAACATTATATATCTTGATTGCTCTCATTCACACTCACATCCAAAGCACTGGTCAGTAACGAAAGTAGTCATATTCATCCCAGTCTCTTCTTATAGATCAATAGAGCAAGCATGCTTACTTATATTTTTTGGTGATGTTTAAGCCAAAAAGCAGCAACTTTTCCATCATACCTTCATCTTTCATCACTCTTCAAACCTCAATAATATATAAATCCACTGCTAAGCCCTTCATGCTCTGTACTCTAACCTCTACTGATGATATATTTTCCATTAACCATGTTAAGTTCTTCCACAGGATTACAGGCTAAACGTATTTCTACGGCAAAAATGGAATGACCCTCGTCTGGCATATAGTGAATACCCAGACGACTCCCTAGATCTGGATCCCTCCATGCTGGACTCTATTTGGAAGCCTGATTTATTCTTTGCAAACGAGAAAGGAGCCAATTTCCATGAGGTCACCACTGATAACAAGTTGCTACGGATTTTCCAAGATGGCAGCGTCCTTTACAGTATCAGGTAAGAAAAGATAATGTTTCAAAAACTCCAGCGGAGCCACTGGGTGCTGGCTCATATGTAGACGGGGAATGACATTGGTGGCTCAGTCAAACTCCAGCTACTGGAATTAAACCCATGCTATGTTTGTTTAGCATTTCTCCGCTGCAAATTTAGTTATTCTACTGCAATGGAAAATGAGTATATGTTACATAATTTTACTTTCCCAAATTGTGACTCAGTGCCATTCAAAAATGCATTATGCAAATCCCAGACGTGCAAGGTCTCTTCAGGTAACATGCACCTTCTGCCCCCTTTCCTGTCAGGACACCAAAACACTGCAGTACTGAAAAATGACATAATTAGAAATGCCAAGTAGAAAGTATGTTACCATGTCTTTGTTGTAAGTTACCAAACACAATCATGGGTCTCACTGACTTGCAACCCCTACATTTGTATACAATGTTTGAAGCTCCTGTTAGCCTTAAAGGGTTAAAGATTGATTTTCTTTTTGTGTTTGAAACACAATACTATTTGAGCAGCATTAGAAAAGTGAATCACTCAGGCATTTGTGGTTTGTTCTTTGGCTGGTGGAAAGATATTGTGTCATCATGGCACATTATCAAATGTGTGCCTCTGTGCATAGAGCTGATGGCTCTTGTCTGGCCTCTGGGCAAAGCATTACAGCAGGTAATTACACATCTTTTCCTCCAGACAGACTCCCAAATAGCTCTCCTTTTCTGTCTCTCTCTTTACTAAGAAGGCTTGAAGGCTTAATGCATCAACACAGCAACAAATAAAAGCAGAATGCCTACACCAATTACTTTTCTATTACTGCGGTTAGAGGAGTGATCAAATGGCAGAATAACTTTTCCAAGAACTGTTCAGGAAAAATCTGATTAGTTTTAATAATAATTAAAAAGAATTAAAATGAATTCAAAATGGCTGAGTAAACTGACCACAGACTGATTTCATTGTATTTTAATCAATTAACATACCATGTGTCTTTATTACTGGTGTCTTTTCCATTAGTGTCTTAGTGCTTTCTAACATCTTCTTTCGTTCCTGCTCTTTCTACCTATTTGTTTTTCCATCTCAGGCTGACTCTAACCCTGTCTTGCCCTATGGACTTGAAGAATTTCCCAATGGACATTCAGACCTGTACTATGCAGCTTGAAAGCTGTGAGTTTTCATTTCTTCTTCCTTTATTCTCACGCTTGTCTTTTTATCTCTTTTATTTCAAATTCTTGATCTTTTGCTTGGATTGCAGAAATTCTAGTTTATATTCCAAGAAATACTAACTATCAGATTTGTAAGTTTGTTGTTTTTTGGTTGAATTGATTGCAACATGTGTTTTTAGTCGTTACTAAAAATGCTAATGTGATAATTACAAGAAAGCTTTCAAGTCTGTTCCATGCTGTAGAAGCATTCCCCCCCCCACCCCCCCAAAAAAGCAAGGCGAGGCGTAACTTAGCAACAATAAAAGACTTCAAGCCTTTTTTTGTTCCAGCAGCAAAGTCAGAAGTACAAGACATTAGTCTCCAGCAGTTTTAAAGTACGTTAATGTGCATGCTCTGTAGTCCCAAAACTGCAAGATATATGAAAAATCCAGATATTTCTTGAATGGAGTGAAAAAAAAAACAATCTAAAAGCACATCTAATGCTTGGTACACACTTATTGGAACCAGTAAATGTTGCTATTAAGTTATACTGCAGACCAGGCCTGCTGCTGTTCTGTCTAGTGTTACAAGCTTGGGGACGTTGACACCAGATTTAGCCTCGTCTTATTTGTGCCCCCAGAAAAGGTACCAAACACAATTCCTGTGATTTATATGTTAACATCTGAGCAGCTTCCCTAGCTAGATTCCCCAATATTCCACCACAAGGACAGGATTTGCCTGTCTACTCTGCATGAACTTTTAATTCTAGAGTTTGAGAAGTAATAAGCAGACTCACTATTTTGCACTCAGTGCCGAAGGCAAGGCAGAGTGAATGGAAATGGTGCTGCAGACACCCCACAACATGACAGACGTCCATCGGTTTGAGAAAATATTTAAGGTGCTCTGCCTCTCTAATTTTCAAAGACTCATCATCCTACATGTATCTAAAATCACAGCAAAGACATCATGTTTAACCGACTTGAGTAAAAAGTTTCATGTCAAATGTGTTAATAAAGTTAGGACTTTTAGAGTAGCAACTTTGCAACATTATCAATGTTGCAAACAACATTACCACAGAATATCACTCAATGAGAGCATTAAAATCTCACTGTCAGGCTTGTCTCACCTGTTGATAGGAGACAATTATGCTCAACATGATAAAGAGAGTCATTGTGTTCCAGTATTTATTTATGTATCTCAAAATTTTAAAAGATGATAAAAGAGATGGCTGAAAAGAAAATAGGAGGTAAGGAATCAGATACGACTTGGACAATTTGTTAACTAGCAGTAGAGAGGATGCATGTATCATATATTGACGTCAATCTGATAACTATAAAGGCAAATTGTTGATTTTATCTTGGACATATAAATAAAACATCTATCGAGTTTGGATAGAGAATATTTTTTTTTACAAAATTAAGCTACAGTAAAACAAAAAAAGCAGCAGAATAGTTTATATTACATCATTAAGATGCTAAGATTCTTTCACTGCAATTGCTATTTTACAGCGTTAAACCGCCGGAAAATTAGGGTTGTTGTTCCCTGGCAAGCTGGTGTCTGAACAAAGTAACATCCATCTATTCATCCATTGAAATATATTAACTAACTTTGCTACATCTACAGGTTCTTTATGTATTCAATTACGTATTAATCCAGGGTTGTCTGACCATTGCTGTTGTGGTTACTGAGGTCAGACACACCTGGATAATTCAGTTTGTCCAGTAACGAAAAAAAGGAAACAAAGGAGTTGTTCTAAGTTCAGGAAGTAGTGGAGCTGTGCATAAAGCCAATTGCAACTCAGAGTCTTTTCATCTGCAGAAATACTCTGATGACTCTGCAGTTATTGGGTGTATCAGTGATGGACAGGAAGCAGAGTACATAGAACTGGTCGATCAGTTTGTTAAATCGTGCATAACAATTATTTCATTTTGAATATCAACAAAACAAAAGACATGATTGTTGACTTCAGGAGGAACAAGGATACACATATGACTGTTTCCATCCTGGGAGAGGAGGCGGAGGTGGTGAAGGAATACTAGCACCTGGGAGTTCAGCTGGACAACAGGCTTTAGTGGAAACGCAACACAGAGAACTTATACAAAAATTGTCAGAGTAGTCTTTACTACTTAAGGAAGCTGAGATCTTTTAACGTCTGCACAAAATGTTGCACATATTCTACAAGTCTGTTGTTTAAAGTGAAATCAGCTTTGCAGTGATCTGCTGGTGCAGCAGCATCGGAACCAGAGACTAAAAAGAATCAACAAACTGATCAAGAAAGCTGACTCTGTGATCGGAGTAACTCTGGAGCTGCTGGAGCTGATCGTACAAAAGAGAATGCTGCACAAGCTGATGAAGATGATGCAGAAAATTTCTTACCCTCTCCATAACACAGTGATCAAACAACAGTGTGTTCAGTGAGAGGCTTTTTCAGGTTCGATGTAGGACTGAGAGGTGCAGAAAATCATTCTTCCCAGCTACCATAATCCTCAAGAACAAAATCCTTCATTAATAATTATTATTACATTGTATATTATATTGGGTTTTTTTTTTTTTAAAAAAGCTACAATTTTGAATTTCTCTCTGGGATGAATAAAGTATTTTTCATTTAATTTAATTTCATTAAACATCCTGGCAAAGCGGCTATTCTAAGATGCTGGAGCTAAATTAAACTATACTTTCTTAACAACAGACCTTTATTAGCTATATTGCTATAACATAAAAAAAACTAAAGTTAATAATTTCATAAACATCCTCTATTTCCACAGCTGACAGTGCAGATAAATGTGATCAAATGTACGATTTTTATTTATTTTTGAAGCAGTGGTTTCAGACAACGAAAGAACTGTTCAGACAGTTGCCATTTCGAGGAAGAGGCAGGTTGTTGGCCGTTTTTCGATCTCGCTGTCTTCCCACATTTAGTCAACACAAGTCAGATTTAAGCCAAACAAAACTGCACATTTAGGCCAGACATTTTTTGCAATCTGCATTGAAATGATTCAATTCTCCGCAAAACAATGAGGAAAAAGTTTTTTAGCTTAGAACTGTTCATAGTAACATATAATGTATGGCAGACTAACATATAGGCTTTGAGGCAACTTTTGTCTGCATTGATATAGAATATGGGTGAGCTTAGAGAGCAGGATAGAAGCAAACAGATGTAAGAGATTCGCACAAAGCAGCATGAAAATACTTGAAAAAAGCTTAAGGGTACCACATTAAAGAACCAATGCCAAAGGCCATGACTAAGATTTTATATATGATGTTGTGAGAGTCAGACTGAGCTCTGACAGCTGTCATTTTAGTGAGCATAAAGGGTGGCCAAAGGCTATAAATGCGAAATTTACTTGCATGTACCCATATATGAAATCCAGGATTCTCTCTAAAAAATATAATAAAAAGCTAATAGTGTGAAACATATGCTCTATCACATGTCTAATGTGAGAATAAAACTCTGAGAGCTGTTGTTGCAGCAACAAGAATGAGAAAAAATGATGGGAAGGTTTTTTTGTTGTTGTTTTTGCTTATGGAGCATTTAAAATGAATAACATTTGCGACCTTTTAAACACTGATAACACTGGCCAGAAATGATATTCTCCTCTTTCAGTTCTTTCTTGCCTTTAGCAGAGATAGTATCATGAAACCAATTTCCAGAATATAAATAATAAAGCTGTAACTCAGTGTCCCTTTTATTAAATGTGACCCACCCCCTGTGCCTGAAGGTGACCCATCAGAGGGACAGAAGGTTTCAAGTTTAGCAGAGGGTGAAACAGGAATAGAACTTGTATCAAAGAATCATTTTTTGGGTACTGTATTTTCATTTTGGGGAATATGAAAGTAAATTCAATTCTTTGTTAGATTCAGTAAGAAGAATATAATAAAAATGATTTATTTCTGTTATTTGCTGAATGACAAAAAGGTATGCAAAAAAGTGTATTAATGTCAAACAATTTGCTCCTGTAGACTGAAAAAAAGAGTCAGAAATACAGATACTGTATGTGCCTAAACGATGTGTGTTTGTTTTTATGTTCGAGTATATCTATCCCATCACACTGCCATTAGAGGACATATAATAATTTCCCTTTTAAGGCTTGCTAAGGATGCTTGGCCTTGCATTGGCAAGTGCTAGTATACAACCCAAGGGTGTGATCACCTTGGCTACAACTTAATGTTTAGAGGCATTATTGGTTTTATTGCCTCTAGTGGAGCTGGCAACACCATCTGGTCAGTATGAAAAGAAGAGATAGAGGAAGGAGTATGATAGGTTACTTTATCTTTGAGGTTTGAGTGAATCAAGGCCAATCTTCTTTTCTGGCCTTTCATGCCATGGGCTTATATATAGATATATATGTAGAGCTGACCAGAGAAATCTGCCTTATTCTCCAACATCAAAGCTCCATATATGCAGCTTATAACACTTGGCTTTGCCTTGAGTCCATAGTGTGCAGTAACCTCAAATCTACTTTATAACTTGTACGGTAAATGGGAAGTAAGACCGAGACGATGAATGTGAAGCATAACCATAGCAGCATTAGGCTTTCATTAGCTGAATGGCTGTTAAATGTAAGAAAAGAGATGGCATGTGACAAATGATCATTACTCTGCCTTGCCAAGTTATTCCAGACATTATGCCTCATGAATTTCCTTTTGATTGCTCTTTAAACAATGTTACTTATGTTTTGATGACTTTCAGCTATAATTTGCAGAAGAAGAGAAAAAAATTTCATTAACTTAAAAAAGCATTGATATTCCAATTGTTTGTGTGTGAATGACAGTGAATGAAACTGTGAATTCATCTCAGATGTGTTTTTTAGTGGAGGTGTTTTTCAGACTGATGGTTCAGAATTGGGTGCAACATTTTGAATAATGGATGTATTTGCAACTCAGGCCCTGAAGGGTTCCAACAAACATCAGTATTATTCGAGATGGGACAGAAACTGTGTGTTGTTTCAGAAGGCATACAACACATTTTTAAAATACAAATAATCTAAACAGCTGTAAGGAAGAGTACAATCCTTCATAAGGCCGTGTAAATCAATATGCATGCAATGTACGCCTTGACTGGTCATATTGAGCCTGCCCTGCTGGTTGCCAGTTCTCCAATTTACATTTAAGCCACAAGCATTATGGTACTCCAGAATGATTCAACTTCCTGCTGCTTTGTTGCAGAATTTCCCAATCCAGGTTTTTTTACACTTTTTTTACTGACTTGTTTTTGAGCCATTTGTTTAATTCATGCTAAAGTAGGGTTTTCTCTAAAACAAGTCTGACCAGTAGAAATACATGCAATCCTATAATAATAAGACAGAATATGTTTCCATCAGAGAAGTAAAGTCAAAGACTGATGCTTATAATACTAGTGATAGCCAATCTTACATAAAACCAGTCGCCCATCCATTTCTGTTTAATCATTCACTCCATCTCCAGCATCCATCTCCACACTACGCCTGGAGGAAATAAAGGAATGGATGAATCAGAACTTTCTTAATCTCAACAGGTCTAAAATTATATATTGGTTGGCACTTTTTGTCAGCTCCAGTCATTTTTAATCACAGTTTCTGTGCAAGACATCCCATTCTCCTCTGCTGGTGCCAGGTCTCATTCCCCATCTCTCCCATGAATCCCATATTACACACTTTGCCCAAAAACTTTGCTAGTCTGCATTTATCACACAACCTGCTTACTGCTGAAAAATGTCTCCATGCCATGTATTCCAAGCTGGATTACTGCAATTTGTGGAATTTTTCACAAAATTATCCAGAATCCCCAGTCAGTTCAGGACAGGGCTGCAGGATTACTCACAAACACCAAAGAGCCTGATCACATCGTAAAAGCCTTACATTCCTTTATTGACCCTGCCCCTAACCGGAATACAGTACAATTATCTTTACCCAGCAGTGCATCAATGACAACATTCTTCTCATTGGTAAAGGAACTGATTCCCACATCTCAAAAGTGTTATATCCTCTTCAAATTGCCAGAACCAAATCTACAACCAAAGGGATCCAGACTGTCTGCTCTGCAACTTCACATTTTTGGAACTCACTTACAGACCTTCAGGGGGCACCACAGAAGATTTGAAGATAACTTTTATATAACGATTTTAGTATATCCCAGTAATAATAATAATAATAATAATAATAATAATAATAATAATAATAATAATAATAATAATAATAATAATAATAATAACAATAACAATAATTGTTCATTCTCAAAAATTATTTTAATGCAGTCATCCTATTAATTTATCTGTATTAAAAGTGAAACTAAACAAGCTGTGCCACAAGCTTGTAAAAATAGATGGCACCCACTGCCACTGTAAACAATGAGCATATAACACTTTTGCACTTAGTGTTATTCCACAGTGAGATAGTTTTTTGTATTTTGACAATAAATAACCAAAACAATTTCCCATTTTGAGAATGATATAATGAATTAAAATTTCATTTAACATGTTTTTCAAGAAAATCAACCTTTTATACAAAACACTATTTTAAGAAATCACTGAATGTTAACACAAGGTCTTTTTAAAAAAAAATCAATTTTCATAAAAATACATCTTTATAAACAGCAAATTCAATTAAATCAATTAATTGCCCAGCCCTATTTGGAACCATTACAGATCTTATGCTTTGTTTTTGTTTTTTTTTTTTTGTTTGTTTTTTTTATTGTTTAGCATTTTGAGATTGCTAAAATCTGGGAGCTGGGATTAGACCGTCGTGGGACAGGTTATTTTTACCCTCATGATGATGTGTTGTTGCAATAGTAATTCTCTCTGGGGAAAAACTACAAAAGTACAATATATCCACTAATCGTTTTGCAAAATAAAGCAATACAAATCATTCATGGGGCAGGATATAGAGATCATGCAAATTCATTATTTTTACAGTCAAGACTTATAAAATAGATTTTCAAACAGCACAAATGTTATTCAAAGCAAGAAACAATCTTCCAGAACATACTGAAAACTTGTTCATGAGAAGGGAAGGTGGTTATAATTTAAGAGGTAAATCTAACTTTAGAAGGCTTCAGGTACGCAAAACAAGGCAAAGTTTTTCTATTTCAGTTTATGAGGTTAAATTGTAGAATAGTTTGAGGGGTCACGAAGAGAATGTTTAAACATAAACCAGTTTAAAAAAAGTATAAAGAAATTATTTTTGCTAATTATAAATTAAGAATGTGTTTGATAATCATAGGTTGTTCATGGTTGAATGTATACAGGTGTTATGTTAATGCATTTAGTATCTTTGATGTAGTATAAAATATTAATATAGTAGAGGATAATGATATATGATATTTAATATATTACTATTGTGACAGGAAGCTATAAAACTAAACAACAATGAATTATTGGGAAGTGGTGGGGTAATATAAGTGTGCACTTTCCTCCCACTCCTTTTTGTATATGTAATTATGTTTAGTTGATTGATTGTGAGTTGTATTTGTTTTGTTTTTTTCTACTTATTTATGTCTACCTATTTATATATATTTATTTTCTAATTAAATATTTAAAATAAACTCTTGATGATGAAAATGTCAAGCTTACAAAAATGTTGTTGTTGCTGCTGCTTTCATGATGTGAATGGCACATTTTGGCCTAACATTGCAATGTTACAGCTGAAACATTCATTAGGCCAGGCAAACCTTTTTTTTCAATCTTTTATCATCTATTTTTGTCAGGACTGTGCAAATTGTGGTCCCAGTTTCCTTTTCTTTGATGACCCAGTAGGAATCTGCTCATATAGGCTGGTTGTATTTTGTGCTCAGACATGGAATTCTGCTAAATGTTGGTTGCACGGTGGTTGTTTTGAGTTACTGATGTCATTATACAGTCTCTAATCTGCCTAGCTCCTGCCTATTTTCTAGCTGACATTAACAAGGGAACTGCTGTCTCTTTTCAGACCATTATATATCAAAACCCAGTAGCTCATCAGTTTTGTTATGCTTAAGTCAAACCATCTCATGTTCAATGTAACTTAAATCCACTTCCCAACTCTATTGCTCACTTTGTCTTGAGACTTTATACGAATAAGTACAATTACTTGCAGCCATGTTGCTGCCAGCTGATTAATATTTTAAAATTAAGAGGCAATTTCAAATGTAGATTGGCCAGTGAGTGTATATTCAGTTGCAAAAAAATATTATTTAAATTACACTGTTTACAGCTTTCATTTAATGGGCACACTAGCTAGAGTACCAACACCTATCAGCTGAGTGTACATATAATGTCACTGTCTCTGACAGATATGCACCTCATGTCCCATAGTCTTTAAACACATATGGCATCACAACTCTGGCTGCGCTGTGTGTGACCTTTACTCTTGACTGACAGATTGGTAAAGGGTAGCCTGTAGCTGGACAGATGGGCAGAGGGACATTACGTCATCACAGTCTTCCCAGTTTCAGTGTTTTTCTCTGAGTCTCATTAGTTGAGGTTTCTGATAAATTTTCAAGAGCATATTTTATACAAGATCTCTGTGAAAACTATGGTTAAGGATGGGCACCACAAACAGTGGGAGGATTACGCTTAGTTAGTACAGAAACATTAATTAATTTTAAAACATTTTCTTCTCATTGTTTTTGACTGACAGCATCTTAACATCTATTTCAAGGATCTTATGACAGCGTTCTCTTTTTTTTCCATGTTAATGTGTTAAAGGTTAAATGTGAAAGTTCCGCAGTAAAAATACGAGTATTTGATACAATTCCTGTATCGTACGCTAAATTGTCCAATCAGTGACTTACCCTACATTTCCCCCATTTTTAATCCTTTTAAAGCTTAACATCTTTTCTTTTAAACTTTCTGTGTTTTTAATTTTCTAAAGTATCTGGTGCAGGTTAGGAGAGCGATTTTGGTACATTCATGGGTCCCTACCAGTAAAACATTTTACGAGTTTTCTGTTTTAAATCTAATGGCAAAGTATGCGTGTATATGTGTAACTCGTGGGATTTAGGTTTGAGAGACTTGATGGGTTAAGATGGGTTTTTTTTATTCAGTATGTTTTTAGAGGAACGTGTGTTTTTTGTGTTGCAAATTCTTTGCATGAAAAAGTGGTGTATTAATAAGGAGTGATAGACTAATGGATTCCAGTACACGGAGGCTGCTATTAGATTAGAGCCAGGGTACACCCTGGTCAGCTTGGCTAAATAGTAAAAATGGGAAGTACTATCAATCATCATTCATTCTTGTAGTGTAATTCAGTTTTATCTGGATTGCAGCTAATCATAAGTAATTATGTCAGGGCATTTTACCCATGTGCTATCAATATTAAAAGGTATTGGTAAAGTTTAAATTAACTTATACTTATATAGTGCTTTTCCAGTCATGTTGACCACTCAATGACAGTTATTCCTGTCAAGGACGAAGAGACTGGTTTCTTTAGATTGAGATGAATATAAATTTAATAGTGAGGAATAAAAGAAGTTGAACATACATTAAACATTAAAACATGAAGGGACAACACATTAAGACATACAGACATGGTACAAGGTTATAACCCGGGAAGAATCTCTCCAGAAATCTTCTCGACACTCAGAAGTCTGTAACTATTGTTGTGGAATTTTCTGGTTCCATATTGTTATGGCGTACAATGTACTTCATACATCCTTGTGTCTGGTGAAGTTCTATCTGGGAACACTATGATCATACAAACAAGAATATCATTTCATAGATGTTATGTCTCTAGCAATGTGCCAG
>JBAMHX010000008.1:13666696-13692949 GCA_037177515.1 Pseudomugil tenellus | reverse complement strand
CGCTCTTTTTCTCTTGTATATATATATATATATATATATATATATATATATACATATATATATATATATATACATATATATATACACACACACACACACACACCAGCAGCAACAAATTTGTGAAATTAGCACCTTCTTTTTTTATTTAACACATTATCCCCTACACCACTATATTAGTACTCATGCCATATTAAAAATAGGAATTTGGCATCATTTCCTGCAGAAGAAGCTGATTTTGGGCATAAGAACCATTCCTTTATTGACTACAGTGTATTCAGATTTGACTCAGTTACAATTATAACTTCCTAGCAGGCAGCTACAATTATCCTGAAAGGCTGTCATTAAACTGTATAGCAGTATAAAATAGGTTTTTATTTTCAACTTTTTGAGAGGACTTTATATTTACTTTAAACATTATGCAACAGATGCTACTGTTTCCATGCAATACGACTAATTGTCCCTTTATTTTTTAGATTCTGAATCTCATTCCATGGGGATCCAACCAGTAGCCATGAATTTTGGACATTACTAGACGTATGTGTGTGTTGGACTGAATGTGTAATCTGGTTTGTTTAATTGTTAAATTAGGTCAGGTAACCTAACCCTCACTGGAGTTCTATGTTCTGGATGGGAAACCTTTAAAATAACCTTTCTAATGAGATTCGATCAATCTGCATCTGGAGTGTCTTTCATTGGTATGTTCAGACTTGAATACATGCCACAAAACAAAACCAATACACGCATAAGCAGTGGAAACATGCAGGGTACAGAGCAAAACAAAGAGGCATTTTCATTAATAAAAAAAAAGAAAGAAAATTGTCCAGCCTCTTTTACAGCTTATCGATTTTATACAACACAATACACAGCACCACCTAATTACTGTAAACACTGTATAATAAGAACTCCTCAGAAGGTAGGATTAATGCTGGCAAGTACTCAGTGAGCATGAAAAGACTGACTTTTTGCTCTGGCTGCTTTAACAGAATCACTGACTTTTTAAAAAGGAATACAACTTGATCATTTATTGATTATACTATTAAAATGCATTTTCTCCAAATATACTGAAACATCTTGTGCTTAGGTGCTCTGACCCTGTATGCTGGTGTAGCCGTTTCTAAGACTACTGGCAATATCGTTTGAGATGTAATCAGGAGAAAAAAATATTGAGCTCCTTTTTCACATTTAGAAAATAATGAAAACCAAAAATCGAGCACATAATTTAACAAAAAACATACATATGAAGCATTGTCTGGTCGATAAAACTAAAGCTATAAGCTACCCTTCTAAGACAAATCTCGATATATCTTAAAGTAAGCAGACGATGGGAGAAGGGTACCTCCTTTGATAAAGCCTCTTGGCTATAAGGCAGTAAATAATGTATCTGGTAAATAATTTATCATGATGGTCTAATGATAAGAACAACTTGCCCTCAGAGTAAGTAAGCAGTAAGCAGAAACCCAGCGGACAAAACTTTATAAACCTCATATTAAAAAAAAAAAGTATCTCATCCCTGCGTTTCAATGTCATCAGTGGAGAAAAAAAAACCTTTCTACATTGTTTTAAATGTAATGATCTTGTTGGATCTCTTATTGTAAGATGCTGCATATCATGCATTTGTTACAAAACGACAATTTTTCACTTTAAATCTGATTTAATGTGAAGTCTGATTTGCTACACATTGCCACTCCCTCCCGTACTCTCAGGTCATCTTCCTCCATTCACCTTAATGGTCCCTCTGCCCATCTAACCATAATGGGGAGGAGAGGCTTCAGTCGCTTTGCTCCCCAGCTTTGGAGCACACTCCCACTTCAGCTCCATAACAATGACTCTCCTCCAACATGTATTTCAGAACTAAAAACCCATGTGTTTAAAGTGCCTACCCACTTTAACCTTTTAACTGTTTGCTTTGTGATGTTTCAACTTCATCTTTCATCTGTTTTAAATTGATTTTATTTGCATGTAACTTTTGTGTAAGGTGGGAAAGAAAAAGTCCCAAGAAATAAAATTTATTATTATTAATATTTAAAATAAAACTGGAAAGTGCATGTTTGCACTTTGTGTTTCAATTCAACTTTATTTTTATAGCACCATTTCACGACAATGTCATCTCAAGACACTTCAGAGATTGGTCAATTAATAAAAAAATAGCGTTATATAAGGAAACCAGTAAAATTGCATCGAATCTTGACTTCGATCTAATCTCCCATCCTGAGCAAGCATGCGGCGACAGTGGGAAGGAAAACTCCCTTTTAACAGGAAAGCAATAGTTCCAGCAGAACCCGTCTATAAGAGAATCCATAAGTGCAATAAATGTATAGAGTTTAAGCTGACAGATAAAACACTAAATATGAGCCCAAATCTGTACAATGATCAGCCAAAATATCATAACCACCTTCCGGATATGAATTGATTGATTCTTTGTTCCATTACAGGAGCTTTGACAAGCCAGTGCAAGTCAAAGAACATGTGAAAGTGTCCTTGAGTGTCTGGCTTGAGAAGTTTCATGAAGAGATCTGTTTCCGACAAATGTTATCCGATTGGTCTTTGTGGAGTTTGAGGCCAGATGGATTAGCCTCTTGTGGTCTTAAAACCCCTCCTAAGGTCTTGTAAGGTCTGACCTCCATGTGAATGCCAGGATTCAGACCATCGCAGTGGTAGAAGATGAGCTGCTACTCACGTTAAACCTTCAAGGCTTTTATTGTTGTAGCTGATCATGTACATATTTAAGCTATATACGCCATGGTTGACTTTCCAATTACATTTCTACTTGTAAGAATGAAGCACAAAGTTTTATGAAGAATCTAATTAAATATATCTGCAGCTCAGTTGAAGAACCTAATGAATCATTCTTTCTAATCGGAAAGTAATTAAGGACATCTTATATTTTTAAACCAAACTGCTTTATTTCTCATAAGATTCAATTTATTTCATTTTGCAGTCACCTCTTAACTATTCAATGTCATATGAAGGAAGAATTGGCTGTACAACAAATGAAAAATTTAATTACAGTGTTTCATTACCGTGACATGCAATGTCATTCAAATACATGACTCCCCCTCCCCCCCAACATTAAAGGCATCTTAAATGGTTTTATGTCTGGAAATGACCAGATTGTAACACACTGCTCGAGTCAAAGGACTGTAATACAATTAGGATCAACCGAACTTGTAGATGTCTAAAATATAATTAAGCAAAGTGAGGAAACACTTCACTCTGTGGTTTGAAACACACTCAGGATAAACAAGCAGGAAAACAGATTCATTCACATTAAAAACTAAGGAAATTTAAGATTTTAATTAATCTTCTAGTCGTAAGCAAAATATTCACACAGTTGAGTTTCTAAACTTAAGTGGGTGAGAGATTTCACAATAAAACAATGATTTACAGGTCAGGTTTGCATCTACAGGTTATTAGCAGACACACTCCGTCCTACAAGGACCTAATTAAAGTAGCAGAGTCTGTACATGTAGGCTTCTTCCCTTGTGACACAACTTAAACGGCTAATTGCAGAACAATAAGAGATTTTTCCCACTATGAGCTGTGAAGCAGGGGTTTTATTTTTGGAGGTGCAACATTTTGATGACATTTATTTGTGCTGCTACCTGTCTTTATAGATCAATACAATAATGAAACTCCTTGGAAAGAGGGCTCGCCACAAAAAAGCTTTCCCTTTTATTTCATCCCCAAACACTTCGTAACAAAGTTGCCAACATAAGTCAGCCATGACAGTCTCTTCAATTACATGACAGTGAGGAAGAAAGGAGCGTGATGGATTGGTGTCAAAGCTCTGGGGAGCCGTATAAACTACACAGCAAGCAAGGGCTGCCCCATCTGTCAACAATCTCAATTAACCGCTGTAAAGATACAGCCACACTGCTACTTTATGCGCCACTTAGAAAAAAGAACAAGGGTTTCTGTCACAACAGTGGGGAACATCCTATTTTTACAATGAGAAATTTGTATTTAGATGAGCCGGAGTGGCCTATCCATCAGCGGGGGGGAGAGAGTCAAATTGAAATCTGACATTTAGAGCCTCAAAGCCTTTTTCTCACTGGCTCTGATATGAACTACAGCATGTGACAAACTGTATCAGGCTTGTCCCTGGGTGAAGCCTCTGATCATATTTACAGTTGAAATGGGCATCCTTGACATTTTACAAAAAGGTCATGTTTTGTGTTCATTAATGCTCCCTTTTTACATAAAGTCAGCTGTGGGGAATGAGGATTCATAATTCAAGTCAACCAATTCACATGTGCTGCTTTATTCATGTCCATTTCCCCCAATACAGGACTCAGTCATGTGTGGTAAAGACAGAAGTCCAGGAGGAAGCACACATGGTGGTTTCATTGAGGTTGAAAATGAAGTTTCAACCACTGAACAAACCGTAAAAAACAGCTAGTCTTCCCATAAACAATCTAAAATCTCCAAATGGGGGGGAAGTAATACGATATTTTGTAAATCTCATCATTCGCTCTGCATGAGAAGATCTCTTGACAACTCCACAAATGAAAATATCAATGATTAATTTGAGTCTGTGATAGCATGTCCATTTAAAACTGAATTAAGAAACCTATTTCTTATTTATTTAACATCAGCACCAGACAAATTAGTCATGTATCCGTACCTATTAAACAGTCAGAAATTGTTTTAAATGTAGCTTAAAGCAGATGGTGTGTGTGGCTTTTTATTAAGCAGGCTCTCCGGGAGCCAGGTAATTTGGACCATTTTGCATCAATCCTGCTGCCAGCTAAAATAAAAAGTGCATTTGTTCCCATTTGTTTAACATATGAAAACTAGATTTCTTTATACAACATGCCTGCATGAAAAACTGTTGAGTGTTGTAGTCATGTCTCCCAAGAAGGCTGATCCAACAGACGCCCCAAGGTTTATTGTCAATGCACATGAAAAATAGATATTGTGATATACTTTGTTTACTGAATGACAATGTGATAATTTAAAGAACAGGACAATTATTTTAATTAAAAAACAAAAATCATCTTGATGTCAATTAAAATCAAACAAAAAAACCACTGCATTACATTACCCCTTTTCCATAACAGGTTAACATATCACATGATGTAAAAGGGACAATTTAGTGATTTTCAAGTTTAATTAATACTGCGGATAAAGTAAATTATGTAAATAATAATAATGCCTCATTTTGGATAGCATTAAACATAAATATAACACTATCATTTTGTTAATACTAATTTTGTCCTCTCGGGTTTAGGAGGAATCACAAGACTAACCTTGTCATATCACCTGACTTGAGGGTTTAGGTGTTTACCTGCCTCGAGCGCAGAAGACACTTCCTTGTTTCCTGAAGTGAAACGCCATTGGACAGATACAGACGCACTCTGATCCTATTGGTTAATATTTACGTCAATCATGTAGAGGAGGTGGGCTAGCAATTCGGCATGAGGAAATGTGTATAGGAAGTAAGGACAGTAGTTTTTAGTTCATTTCGGTACTACAAGGGACATTTGTAGGTGAAAATGTGTGGAATTGTGTTTCTCCTGGGGGTCATTTGTTTGCTGTGTCCTTCCGGTGAAACGCTGGATAACGGCCTGGCGCTGAAACCCACTATGGGCTGGTTGCACTGGGAAAGGTTTACATGCAACACAGACTGTGACACAGACCCCAATAACTGCATCAGGTAAGCAAAACTCTACTGTGACTTAACAGATGCTGTAAAAAATAAAACACTCGCATAAATACAAGAGACTTTGTTCACTTCCTGTTTGTACAAATCTGTACACAAGTTTAAAGCAAATAGGAGCTTTATATGTTGATTATAAACGAAAACAGGTAAAATGTTAATTCTGTAACATGAAAATGTCATATTAGGTGAATGGACCGACATTATCTCACTCTAATCTCAGACTGATGAAATGCCAGCATATGTTTTGCTGGTTAGGCAGGAATTTGCAAGTGCTGTTGAAGTAATATGGCTCGTTTAACTACAGTTGGACAAAACAAGCATAGAGGTGTGATTTAACAATGGATGAGCTGGATTCAGGGAGGACTAAAAGGCCAACCGGTTTAAGATTTGGTTTAGTCTGACTTGAAAAACATGTGATCCCTATGACAGAACAGGTTATTCCAAAATATAAGGATGTCATACAGCTTCAAGGATGACGTTTCTAGATGTGGAAGTTATCCACAACGCTGGATCCCTCTTTTCTTGCTCCCATGACTCACAGAATAAACACATGATTTTCCACTATTCTTCAGTCTATCCTCACTCAATCCTGGTGAACTGTTTGTATTAAATATGAATCGTAATTATTCCATTACTTGACAACGTGCATTAATTAGTAGTAAAATGAAGGTAGCATTTCGACATTTGTATTTGCCATTTCGTTCTAGCAAATGACATTGAACGTTGTTGTCTAACTGATGCTATCAGCCTCACCCGTCTTTTCCTGTTGCCCTGGCAGCGAGCGTCTCTACATGCAGATGGCAGACGTGATGGTGAAGGAGGGCTGGAAGAAAGCCGGTTATGAGTACGTTTGCATCGATGACTGCTGGCCCTCCCATCAGCGCGACGCTCAAGGCCGTCTGCAGGCGGACCCAAAAAGATTCCCAGGAGGCATCAAGAAACTGGCTGACTATGTGAGTAGTTGGAAAACAGGAGGCTGAGTGTGAGAATACCAAGAGTATTAGCACAATAAGTCCTCCATAGACTTCAAAGAAGAAAGGGGTTCAAAGAGACTGGAGAAAAGAGAAATACTCGCCTTTATTTCACCTGCTGCACGGAGCCAAATAAAAAGGATGTGATGGGATGTAGCAGCTTATATTATGGCTTCCTGCAGAAGGAGTTTGAAGGTTCAATAATGGTAAAATATCTGTCTAATATCTAAGACGGGGGTGGCCAATGAGAGCAAGCGTTAGCTTTCCTGCTGCAACACACCTGACACACATTAGACTTAATTAGCAGATGTGCAGATTGACATTAAACTCTGCTTGTCTGCCTTTGATTAGAGTCAGGTGTGTTGCAGCAGGGAAACTTCTAATATATGCAGGACTGCGGCTCTCTAGAACCAGTTAATCCCCCCTGATCTAAGAAATATTCCCATATGATTTGATGTGTTGCAGTTTTATTATTCATGTCCTGCAATTTATTAAGGTTTGCAGATGTGAAAAGTTTTAGGAAGTCCCTGTTAAAGAAGTCTAGAAGCAAAAGTGATTACACAGTCAGATTACATATTCATCCAGCCCCCCCTGCAGTTATTTACATAATGAGGGGGAAAGAACCGGATGTGGAACCTGGAGCACAGGTTTCATTTTGTGGATATGGAGCACCTGAAAGAGTGAGAAATGCAGAGCTTCAGATGGAGCTTCCCATGTTGTACCATGTCCTCAGTGGAGAGAAGAAACCATTAAGACAGGCTGATTACCAGTTCAGAGTTCACACGCAGCATAGCAACACAGGCATCTGGAAAGTGATGTTCACCAGGAGAGGGATATATTTAGCCAACCATGAACATGAGGGTTTCTACTGTGTAACATCGCCACCTACTGGTCTGAATACATTTTTATTGAACCTTTATTTAACCAGGATGTCACACTGAGATTCAAAATCTCTTTTTCAAGTGAGACCTGGTCAAAGTTACAGCCAAACCACACATTAAAAGCAGAATACATATAAATATTTACATAATAAGACAGAAAATACATAGTTCTGAAAACAAGTACATGTCTCCATCACCGCTTTCTTTATGGAAACCTTAAAATCATTTAAGGACACAAAACGTTTCTAATTTAAGATCTTTCTGTATCTTATTCCATCCCGAAGGTGCTGAATAGGAAAAATAGTTTTTCCCAATTTAGTTGTAACTCTGGTAACTTCAAAAAGGAGCAACCTTGAGGATTGTACTGAATAGTTTTACAGGAAATGACCGCAGTGTATGTTTGCGTGTTAAATAAACATGACATTTCTCCTTTTAGGTCCATGCAAAGGGTCTGAAGCTGGGTATTTATGCAGATGTGGGGAAAAACACCTGTGCTGGATACCCTGGCAGTCTGGGTTACTACGATACTGATGCGCAGACTTTTGCCGACTGGGGTGTGGATCTCCTCAAATTTGATGGCTGCTTTATGGAATGGAAATTACTGGGAGAAGGTGGGGTTGTCATTCAGAATCTAAATGTCTACTGGTCAGAATCTGTGTATGAGCTGCAGAAGCAATTCCTGATTGCTGCTATGATATAAAAAAAAAAAACAATAATGTGAATATATTTTTGCAAAATAACATCTTTATCACAGATGTGGAATTTTTCATTCTGCAAATTTGAAAGGAAGTCTTTGGTTCATTAAGTGCTTATTATTTCTGGTTAAGGCTACGTGAACATGTCAAAGGCTCTAAACAACACCGGGAGAAGTATCCTGTACTCATGTGAGTGGCCTTTGTATGAATGGCCTTTCCATAAGGTAAGAGGAAACTTAGTTTGTAATATTTGAAAAAATTACATTTATGTTCAGTCATTGTAAAGTGCATTTCTACACCTCCAGCCTAACTACACAGCAATCCGCGAGGCGTGTAACCACTGGCGCAACTTTGCAGACGTGTTTGACTCGTGGAGTTCAGTCAAATCCATCTTGGACTGGACCGCATCTCATCAGGACATCATCGTCCCATCAGCTGGACCTGGAGGCTGGAATGATCCAGATATGGTACTCTGCTCTACAACACTCCTTCAGACCTTAAACGCAGCAGAACCAGTTGCTTTTGAGTACCAAGCTGTTGTAGTATTATTTACATCAGGGGTCCCCAACCGCCGGGCCAGGGTCCGGCACCGGTTTGTGGCTCATTTGGTACCGGGCCGCACAGAAATAATTAATAAACAACCGCATTCTGGCCAAATAATTATGGCTTGTATCTCTTGACTTACCAATATGCCTGTCTACCTCTGTTTTCATTAAGATGCCTTTTTTTTTTTTCTTCCCGGCTCTTCAAGCCTATAAACGGGTGAAAAAATGCCGCATCACTCTGGTCTGTGGTGCAAAACAGGTTGGGGGACCCCTGCTTTACAACACGCTTAATAGCCAACTGGTTTTTGAAGAAAACCTTTGTTGAATACACCAGTTTGCTCTCTTGGAATGTAATGTGGAATGCTGATTACATCTTTTCACCCAAAGTTATTGTGAAAGCAGATGTACGAGAAAAACTTTAGCTTAACAGACGTTAATATGCACATAAAGTGACGTTTTGTTCATTTTTCTAGCTCGTAATTGGAAACTTTGGCCTGAGCCACGACCAGCAGGAGTCTCAGATGGCATTATGGGCCATCATGGCAGCCCCCCTGCTCATGTCTAATGATCTACGAGACATATGTCCTCGCTCCAAGAAACTGCTGCAGAACAGTCTCATCATAGACATTAGCCAGGACCCGCTGGGCAAACAGGGATTTCGCACTGTCAAGGTAGGCGTGAGAGCTGACACGAGGCATTAAACTTCTTCCGTAGGAGTCGGCGTTATAATCTATAGAAATAATGTGACTTGTTCTGCAGGCGGACAATTTCGAGGTGTGGGAGAGGCCTCTGTCTAAAAACCGTCTGGCTGTCGCTGTGATGAACAGGCAGGAGATCGGCGGAGCACGCGGGTTTGCAGTCAGACTCGTTCCTGGCTGGAAGATCTGTAACCCCCAGTGTAACGTCACGCAGATCCTGCCTCAGTACAAAGAGCTTGGTGTTCAAACACAACAGAGCAACATTGTTTTACGCGTCAACCCTTCAGGCACGGCCCTGCTGACAGTGACTCCCATCAGCAAGCTGTACTGGAAGCCTGCGCATTAAATCAAATTGTACATTTTTTAGTTAAGGACTTGTTTTTTTAACTGCTCAGGGGTTAAATGTGAACATCTTGCAATGGATTTTCTTCTAAATGTTTACTTGAACACTGATCTTTTAAGTATATCAAACAAATGAGGCACACTTGAATAGGTCTCATCTCCAAATGACAATTCAGTAAGAAACAATTCTGTGTTTTAATAAACGGGTTAAAGAAAACCATTTACTCCACTAATGTTTTGAAACATTTATTGAAAATTATTTCAGCTCCATCCCAAAGACTGGACCACTGTTTAGAACTGGATGACCTGACCCTGTAAGAAAACAAAAAGGGAAAATTAATGAAAATGCTGCTTGATTATGCGATTTATTTCAGTCGAGTTTGAGGATTCAGAATGACGTTTGCACTGTAAAAGAATTAACTTTCAATCACGTTTTCACAGTTGCTGGCTATATGACTAGTGTAACAATTTGTTCACACCTAGAAGCCAATATCACATCAGTCAAGTAAAAAACTTTAAGTTTAAACATTCCCATAATGCATTTTGGTAACAAGAAAGGTTTCTACTGTGAAGCTACCACCTTGTCAAATTATGGTTGCGTCGATCCCATGAAAGATCATGATGGGAATAATTATTCATTATTGAGATTTAGTTCTGTTAAAAACAATGTTTTCATCAAATGCTGGAGTCTACAGATCAAAACAACCTGCAAGACATTTTCTTAAATTCAAACCTTATTGTTTGCTTTCTTAAAAACTTTTCAGTTTTCAGCATATGCATAAATTGTCTTTAGGTAAACTGTTTGGTGTTCACAGCAAACTAAAATACATGGTAGGGTGAGTATGAAGGTAGACTAAAATTTTATTTCACACGTGTCCTTGTAATATGAACAGATGTGACCAACATGTCAAAAATAAAATAAATGGAAGCAGATTTCCTGTATTCTCAACTTGTGCTTAAACTTCACATTTTGAGTGTTTCTGATGTAAGAATTATATGTTTTTAATAAAACTTAAGGCAAATAGGTTGAAATTATGTCTTCTGACTACATCAAGGAAAAAAAAAATGCAAAAAAATATAAAACTACCTGAAAAAAATAATGCAAACTTAGGGGACCAAGAACACTTGAGTTGTATTTAAATGTTTTCCGGCACTAGGTCTTCTGTGTGTAACCAACCATGTATTCCAACTCGAACACTTAAATATATTTGGCATTTCTTAATCTGACACAATCTAACATAATTCTCACATCTTCAGTCATATCCTGCCACTAATGTACCCATATTCCTGTTTACATTCCTCTTAAGTTGTAGTATTACTACCATTTACAAGCAACGTCAGCTTCTTTGAAACAAAACAATGTCACTTTAAAGCTTAGTGAATAGTTCTGCAGTTGTTACAACAAATGTTACACACACAATCATCATTTACTGATGTCAATATGTCAGAAGCTACTGAAGTAACTTATGTGATAAGATGTTCTGAGACTACGTTGGCACACGAAGCCTCAAATGAGCCATAAAATTACATGGTTGTATGTTAACAGTATAAATGCAAATATAAAATGCTAAGTACAACATGGTGCAATCTACACAAGCACACAGAAGGGCTCCTACCTTTCTCTTTTTGTCACCTCCCAACTCGAAGTGCTTGCATCTCTTGATCGCCAGCATTCTCTTGGATCTGCAGTTGGGCTCCACACATTCCAGCCTCAACACAATTTTCTTAGTGGTCTTAGCCTGAAAAGATGTGCATTTTAGTGAGTATGATAACTACATGTTTTAAATCACCACACTGATCAAAGGAAAAAGCTACCTTCTTCCTGAAAATAGGCTTGGTTTGACCACCATAACCACTCTGCTTTCTGTCGTATCTCCTTTTACCTGCAAGACCATTACAGTTCAGCCACAATTCATTTAAATATGTCATACATTTCAACACTGCAGGAACTTATTTACCCTGTGCATAAAGGGAATCCTTTCCCTTCTTATACTGGGTAACTTTGTGGGGCTGGTGCTTCTTACACTTTTTGCAGTACGTCCGACGGGTCTTCGGGACGTTCACCTGCACGACACAGAAGACAATATCTCGGTTAACAAAGTGTATCTGATGCATTTCCACATTCCTGGGGGGAAAAAATAGGCTGACATGTAAATGAACAGGGCTTCTCGGCGGACCTGCCTGATAAAAATGGGTTAATATAACGAATCAAATAAAGTTACAAAAGCATTCCCCGCAAAAAAAAATCTAATTAAACGAGGTCGTTTTCTGTTGTAGCGTGTAGCGTTAGCTGGTAAGCTAACGTGTTAGCATTGTAGCTACTTAACATTAAAAACCCAAATTACTGCAAATTTGACTAAATACTACTACCATACAGGAACTTAAAACGAGATATATCCTGATTTGTCAAATAAAGGAGAGTATCGGAACAGGAAGGCCCACTCATAGTAGTTTTTTACACCTAGGTCGTAATCACCATTACTTCAATCTAACGGTGTTAAAACCTATGCATGAAAGCTAATACTGCAATCATCGTGCTTTATAAAACATTTACATAACATCCCAGCTGTACATATACAAACAGGATGCTTTAATTCGCGAGATTAAGTGGGATTGTATAAAACGTATTAGAGTAGTACATTCATACCATCTTTGCGAACTGATGCAGCGGAAAGAGGAAGGCCGAAGCAGGAAGCACTTCGTTAAGTACAAGTCAGCGGTGAGTACAACGACAAATGGCGCGTTCTGCCCCCTAGCGGAGGGATGTGTCAACTGCTGCCTTCACGATTCTCAGGTGTTTCTGCTTCAATTCACCCTTTAAATTGTTTTTTATTTCCATTAAATAAATGATAACCTTTAGCAGCTATTATAATTCAAAATAATGAATTATTCTCCTTGTAATGCAAGTTTTTAATCTATCTATTTATCTATCTATCTTGTCTCTTTCTAGTATCGAGTAAATAGGAAATTGTAGTGAAGGCTATCCGTCCATCTTACATCAGGCAGAAGCTGTGATAACCTCTTGACAGGCAACAAGCCCGTGCAGGTTTTGGATGCTGGGAAGAATGAAATTAAATGAAAAATACTTTACTTTATTCCCAGAAGGAAATTCAAATTTGATAGTCATTTGGTTCACCTGGTTGTGGTTATTTAGATACTGGAACAAGGCAGGATATTTTCCACATCCCTGGAATTGTTTTCTGACTCAGACTGGTATTGAACATCAGACGTTGTTGTCTTGAGCAGGTCTTGACAAGTCTGGACCTGCAGACTTGTTTTATTCAGTTTCTCTAGTCGTTTTATGACTTGGTTACAGGAGACAGACAGAGTTGAAGTGGAGACAGAGGCAGATTCAGGAAGTCCTAATGTGGAGTGAGATGAGGCTGTATTGTGGTCCTCTACTGAGCTGATTATCCACAGCACTGACGGCAGATGAGAATCCTCCCAGGGATCTAGCTGTTCATAGGAAACCCAGCATTAAACCATCTTTACTTCGTACAATGGTGAGCTTGATTAAACATTGAAATTATCCTTTTGAATCATGAGTAAGAGGAAAGGTTATATAACCTGACATCTGATTTCTTTCACAGAACTTGTTGTTCTTTTTCCAGTAATAACTCCATGACTTTTGATATTTTTGTGTTGCCCCTTTACATTTATGAAGTCCTACTACCCACCTCCCTCTCCAGCAACTACAGTAGGAACATGTGCATAAAAAGGATTTCACTTTGCTGCTATGTTTGTCTTTTTTCTCCATCACTACTGAAGATTTACTCATGTTGTCCTGAAGTTTTTATCTTCCTGCTGCAATAGGCAAATCTGCCGTGTACAGGACAAGAAATCCCCTCAACTAAACGTGTCACAATTTGGCTGTATGAAGTTTCCAAACATGGTCTTATGAACAATGTTTCACTCGAATCCATTTATCACCAGAACTGCCCAGAGAGCTGATACGAAAATGAGCAGGAAGAAAAAGAGGAAGTAAGCAGACTCGATTCCTCTCTATGGGTGTGTTTTAACTTCTTGCTTCACAGACTAACACACATTTTATGGAAAGCGAACTACTGAGGCAAAGGTTCATGCCACAGCTCCGAGCCTCAGCATCTGCAGTTGTTTGTCTCATGCTTTACTTTCTCAGGTGCTTGGTAAGTGACAACACTTTTTTTGAATGTTTGTCTGTAAGATCAACAAGTTTTACTTGTCTTTCTTTGTTTACAGGCTGCAATATACAAAATGAGTGTAAGAATACTGAAATTTTACTGGTGGACATGAATATATATGTATAAAATTGAAACAAATTAAATGTTCTGTTACTTTGTACAAGCACTCAACTGGAAGCTACCAGCTACTGTGTCTATCTGAATAGTGGAGTAGTATTTCATTTTTTATTTGTTAATAACTGATTATATCTTTGTGACTTTACTAAAACATTTCTGGTTTGGGTAGGTTGTTGACAGAGATGCACCACTGCGTTTCTGTGGTTTTTGACAATGTTAACGGCTTGGTACATGTTGATAAAACTGAAGTTATCCAACCGCAATCTCATAACCAGATCCTAGTCATGTGTATTCGCAAACGCTACAATTAATGCACGTTAAATGTCTTGACCTGATACAATTCAGCTGCGTATCCCAAGACTCTCACAGATCACATCTATATGAACATATCTGTAGTTAGGACATCCGAAGAGCATGACTTTGCCTTTTTTTTCCTTCAACGTGTCTCTTTTATATATACACACACACACTAATACAAGCATATTCATTGTATATGCTGCTTATCTGTCAGGAAACATCAGGAAAGAGCGCATCTTGACAGGTTCCTGTTTAAGCAAGTGTTTTGCGGTGCCATACACAGTGAATGCTATGCTGTTAAATTAAAAGGACACATTATTTCTTATTAAAATATACATCCATGTTTTTATACTGAATTGAAATATAGATTGTTTAGCAACACAGCCAACATAATGTCAGCGTGTACTCTGGATTCTGATCCCACCCATATGTCCCAGTCACATAAAATGAAAAATAAGGAAAGTTTCTTTTTGATGTGTTGCACAGAATAGAGGAACACAGTTTTACACCTGAGATGAGCAGGTGTACATCAGAGATATGATACATAAACTCTAAATATGCAAATGATAGATCTGCAGAGCGCTTTAGTTTTTTCTCCCTTTACATAGACTGATGCAACTTCCCCATTAAATAAGTCTGTGTCAGCCACAGTCAGTGAAATCCCCTCAGAAAAAACAAAAATAAAAAACAGCATAATTTCAGTAGGAGTCCAACTTTTAAACTGCCATTAAGCTGACTTCACTTGTTTGATTTTCAGTCTTATCAAGTTAGTGATGTGGGAAAGCATAGGTGGTAACAAATGAGGAATGAGCAAACAATGTTTCACAGAATAGGGAACATCGCTGTCTGGTTGGGACAGCACAAACAAAGCTAATGGGGCTTATCGCTCTGGTGTTAAGAAATGTCAGAGGCCTGGTTCGTAAAAAGTGACAGAAGTTTCTGGCAGTTTCACAGCAACGTTGCAAATGATAGAAGGAAGTACTCACAGCTGAAAATAGGCTGAGCTAAAATGCAAAACCATCTGGCAGAGACTGATGATGAGCATTCAGCCGAGTGACGGTAAGTTTGAGAATCTGATCGTCAGTATGCGAATGTACACCATTACTGTGACTTTGTCACTTTTAATGAATGTTTTCATTTCAAACAACATGTTGTTGTTTGAGGTGAATACATCAGAGAATAGTTCTTTCTGCCCAAGCCGATTATTTGATGTGGTCTAAGTTTTAGTTCTGCATTGGTTGTAACCAAAGCTGACTTGACATGACACTGACCCACTGCTGTTTGTGTTGAATTGGATGATTTATACAAAGATATGTAACTTTGTGCATAGCTTTCTTTCTTTACCCTCGTATATATGTAAAGGAAACTCAATTGAATGGTATACAGTTTAATTTCCTATTACTTCCATTAATCTTTGTGTGCTTTTTAAAAATTTGCTTCTCTCAGTATAAAGATATTTTGTCTCAGCACACACAGTCTTTATTAACATACTCCTGCTAACACACCATCCTTTTCAACTAACATTTTCTTTTTCTTGAGGTGCAAGTTTCATTGTAAATCTGGTGGCTAGAAAGTGATAAAAGTAAAATAGAGACACAACCACAGAGTAAAATTACTCTTCTTTTATTTGCCTACTTGTCTCACAGTGTGGGTAAAAGTTAATTTGTGTGTAAGTTCATGAATTTGCTCTTTAAACTGGTGACTGCAGCGACAAAAATTTTGCAAAGTGGTTGTGTATGTATATGCAAAGACAAAAGAATTCTATTTGGATTAAAAGATTCTCTATTAAACTTATTAATATTTGTTGTCTCCTAAATGATTTATAAAGAAACAAAGAAACGTTTAAGCGTGTCTGTTAATGTGCAGTGTTATAATCAAGACAAAACTATGACTTTTCACAAAAAAAAGTAAATTGAACATTTGGGGTGCCAAGATGATGACCGTGATAAAACAGCTGCGGAAAACATGGAAATGTTGGAAAGACGTAGCTGACATAAGAAGCAGAGCTAATATGCAAACCATACCTTATCATTCACAGATAGTCGCTTGCACTGTGTTAATCTCTTAAACAATCTATAATCTCTCTTGTTATAGTAGCACTGCTCTGACTCTAAATGAACAGCCGGCATGTATGCAGTTAGAAAGCTTTGCTGAGACTGCAAAAGTGTGAACTGCAACAAACCCAAACCCCCAATTTAATACTTAGCCGAGTAGAAATGGGTTAAACACGTTAAAGCTTTCAGCAAAACGAATGTTTGAAGGTGTGAACAGCTACATGACACTGTTTTTCATTAAGCAATGAAGCGTTATGCTGCAAAGCAATGCTCTAAAATGTGCTTTAATTCATTACTCGTTTCAGCGTTGGCCAATTTCGGTTGAATCATGTCAGACAGTATACTGGAAGAAGTCTTCATCAAACGGTCGCAGCAGAAGAAGAAAACTTCCCCTTTGAACTACAAGGAGAGATTGTTTGTTCTTACACAGGAAAAAATAGCCTACTATGACTATGATGCTGACAAAGGGGTACGTATGTCCGACTGGAGGCAGACTTTAATCCCATCACATTCTTTTTTTAACCTCGGAGTTGTGTCTTCATCTTTTGTACAGAAGAAAAAATGTCTGAAGGGATCCGTTGATATTGACAAGATCAAGTGTGTGGAGGTGGTCCAGCCAGAGCCAAATGCTCCACAGGAGCGCAAGTATGCATTCCAGGTACGCTTTTAGTTCAATCTGCTTTTCTGACAGAGAAAATCTTTACAGAAAGTTCATTTTGCTTTCACTGCTATTTTCTTCTAATCACATATCTAGCATCACCATATTTGTCCTAAATTACCCCCATTGTTTTTAGAAGTGTTACAAGTTCCACCATGAATGAGGGGCACATCTGTGTTTCTTCAGAAGAAAACTGTCCTAATTTTTAAAAGTTAACATCTGAAAGTGAAACTGTGTGAGAATAATCAGGGGCTTTCAAGCACAGTGCAGGTGTTGTCCTAAAACCTGAGTGTAAGAGTAGCAAGGAACCATTTAGGATCAGAGAATCTCCAAAGTATTTAATGTTTTCCGTATCAATGCAGTTGGAGAATATATAAATGTTAAATACAGACACTAATAAAAAATGAAAACATCATCTTTCCTCTTGATGGAATGTGGAAATTCCCACAGATCATTTACGATGAAGGGCCACTTTACATCTTTGCAAAGACTGAAGATGTTCGGTCTGTGTGGATAAAGAAGCTAAAAGATTGTGAGTATAATTCATATCTCGGACAAGTGTCTGCCACCTACAGTACAGTACAGCTGGATGCCTATGCAAATGCTGTTTTAATGTACATTTGGTGTGTGTGTGTGTGTGTGTGTGTGTGTGTGTGTGTGTGTGTGTGTGTGTGTCTATTCTTGTGCATAGTGGTGCGCTTCAACAAAGAACTGATGCAGAAGTACCATCCTTGTTTCTGGGTGGATGGGGTGTGGCTGTGCTGCCAGCAGGAAGTTAAACAAGCAATGGGTTGCAAAGTCCTAGATACTAAAAATGGTGGGAACAACACTTTGTTTCATTCTGAAACAAATTACCTTCCCGTCTGATTAAATAATATCAATGACAGGTTTTAAATCTGGAACGAGCCGAAGGACATCCAGGAAACCTCTTCCTCCAACACCGACAGAGGTACACTCCAAGTCCTTTTCCAATCCAGCCTAACTAATCACAAGACATTTTTTATATTCAATTCAATTCAACTTTATTTGTATAGCGCCATTTCACGACAATGTTGTCTCAAGGCGCTTCACAGAAATCAGCCAATTTATAAAAATAGCCTTATATAGGGAACCAGAAAGATTGCATTGAATCTTGACTTCGATCCAATCTCCTATCCTGAGCAGTGGGAAAGAAAACTCCATTTTATATATGTTATATATATATTACACCCAATAATCCTGTTCTGTTTCAGGAAAAGCCTAGTCGCCCATTGCCCCCTCAACCCTCTGAGAAATCTCCTTCCTCTTCAAGCATGACTGTAATAGCTGAGTACAATTACGCACCTATGTCAGCCCAGGACTTGGAGCTGAGGAAAGATGAGGAGTACACCATCCTGGAAAAGTCTGATCCCAACTGGTGGAGAGCCCGAGACAAATATGGGTGAGAAGACTCAGATTTTAAAAAGTAGGACAGGAATGATTCAGCAAAGTCAAAAGTAATCAATTTACACATCTACATCAACAATCCTGCGTCCACAGAAACATATGATAAAAGGTCCTGAGCAAAATCATTTCAGACTCATTGCTCACAAAAGGAAGAAGCTTTCCTGATGGATTTGAGTTGCGTATCTTAAATTAACAGCATAATGAACAAAGGGATGCTCAGATGTTTAATGCTACACATTAGCTTCTCATGGTTTAAACTGTGTTTGGGTTTCTTTTACAGAAAAGAAGGCTACATACCAAGTAACTATGTTGTGGAAGCAGAAAATGGGCTTGAAAGATTTGAGTGAGTATAAGTTTTATCCATCTGTCCATAAGTTGGATTAATTTCCATCTTGTAAATGTCTTATTTTACACATAAGCAGAAGTTTTTTGTGTTTATCTGTAAAAAGAATTACGATTCCACTTATTTCCACAGCTGGTATTGCAAGAACATGAACCGCAGTCAAGCAGAACAGCTGCTGAAGAGGGAGGTAAGTCAGACGTTAGGTTGACAGAATAGAAACTGCAGTATATCTTTATTTAAGGCTGACAAAAATCAGCGTTTGCATGTTATTTCCTGCTCTCAGAACAAGGATGGAGGGTTCTTGGTACGAGATTCTAGCAAAGCTGGGAAATACACTGTGTCTTTGTTCACCAAGGCTGGTGGGTGAGTAAAATATTGCTGCCTTTTATACAGCAAATCCATTGGCTCGAGTCATGTGTGAACGTATAAAAAGGAGAACTGCACGTAATGAAAGCGGAAACTGCAAGCCACAGAGGGAGAGAGATGTAAATTATTCATGCAAAACCGGGACTAATCTTTCTGCAGAAGTTTTTCATCTAACACTGAACCACACTGTGGATAAAACTGAACACATATTACCTGCACGTGCATGCGTGACAAAACGTTTGGTTCCTGTCTCAATGAAAAGCTGTTGGCTTGATGTGGTGACAGTTCATTTTCCTACTTTCTCCAAAGGGAAACAGGTGGAAGCTGCAAACATTATAACATCTGCACAGCTCTTCAGGGCCAGTTCTACCTGGCAGAGAAGCACTACTTCAACACTATCCCTGAGCTCATCAACTATCACCAGCACAACGCAGCAGGTTAGTTCTTCACCTGTGAGTGCGTGAGAGGTAACACTGTAGACGAACATACAAAAATAAATTAAATGTGGTCATGGCAACGGAAAAGGGGAAATTACTCAACAGGGGGGAAACTCTGGGATACTTAAAGAAAACATGTGCTGAAATTAAATAATGTTTTCCTCACATCTTTGTATGTTTTATATAATAAGATTTCAATAAAAATGTCCTGATTTCATTTAGTATCTGAAGCTGACTAACATGTGAGTCTTATCATACTTTGCTGTTCTTGAGAAATGACACCTGCCCTCATTTTTCACCCTCAAGTTGAATATTTTGTGTCTTGTGATGGCAAAAATAAACACTTCTAAAAACACTGACATCAAGCTAGTTTAGTATGATTAAATATAAATTTTTCAGACTTATATGTGTCCAAAACACACTAAAACATGCCTGTTCAATGCTGCACAGACGCAAAACTAAGAACAAACAAAATAAAACAAAAATTCCAGCAGAAAAAATCTCAATCGCTGCAAACAAATTCTGCATATCCATATCAGCCAGATCACCTTCATAAAGACTTTTGTCCTAAGTGGCTCCCTCAGAACGCACATCTGCCATTTTTATTCATCTGTACTGTACTGTATGCTCAGGGAATAAACTGTAGACATACATACAGTAAAAAAAAAGAAGAAAAAAACATTACCAAAATGTTGATTGAACAAAGAGCTGTGTCTTTGTTTTCCTCTCCTTTAGGTATGGTTAGCAGGCTGAAGTACATAGTATCCAACAGAGCACAGCCTCCATCAACAGCAGGGCTTGGCTATGGTAAGAGTATGCTCCTGACTCCTGATACATCCTTTCACTGATTCTTGTAAATCACTTCTAATTACTAATTAGAGCAGCTTAGACGCCGCAGATCCTGTGACCTTGACGTTCAGTCTTGCACCATCCCTTCTCTCAGCATCTCAGTAATAACGTTGCTAGTTTCTGTTTGCTATAGTTGCTTCCAGTACAGAGATACCTTCATCTTGCGTTGTTTGTTGTAGGTGTTTGGGAGATTGACCCTCGATACCTCACTTTCATCAAGGAGCTGGGAACTGGTCAGTTTGGAGTGGTGAAGTACGGAAAGTGGCAGGGTCAGCATGATGTGGCCATTAAGATGATTAAAGAGGGCTCCATGTCAGAAGAGGAGTTTATAGATGAAGCCAAGATTATGATGTAAACACAACTCATTACTGACTAAACTTAATTAAAGGGTGTTATTTTAAATTCTTTGAGTAAAATCAGCTAAATCTCCTTCTCATTTTGTTCAAACCAGGAAGCTTCGACACGAGAACCTGGTGCAACTGTACGGTGTCTGCACCAAGCAGCGGCCGATTTATATAGTGACCGAGTTCCTTGCAAATGGCTGCTTACTGACATACCTCAAAGAGGGCCTGACGCAGCACCCGACAGCTGTCCAGCTCCTCGAGATGTGCAAAGATGTCTCCGAGGGGATGGCCTACCTCGAATCACAGCAGTACATCCACAGAGACCTGGTGAGAGATGAAGATGCACTGTGTGAAAGTGCTAAGGGCCCCAAAGGGCTCCTTCTCTTTGGCACTCGCTGCCGCTCAGCCTGAGAACTATAGACTCAGTGGTTTGTTTGAAATAGTAGTTGAAAATTCATTTTTTAAAACTTGATTTTATTTAGTTTTATTTGTTTTTATATTCTGTGTTTTATGTTTATTATTAAAGCACCTTGTGATTTTATCTTGAGAGGTGTTATATTAAAAAAAAAACTTTACTTACTTACTTATTAAGCAACTTCCACTGCATTCCTACGGTGATAAAAAAAAATTGCTTCGCTTTTGCAAGATAAGGCTAGATTTTTATTGATAATGTTTGTAACCGGTGTTTCTGTTATCTTTAGGCTGCCAGGAACTGCTTGGTGGATGCAAATGGAACAGTCAAAGTGACAGACTTCGGCCTGTCAAGGTTAACATTTGCATGTTATAACAAATAAAAAAACAAAAGCAAACTTATAGAGTATATTAACATCATCTTTCAATGTCCTCAGGTATGTTTTAGATGATGAGTACACAAGTTCGGTAGGTTCAAAGTTCCCAGTTCGCTGGTCCCCTCCTGAGGTCCTTCTCTACACAAGATTCAGCAGCAAGTCAGACATCTGGGCTTATGGTGAGAAGCCGAATTCATACAGTTTATTTGTTCTTAAATTATATTTAATTGATTGAATTTGGACATATATGAGTAAAATATATTTATAACTTCACACATTTGACTTTAAACTGTTCATTCTTTCATTAGGGGTTCTAATGTGGGAGGTGTACACTTTGGGCAGACTACCATATGAACGCCTCAGCAACACGGAAATAGGTGAACAGGTCCCCCGCGGCTTGCGCCTCTACCGCCCCCAGCTGGCCAATGAAAGGGTCTACAGCATCATGTCAAGCTGTTGGCATGAGGTAGGTGAACTCTGACACACATTGGTGTATGAGATAATTCTGCAGAACCTTGTTCAGTTGTTTCCATTTGCTTAATTTTCAGAAAGCAGATGAGCGACCTAAT
Organism: Pseudomugil tenellus; assembly: GCA_037177515.1. Classification (NCBI taxonomy): domain Eukaryota; kingdom Metazoa; phylum Chordata; class Actinopteri; order Atheriniformes; family Pseudomugilidae; genus Pseudomugil; species Pseudomugil tenellus. Next base: position 13,670,748 of record JBAMHX010000008.1, on the reverse strand, counting down.
TTTCAGGAATTGGCAGTGGCGGTTCAGGATTTGCTTTATGAGCTCCAGTAGATCTCAGAATAAACAATCAATTCACATAAACATCTCATTCTGATCCCCACAGGGAAGAAGCTCCACTTCAACCAGGAAAGTTAACAGCAGGGCTGAGATGTAATGTGAATATGTGTAATGTGAATGTCACTTTTGCTCGTTTATCAGTCTTTAAATCACAACAGTAGAAATAAAGTCCTGTTATTTAGAATGTGTATATTTTACTGACGATTGAATGATTAAAATTGGTTTTAATATATTCTGTGTATCATATTGTGTGTAATTACTATGGAATGTAAACACCTCTGTACGTAAAAAAGCTTTGTTAGCTCAAATGAGTTGCATAAATTAAAGCCAAGTATTTCAGGCTTTGAAATGTCATAAATATTATTTTAAAGTAACATGACTGTGAATTATCTGATTTTTTCAAATTACCTGAATATATAGATATGATTTCCTATGAATGTGCCTATTTAAAACGAACACAAACAATAAAATTATTTAAAACATTGTTTTGCGTCGATGTGGCTGAGAAAGTTACGTACAACGTGCGTAACTTTCGTGTTGCCTGATTGGTTGAACTACTTCCTACTTCCTGTCGTTCATTCACACACGTGAAGGTCAGCTAAAAAGCTGATACTACAAAGAAATATTATCAAAATCACATTCTCTCTGACAATATGGACGGTCAAGGAGCGACAGCAGACCCCCAGCTTCAACACTTCATCGAAATCGAGTCTCAGAAACAGAGATTTCAGCAGCTAGTGCATCAAATGACAGAGGTTTGTTGGGTAAGAACATCTTTTAAATAAGTACAGTTCAGCAGGTTATTGATCGTGTGTTTGGCTAATGAGTCAAACGTAACAGTGACATGTTATCTTTTCTTTCTTTACCATTTATGTCGGTATTCAGACACATGCAACCTTTACATCGTCAGCAGTGAATGGTAATGCAACAAAGAGTTTTAGTACTTGCAGGCACTTCTTATAAAATAAAGGTTTTTTATCTGTTCCATGCTATAGCGAAGAGATGCTAAATGAGGCGTGAGAATGTAAAAGTACTGGTTGCTACAGATTAGCTTCGTCTTCTAGATCAGGATCTATAGATACGGTTAGTCATACTAAATATTAATATCTATGTTTCATGATTACAGTATTATAGTAGTATGTTTTGTGCAAGTTTCAAAAACCGTTTGTACGTACCGTTAATCATGTACGTGCTGATGTCACATCTGGGGCCACGCGCTTTTATATTACCCTTATTTTCTGGTGTCAGGCCTTTGACAGATGAGCATTTGTGTGATCATAATTAAATAAATGATACAAAAACAAAAAAAAAATTCTAATATTATGAACAAACAAATCAAAACTGCATTGGAAACAGGTTATACTCTAACCAGCTACATAATCAGATGAGTTAATACTTTGATTGTATTATATAATTACTACTAATAATAACCTTAATAAGGGGAGACTTTTGTCCAGAAGATTACCAGAGTTGTAAATCAAATGTGTCAGAGACATTCAATAGAAAAAGACACTGAAATTTAAGGAGGGAAAAGCCTAGAAGGATGAGATATTGCAAAGATCATGCCACTAGCTGTGACACAGCCGAGAAGACCAAACAAGAAAAAATAGTGCAAAAATGCGTCCTGTGAGGGTTATTATATACAACTCAGAACTGTCCTAATTTAGCTGATTGATATGCTTTTCTTATTGATTATACACTATTTATAGCTTACCAATATTTCATGTGACATATATAAAATCAGAAATAGAATTACCAGTTTGAAAAAGAGACTGTCAACAATAATTTGTGGATTTATCTTCATGAAGCCTACCCATCGTAAAGAAAGAGGGTGATTATCTGTAGTACCCAGATGAGGGGTGTGCATGCTTGTGGTTTGCTTCCAGACTGTATGAATTTACATTTAGTTGTTTTTGCTGAAGACACATAATAGTGTCATTTCAGATTTAACCCTAATGAATCTCAACCCGACACATTTAAAAGATCTGAGACATGTTGCAAATCCGTATTGCTCAAAGTCCTGATTCTTGCTTTCGTCTCTCAATATATACATGAAGCGGAGGAATAGACTTTAATAAATTTACACTACATGGAGATAAATGTTATCCAAAAAGTATTTAGTTAAATAAATGGATTTGTACTTATATAGCACTTTTCTAGTCATGTTGACCGCTCAAAGCGCTTTACACTACATAGTATACACACACACACACACATCAGGGGACAGCTTAGGGTTCAGTGTCTTGCCCAATGACACCTCGACATGTAGTCAGGCGAAGCCTGGAATCGGTCTCAGATCTTTCGGTTGAAAGACGACTGCTCTTCCACCTGAGCTAAAGACTGCATATTAAAAAAAAAAAAAAAAAAAATCAGCCGTCTTACCATTTTCAGGTTAGGGCTGCACAATTAATCGTTAAAAAATCGTGATCTCAATTCACACTTTTATGCAATCTCATTTCCAAATTAAAACGATTTTTTAAAAAAAGAAAATAAGACCATGATTGTACCGCATTTTGATCAGGAACATCATCTGCATAAAACAAGCGCTGCCTTTTTCTCTCTCAACAAATAAACAGCAGAAAATTATTGAAAGGTTGTGTAGGTAAAAGAAGACAAAAGTGACATTCACTGTTTTTATGTTTAGTGTCAGCTGTTGCGAAGTTGATGTAGCAGTGATTTGTGCAATAAATGTGTATATTGGGGAAAAAAATCGTGAGAGAATCGGGATCTCAATTCTTGGCAAAGAAAATCGTGATTCTCATTCTACCCAGAATTGTGCAGCCCTAAGTCAGGTTTTAAAGGGTTAAAAATAAGGAAAAGTAGCCTCACCCACTACATTTACATTACATTACAGTCATTTATCAGACACTTTTCTTCAAAGCAACTTACATCTGAGAATAACAACACAAGCACAAAATCAAACAGTAGAGGACATCATAGATAAGTGTTATGGGAGATTTCAGATCTCACTTTATTAATGTGTTAATCATTTCACATATGAGAGAAAACTGGGCCACAGCGTCATGCCACATGTCACATTAACACGTCAGAAAGCATCATTTCATCTTGTACCATTTGTGTTTAACCCTCCTGTTGTCCTCATTTTCTGTATACACCCCGTGTCCTTCGGGTCAAAATGACCCGTCTTCACTAAACCCCCAATATAAGCAGCTTAATTGAATTTTAAACACCAAATTTCCTCTTGCTTGAAGAAACAACTTGTCATTCACAGCAAAATGTGTGAATATCTGAGTTTTCCCTCCTGTATTAAGCTTTAGAAAGAAAATAAATGAGAAAATAAAGAAAGAAAATAAAATGCAAAAATGAAGTTTTGAATGCATTTTTATTACTCAATTACTCAATATTTATTACTTTTATGACTCAATTTCTTTCTTTTTTTCTCAAGTTTAAGACAATGTACAACACAAAAAAATTAACAAGAACATAAGCCATTCAACTAATTTGCACATGTAGGGCAGTATGCAAGTGCACAGCTTTTGCAGATATATTTCCTACATCTGCAGCACACAGTATGTGTTTTACAGTCCTTCTTGTGAGGGCAGAACTGACATCTCGTCCTCTTAGTTGCCCTTGCTGGGGAAGTGGCTGTGGTAGCTTGATCCTCAGGTTGATCAGAAGCTCCTGCACTCTGAGTAGCTTTCACAACTGCTGCTGAGGCTTCTGTGTAGGGGACATGCTTCCTTCTTTCAATGAGTGCCTTTCCTAGCTGCTCCAGGAACAGCCTCCTCTTGTTCTGCTTACCAGACATCCAGGTGGGGTTGATCTCTCTCCAAAGAACAAAGGCATTGTAGGAGGAAACATCAATAATGTTATAGAAGATGACCAGGGACCACCGGACAGTCATCCTTCTGCAGCTGTATGTTCCAATCACCTTATCTAGGTTGTCCACACCTCCTGTGTTGCGGTTGTAATCTAGGATGATGACTGGCTTCCTGTCCTCACGATCGCTAATGTCACTGTCTGTGTGCAGTGTG
>JBAMHX010000008.1:13645642-13666596 GCA_037177515.1 Pseudomugil tenellus | reverse complement strand
TTGAGACGGATGTATCATCAGGTGGGAAGAAGAGGAAAAGCTGAGTGTCATCTGCATAGCAGTGGTAGGAAAAGCCACGAGAGCTTATGACCGCACCAAGTGAGGATGTGTATAGCGAAAAGAGAAGAGGGCCCATCCACCATCATGATACCCAATGAAAAAGCGCTTGTATTTATTTTGTTCTCAGGTCATCTGGTGCATATATGAACCTGATTCTAGACATTTCTGTTTGCAGTGTCCATGCTGAACGCTGTCTCTTTTACCTCTTCTGTCTCTGTAGGAAAAATGTATGGATAAACCCGGACCCAAGCTGGATTCCAGGACTGAAACGTGTTTTGTTAACTGCGTGGAGCGATTTATCGACACCAGCCAGTTTATCCTAAACAGACTGGAACAGACACAGAAGAGCAGGGGGGCATTCTCGGAGACCATGTCAGACTGAAAAGATGTACGGCGCACACACACACCAGGACGGTGACCATCTGAGAGGAGGCATTTTGAGCTGGACACGGCTGTCTGTGCATTACGCCATCTGTCCAAAGGACTGGAAGCAACATGACAAGCTACTTTTTATTCAAGTGCCTGAGATTTACACCATTTCTGGACTCGTGTAAAAGTTGAGTGCTTTATTCGTCCTCTGCTGGAATATGAGTGTTAGATGTTTGGACTGTGGTCTCTTGCTGACTGGGTCAAGTCATTGAATTTAAGTGAGGTTAAGTTTGAACGTGTCATCATCCACTGAAAGGTTGTTGCTTCTGGAATATTTGGCTGACCAGCTGTATGTGACAGTCATAAGGACTTCACCACACACTGTCAAATAAAAAAACCTTCAATGTCAGGAATTGAGAGGCATCCTCAATCGCTAGATTCTGGACTGTACTTAATAAACAAAATGCTGAATAATTTTGTCCATCTTTTCAGACCGCGTAGTGAATTACATTTGTAGTTTAGCTTTTATTGGCATTATCAAACAAAGTATATTTACATGAGTTAAAACTTTGCATGTTGGAAATTAACTTATGTAAAGAAATAATCCTAAACATTTAAAAAAATAAGATACTGTAAAAAATATTTCCTCAGCAGTGCAGCAGACATTTACATGACATAAATAAAATAAATGTAAAATAATTCTTTACTTTAAATGATAAAAATACAGCAGTACCATCGAGACATTTTAAATAAAATCCACAGTCTCTGCAACATCAGAATTATCAAGACACAAAAAGCATGTTTCAGAATAAAAACTGCATTTTAAAGTTGTGACGTGCATTAAAGCATCATTTTCTTTCTCGATAAGACTTCTAGTCTTCTTTAAGGGGCTCTTTGGTGCGTTCCCCATCCACCATTTGAGCCTCCGTCTCTAGCGTGGTTCACCGCACCCTCTGCTTGTGAGTCATGGCTGGGAAGAGCCACGTAAGGCTGTTGGCCCTGAGGGCCTTTCTTTAAGTAGAGGGGAAGAGAATCCCAACTAAATATGGTATCTTTGAAGGCATGAAGAAGGAAAATTCCCAAAATGATGGTGAGAAACCCACTTATTGTTCCCACTACACCGTCTGTGGTCATACTCAACCACTCTTTGAAGAGGATGGCGGAGCAGGCCATCACAGATGTGGTGAAGAAGACGTAGTAAATCGGAGTGACAATAGAGGTGTTAAAAATGTCGAGAGCTTTGTTCAGGTAATTGATTTGAATGCTGACGCAGATTACCAGGCAGATGAGTAATGACCAAAACAGCGGTTCCTTCAGCACGGCCGTCCCAGCAACCAGCTGCTTCATGCCAATCCCCAGGCCCTTGACACAAGACACGGATAGGGAGCCAATCACAGAGCAGATCAGGATGTAGACCAGCACATTCTTCTGTCCGAAGCGTGGCGCCACAGCAAAGATGAGAACCAAGCTGCTTCCCACAACACACATGGCATACACAATGAAACCTAGTGGGGGCATTAAAGAGGGACTTAGTACCCCGAGTTTCCATGCTGTGGTTAATAATTTTATAATGAGGGAAATATGGGCCAACCTGGGTCCTTAAGTTTCTCGGCCATTGCACCGAGTGAAGCAACCTCCTCTTCCTGCGGTGCATGGATCACCATGACTGTGGAGCCCAAGACACTCAGCAAGCAACCAATCTTCCCATGAATGTTCAGCTGCTCACTCAGAAAGTAAGAGGAGAGTACAGCACTGGAAAAGAAGAGAAGTTGGGGCATTTTAGTGCATAAGCTACTATTAAATATTTTATTTAAGAAGGATTAATCAAAACTGTATTATATTTATCTTTTAAAAAAGTCATTCACTCGCTTAAAAAACAACTTCATTTCATTGTTGGATGCTGGTTTTCAGCACAAGCAATGTTATAATGAGATTAAATAATATTTTAAAAATATTTTACCTGACAAGCACACTTAGTGCTCCAAGGGGGGTCACAAGCGTAGCTGGTGCAAATGCATACGCAGCAAAGTTAGCAGCCTCTCCAGCTCCCACTATAACAGATCCAAACCTCCATTAAAATGCACTCATTTATAGATGGTCAGGTTCGGCACTGAGAAATGATTTTTCATCCCACATGTGCTCTTTTGTGCAGTCTGTGGATACTGAACCTACTGCAACTAACAAAAATACCAATCCCACAAAGAGTTTCTCCTCATAGAAAGGCCACAGTGTTCCTGAGCATGGCTTTAAGGGGGGAGGGTCTCTAAATTATGCACTTACTTGAAATAAGTCCAGCCCACCATAGCCACTCTTTCAGATAAGCATGCCCGCCTTGACCTGTAAGGTGTAGAAAGAAAAGATTACCGACTGCGTCAGCATCGCAGTACAAATCAAATCACTGCTGTGAAATTGGAGGGTGATTCATTTTAATTTTTTTGACCTGACATCCAGAAAAAGGTCAATTTTCTGCCGAACTGAAAAGGCTTTTGGGGGATTTTTTTTCTTAAAATACACATCACCAATCTAAATGTTGCTATTCCAATGGGTGTAGTTGTCTCAAAGTGACTTTGAGCAGGATATCATAATGTGTTCTGCATCTATTAAAGTATTTAGAAAGTTAGTACTTTAGGGAACATGACTACCAAACTTCCCAGATCCCTGTGACGTTATAAAAAGACATAATTAATCTTAAAGCGATTAAATTTCCTTAAATATTATCATTACACATGCTTTTTCAGACATTTATCTAATTGTTTATACCTCTAATCTTAAGCTGGACATTTTAAACTATATGAAACACATGTGTAATGACTGTGCAGATAATGTAATTCTGCGTGCGGAAATAAAAATACTTCCGGGAAATAAATATAATCCTCGCTTTCATTACCTGCTCGTGTGGAGCCCTTGCTGGCCAATCGCAGCAGGCCTTTCTTTTTCAGGATGAAACTTCCCCCGATAAAAACACTGGAGCTCACAGCCAGCGAGAGGCCGATATAAAAGTCCGTGCGGTTCACCTCCATCTACAAATCAAGATGGCGTTAAAGCAAATGTAAAAATCTAACTGGTATCAAAAACTTTTTAGGTCATCTACAGGCATCTGTAAAATCACATGATAAACTGAGCCGCTTCAGGGACTATTGTAAACTAGAGCTCTTGAAATTGTTTTCAGAATAACACATACAACGTAACCTACTTTATAAATGTAGTTTTGATCAAATTAAATAAGTTTCTGACCGTTGTTGTACGTTAGAGTTTGTAAAATGTTTTACCTCGGTTGTCAAGTTGACTACATTCGTATCCTGTAGTCGAGAGGAGGAAGTGGAGCAGCTGATTGGTCGGCTGTGATTCTGACACTTCCTGGTGGGAGGAGCTTAAAAAGGCTCCAGCCCTACCTCTGTCATAATGTTTAGATTTCCTAAGAACTCAATTTAACTCAATCTTCACCCTTGTGATGCGCCTTTCTGTTGTTGGTGGTCGTTTGTCGTTGTAAATGCATTTGATACATTAAATAAAGACGGGCGATAAAAGAAAGAATAAAAGTGTGACATAACAAAATACCTTTCTGACCTTATGACATAACATCCCCTTCTACTGTCCTCTTGTTAAAAATCTGGTTGAGATTGTTGATCCTCTTTTGAAATTCTATAAACACATTAGTGCCATCATCAAAACTTGCAAAAATTAAATATGATCTTGTTCAGGCTGAAGTTGAAAAAGCAATCCGTTATCTTTATGTTGGGTTGGCTCACTGCAACACTTTCAGTGCCTTCAAAATGCTGCAGTTTGCTTGCTGACTCAAACAAAATGCAAATCTATCACCCCTGTATTGTGTATGCTCCACTGACTTTCTGATTCCTTTAGGTTTTATTTATTGTTTTTATGTGTTTAAGCTCCTCGGGCCTGCCTTATTTAAGTAGACTGTTGCTACACCCCATCAAGAGCCCTGAGGCCAGCTGAGCAGTTTCTACTGGCTGCTCCTAAGGTCAAGTTTAGCAGCACAACCTTTTCAGTGGCAGGTACCAGACTGTGGAACCATGTTCCTCTGTCAGGGCTTCTGAACCCTTAGATTAGATTAGAGGTCTGTCTGTCTGTCTGTCTGTCTGTCTATCTGTCTATCTGTCTGTCTGTCTGTCTGTCTATCTATCTAGACTGAAAACACATATTTTTTCCATGGCTTTCAATACTAGCTGAAATATTTGGTATATCTTGGCTTGTTTCCTTTTTACTTTAGTTTTTTTTTGTAAATTTTATTATTATTTTTTTATTGCTGTCTTCTTATTTATTTTAGTGATTTTGACTTTTTATCTTATTCATGATTACTTTGTTTGTGGTGACCTTTTATCTCTAATCCACTTCACGAGGGGTGTTTTAATGTGCTAATTAAAAAAGAATTCAATAGATTTGATTAAAAACACACAAAGTAACTTGTCAGAGCTAATAAGATGAACGACTGAAAGCACGTTTTAAAAACAAGTTTGTTCGTTTTATTTTCTGACAAACAATAAAGTTAGTTGAAAAGGGGCGGGTTCTAGAAGAAATGTTGAGAATTGATTGGCGGTTGGTGTTTGACGCTCGTTCTGTACCGTTTTGATTGGACGAGCCAAAGAAACCGGAAGAAATGCTAACCTTGACAAGGAGGCAAAACGTGCGTTTGAGAGGTTCAGGTTAAATACATTAATACAGGATGACTAAATAATATTACCGGACTATGCACCGATACTTGGACATATTATATCCCATTTTGAAAAAGCGAAAACGTAGCTAGATAAACATATGATCAGTACTGGCATCTACCTGCGCCCCCAAGATTAAACGAGGAAGTCTTCCTGTTGGGCTTTGCTGCTATCTGACGATGAAGTTCCCTTTCATTTTTGTTACCAGAGGCTGGAAGAACTTCCAGAGACTCCGACCAAAACAGCTTTTATCACCAGTACCAACACCAAGGTGCACTGTTTTGAGATGCAGTAGCACTCAGCTGTGCTTAGATGATAAGAGTTACTACGTTACAACTCCCATCTTTTATGTCAATGCTTCTCCTCATTTAGGACATCTGTACTCAGCTGTCATAGCAGACTGCTTACACAGGTACAAACAGCTCCAGGGATTTAACTCAAGGTTTGCAACAGGTAAGGTTTCCTTTCACAAAGATTATACATATCAATCCACATTTAAAAATGCCGCAATGTTTTTGTGTTTATTTTTTGAATTCATTTTTAGGGACAGACGAGCATGGCTTGAAAATCCAGCAAGCTGCTGAGGCTGCAGGAAAAGATCCCCTGACTTTCTGCACTGATGTGTCCAAGCAGTTCAAAGAACTCTTCAACATCTGCAACATATCATACACAGACTACATCAGAACCAGTGAGCAGAGACACCGTAAGGTGGTGGAACATTTCTGGTCAGTGCTCTGGAACAAAGGACTTATCTACAAAGGGACTTATGAAGGTTATTACTCCACACAAGATGAAAGCTTCCTCATGCCATCGCAGGTCGGTAATGTTCTGGGCTCATCAGGGGAGGAGATCAAAATATCATTGGAGAGTGGACACAAGGTAACTAGGAGCAAAGTGAATAAAGGCAAACTTTGTCATTTCTGAGTATTTCTGTCAGTTTACTTGTTAAAATATGTTTTATTTGCCTTTAAAATATGGTGAAATGAATCTGCTTTGGTACAACATGAAGGAAACAAAAAGAAAAGAGTGAGAAATGTATGATCTTTCATTTTTTTTAAGTACTTAATTTAAACTTCTGGAACATTATCTTGTCACGATCTTCACTTTACTTCAATCATTTTCTCCTCGACATGTTGCAGGTGGAGTGGATGAAAGAGGACAATTACATGTTTCGCCTCTCTGCGTTTCAGTCCCAGTTGCTAGAGTGGCTAAAAGCAAACCCCAAAGCTGTGCAGCCTGAGCGCTTCCACCATGTTGTTCTAAAATGGTTGCAGGAAGATCTCCATGACCTCTCCGTGTCCCGTCAGAGGAGCCGTCTTCAGTGGGGCGTCCCCGTCCCCGGAGATGCTGAACAGACCATCTACGTGTGGTTAGATGCTCTTGTGAACTACCTCACTGTAGCTGGCTACCCAGACAGACACCATCAATGGTGGCATGTGGCCCACCACATCATAGGAAAGGACATCCTAAAATTCCATGCCATCTATTGGCCAGCTTTCCTTCTTGGAGCTGGGCTGCCTCTCCCACAGGTGATACACGTACACTCGCATTGGACAGTTGGAGGAAAGAAGATGTCTAAAAGTTTAGGTAATGTGGTAGATCCTTTTGAACACTCGCAGATGTTTACAACTGATGGCATGAGGTACTTTCTGCTGCGTCAGGGGGTCCCGGATTCGGACTGCGATTACACAGATGACAAAGTTTTAAAGCTGCTCAATGCAGAACTTGCTGACTCTTTGGGTGGTCTGCTGAACCGTTGCACAGCTGCAGCTCTCAACCCAGCTCAGGTCTACCCATTGTTCTGCTCCCAGTCTTTTCCCAGTGAACGGGGAGGCAGAGCTGTGATTGAAGACTACTACATGTTAGACGCCGTGAGACGCCTACCAGCTGTGGTAAAGAAGCATTATGAGAGCATGCACGTGTATAAAGCTCTGAAAGCGATATCCGCCTGCGTGAGGCAAACAAATGGGTTCGTTCAGCGTCACACACCCTGGAAGTTGGATCGGAGGGACGGTGAAGACAAACGCTGGCTTGATACCATCATCCATGTCTCCCTTGAATGTCTAAGAATTTATGGCACACTCCTCCAGCCTGCAGTGCCAGAGATTTCTAATAAGCTGCTGAACAGACTCGGGGTGCAACCAGGTGAGAGGAGCTGGAAAGCTCTGGAGTTCCTGCAGAGGTTTCAGGGACAGGAGTGTCCCTTTGAAGGGAGAACACTGGGATCTGACTCTGGAGTTCTATTTACCCGCCTGGAAAGTCACAATGTAGACAAACCAAAACCAAAGAAAGTGAAAAAATCTATTTATTCCAAATGATGGTATTCTCTACTCTGTACCTTTAGCTATTAAGTTTGTATTGACCATTAAATGTTAAAAAAAAAAAAAAGGAAGCTGAAACGAGGGTACAGAGCAACGTGATAGTCTCCTTATTCCATGTTCCAGTCTGCACACACCTCGTCAGAAATACTGGTCCTGTTTTATCACTGAAATACGCTGCTGAGGTGGTTTCTCACTCACATGCAGGATATTGTTGAGGAAAAAATAAATGAAAGGAGCATTGAGACCTGTAGCATGACAATTTGATTACTGATAAACTTCTAATATAGTTCTACAATATTAAATAAAGTATTTGTAAACCTCTTTTGATCTGAATCATTACAAATTAATCTCACTGCATTATGTTGTAAAATGTGTATTTTCTGTTTAACAGGCAGTCAACACATGTACAAGACAAAAACTGACATGATTTTTTTAATGAGAAATACATGAAACTGAAAAAATTGTACAAATTGAAATAAAATAAAAAATTGCATTCTTATAATTTGTGGTAATTTTTTTTACATAGACCTTTCCATTATTAACCATCAAGTGTTTACTTCAGATGAAGTTCCTCTCCGATTATCCATGATTACACAACTGAAGTCCTGCCATTTTCACCAACGTTGCCTCAGTTGAGATTTGGTTCATCTGTTTGGTGGTCCTCTTCACCCTCACAGTTTTTACAGGACATGTTCTCCCCACAAAATGGCCGTTATCTCCACACACTACTATAAACAAACATGATCAGTAATATGAATTGGTGCCCTGTCCCGGTTGTGTGTCTGTGAGGAAAAAAAAAAGGGAGAAAGATGAAATATAAACGACGACATCGGAAGAACGGACCTTAAATAGAAAAATAGAGATTAACTTACTTGAAAGTTGTTGTTGCAGCTGTCTGACCAGAGCTGCGGTCTGCTGCTGCTGCTGTGTCTGCTGCATCCCCTGTCGTGGGAACTAAAACAGATTTACATATTTGAATGGTTGTTGACATATTTCAGATAAGAGCACAATCGGACTGCAGTGTGAAAAGTCTACAGCCAAGCAGGGGCAGAAAGTGGTGAGAATCCCACTTAAGTAAATAAGGATGTTATACACTAGTTTGTAACTCTTTAAGTTGTTGGGCAATCAAATCCAAAAACAATTAGCATCTAATGTTTCATTTTATTAATTGTGCAGCTTTCGGCCTCCTCCAGTTCAATCTTTTAGACTTCCGTGTTGTAAAAGGAGGACAAAATGCAACATTATCGATCCGACTGAGGTTGTTTTTAAAGAAATGTGATTTAATATGACATATGAATAACTTTTAAGCCCTGATACATGAAAAAATGCAAAGAAAAGTCTAATTGTGTGAATAGGACGTCTTTATTTGTCCCTATAACAAAATACTTTTTTTAAATGGAAGGATATTTACTATTATATTACCATGTGACCTGTCATAATGTAATCTGAAGCCTTCTGGTATCTTATTAGGGGACACAAGACAAGCATCAGATTGTGTTGGACATGGTTTTAACGTTAACCATAAAACTAGACTAAATCTCTCAGAAACCAGGTATCATACATGCCACGCTGGATTCTTACGAGTTGCTAAGAAAAAAACTGATTTGAAATATTCAGACTATGAAACAAAATGTGCATCATCCCCCTCTTCCTCCACTCTTTGCACCGACTCCCTGTTCACCTGCTTACACCCAACACCTCAACTCGAACCCGGTCAGGTCAACAGCACGGTCTGGTCCCGCCCAGGACACGGCTAAACGATGGGACACGGGGCCTGCACGCCGCCGGTGGAACGCCCCTCCCGGACAACCTTAGGGCCCCTCAGACGGTGGACTCTTAAGCAAGCACTAAAAACCTTCCTTTTAAAAAAGCTTTTATTCGCTAATTTCGCTAATAAATGTTGCAGTTTTTCATCATTTTTATTCTGCTCATTGCAGCAGTTTAAGATTTGGTTTCAAATGTAAAATTTAATGTATTATTATTATTATTAAAGAACGTAGATTTGGGAATTTAGCCTGCTTTGAGGACATAGCCTTAGAAATTACAATGTTTTCCCTGAACAGCAAACATACAGTTTATTAAGACAGAAGCTGAATCTGCAGAAAGTTTGTTTAGATATGAGGAAATACAATCAAGGTAAATCTATACATAAATTCTGCAAATAAAAAAAGAGAGGTGTCCAGTTTGGTCTTACCATGGGTTGCTGGGGGGGCAGTGGCTGCATGCTCAGGCCCTGATTTGGGGCCTGTCCTGGGGGAGGCACCGTTGACACCTGCTGCTGTTGTTGCTGTGGAACTTGTTGTTGGGAAGGAACTTGCTGTGGCTGAACCTGCTGCTGCTGCTGTTGCTGTTGCTGCTGAACTTGGGCTTGTTGTTGTTGTTGTTGTTGAACTTGGGCCTGCTGCTGATGCTAGGAAAATGGAGGGAAAAGGTAATAGTTTATTTTTATTTAAGATAGTATTTGGCAAGGGGATCCTTTTGAGCGTGACCTGGTCTGTTTAGTTGCAGTGCCCTCTCTCTGCTTTGCAGGAACTGGATGAGTTCATGAACCTTCCATTCACCACTGTGATCTGACTTGTGCGTGTGCGCTAATGCTATGTCTTCGGGTATAAGTTGTAGCAAAACAGGACAAAGCCCTATAAACACTTAAAGATTCAAAGCTGACAATCTGTATTTCACATGCTTCATACAGCTGTTTTCACAGCTGTTAGATCAGCAGCTTAGACATATATGCACTGATCACAATGTCCTTTCTCCCAACACAGTTGCAAAGTAGCTCAATAGCTGTGTCATAGTTAGCATTAGCCCTGTTACAGATCCAGCTGCTCCTCCATGTCAGGTTGTTAAACTTTTTCCTCTTTCACAGCGAGTCACTGCTGTGTACAGTTGTTTCATATTGAGAGCAGAATTCTTGCCATTTTGTTATTTCTCCACCATTTTTTCTATGAATAACTTGTGCAGTGTGACAATCTGTCTGTCAGTGATCTGGCCAATATTCTTGTTCTTTCTGAATCACATTTGACGAGCGCAGACCTTCCAAGTAAGAATATGTTCATGAAAGACTAGTGCTTCGCTAATTTCTGTCCAGTATAGTTCCCTCTTCAATGGACTTATCCAAATCAAGCAAGATTTCTTCCTTTGCGTCCAATAACGGAGATTATTACAGCCTGGATCGTCTTGGTTCACTTTTCTTCGATAGGCGTCATCAATCTCGTCGTCATGGCGCCAATAGTTTTCCGCTTTCTTCTCATCCGTTCACAATCTTGAGCCATTTCTACATTTCTACAGCTAGAATTAGCTTCCAGCTTCAAATGAGTTCTCAGATGTAAGTCGCTTTGGAGAAAAGTGTCTGCTAAATGAACGTATTGAGTTCAGAGTTTATGTCATTTCCAGGTTTCAGCACCAAAATGAAACAAAAATGTGTTTTAAAGTTTTCCTTCAAGATTGAAGTAGAAACAATTAATGTTGTCTGCATTGTCAAAATCAAAACATTCTTCTGCCTCTTCCTGTTCCTATATGCACTTCCTGTTACTTCAAAATAAGAGCACTGGCTTTTCTCTTAAAACTAAGCTATTCGTATGTTTGTCAGAATTATAACTGGAACTAATGAAATGTAGGCAAATATATACTCCGCAAACTAAACATGTCAAACAATATTCATACAACAATTCGCAAAAAACTACACTAAAACATAAAGAATAAATCAATTTTCTAATTGTTTAAACGTATGTGTGCTCCAAGCCTGATGCCATTATTGACCCACAGCAGACAGAAGTAACGTAAAGTATTTTCAAATGAACATATTTATCATACTTTACAGAAGTACAACCATCAAATAGCAGATGATTTCCAGTTTGACCCTGAGGATGACCTAGAGTTAAGGACTGGTTCCTCCAACTGACATGATCGAGGGGTGGGGGTTGTACAGCTTGCTTTGAACCAGCGACATGGGAAGCTAGCACACAACATAGTTCGTAAAGACATATCTAGAACAGCAGGAATAAGGCGAAGTAAGGATCACTGGAAATGAACCATTAGCTCCAGAACCAGTATGCGTGCAATGAACTGTTGAAGGAACAAAACTTTGTTGATAGTTTCTTATTGTAATTACCATCAAGAGGTCCTTAGAAGCTAATGGTAGCCAATAAAATCTGAAAATAAAGCTATATACATAAATATCTACGGTACATTTACATTCCTCTACTAAGCACAAAGTTAAACAATTATCTTTCATCAAAAACATTTAACAATGAAGAAATTCACTCATTAGAAGCTTGAAATAATAGGAAGATATTGACTACTTGAGTTTTAAAGCTTTGTGTAACCAAGTATTGATTTGCTAAATCAGATTAACTTCTTTCACCATTAACAATAAAATGAAACCAAACTAAATAAACTGAAAAATTAAAATGATCAATGACATACTCGGATTCTGAGGTACTGCTGTTGGTGTGTTGCTTGTTGTTGCTGCTGTTGCTGTTGTTGATCTGTCAGCATCGGATTCGGCCTGAGGCCTGGATGGACTCCCTGGGCTCCCATATGACCAAGATTGTGCATGATAGGATTCGGCTGGAGGGGCTGATGGGCTAACCTAAAGTTTAGAGGACAAAAAAAGGTGGAAAATGAGAAACAAAGGAAAAAAAAAAAACACAGCAACGGTTGTGTGTATAAGTGATACTAAGCTGTAATCACACAGCAGCCCGACACTGACCTCTGTGCATTCTGCATATTGTGTGGGTAGGCAGGAGCCTGCTGGTGAACGTAACCACTAGGCTTCATTTGCCTAAGAGGATCCACCACAGCTGGGTTGGTTCCAGGATGGGCACCCTGGAAAGTTTGGTTTCCATACGAGGGGGGAACTATACCCCCACCTTGGGAAGGATGTTGCTGCATGGCCATGTGTGATCCATATGTGGTATAGCCCTGAGCGAGCGAGAGAGAAGGAGACTATTACTGCTTTATTTCCTAAAAAAAAACATCTATTTATGTAGCAGAGTCAATTAATACATGGAAAATGCACCAAAACCATCTGAGCAGCTGGAATGAAGCCTCGGCTTATACAACAATAGCACATTTCCCTTGCAAACGGTGCAAGTTGTATAAAAAGAAGATAGAAAAACAGACATACCTGTGATGTTTGCATTGAAGTGTACGGTTGGTTAGATGTCATCTGCCTTATCGGCTGTCCTATTAGGCCTTGATTTTGCTAAAAGTAGTTATAACAGTAATTATAAAACACTATTTTAAAACAATAAATAATTAAATAGTCAATTTCCACACAGCTTTTAAGCAACATGTTTTTGTCTCTACATTTGACTGAAGGGATTTGCTCGAGTTGTCCGAGGGTCCAACTCACCAGTCTGACATGTAACTGCTGTCGCATCACTTGGCTCTGATGCAAGTTCGGCTGGGGTTTATAACCCACTTGATATTGCTTTTCCATTCCCATCATACCAGACATGTTCGCCTGTATGCCAGACATTATGGGTTGATAATTGGGCCGAGTGGGCATCATTTTGTTCATCTGTGGGTTACGGGCAGGTCTGTAGGGAGGTTCTAAACCTGGACCACCTTTTGAAAAACCAAATGAAAAGCAGATGGCGTTAAACATGTTTCATATGATGAGGTGAGACTATGACGACAGCATTCTGTGGGCTGACCTGGAGGCAGGGGCTGGTTCTGTGTGTACATGCCCATGTTCTGTGGGTTGTAGGGCAGCCTGCCATACGAGTGGCTCGGCATCAAGTCTGCCATATTAGTCCCATAGCCCACGCCGCCTGGTGTGCGGTTACCATAGTCAGGCTGCAGAAAAAGAAAAAAATCAGTTTCTTGTCCAATCTGGAAATTTTGTAAAGACATGCTATTCGGAGAACATCAAATGTGCAAAATAAAACAACCTCTGTCTTAGTAGGTCTCTTTTTCTTGTTATTCTTCTTTGCTTTTGCCTCAGTGGGGACAGCTGGCACATTCTTTTCCGGCTTTACTGCCTCCATTATCTTCTTTTCTGGCTCTTGGGAGACGGGTGTAAGAGGCTCCTCTTCCTCAGGGAGTAGTTTGAGAGGCTCCAGGTAATAACTACGAGGTTTGGGCTTCTGATGGGTGTGGTAAAGAAGGAAACGCTGCTGCTCCTCAAATTTGGTGATCTTGCGGTCCACACGCACTGTACCGAACCAGCCCCAGGAGAGGGGGGCGGAGTGTTTTAGACCCTCAAAGACATCCCATGGAGAAATCTTCTGTTTAGTGGATACTTGAAGACCCTTAGGAACAGCGACAAGCAATTTTAATGAATTGAATCACTATTATACAGATAACAATGACTGCCTAATGCAGGTTAGTTCATTTCAGGACTTTTTTCTCTTGCAGAGGAAAAAAAGAGGAAATTGTCAGAAGGGCTCAGAAATTTAGAAAGAAATCCAATAAAAACGAACATGTTTGAAAGCACTGATTTCTTTGACATACTATAACTTACTTCTCTTTACAACCAACCATTTCTCTCCCCACTAGTAACTCTTGCAGGTGCTTGTATGACCCGCAGGCAGATCTAAGTGATAACCGCTTACCTCCTTCTCAAAGCCCGCAATTTTGTTGCCCTTTGTGTCTATTAGCGAGCCTTGGGGTTCACAGGTTATGACATCACGAGTTTGCTTGGGCAGCGGCAGAAGCTGGCGAACCTTTTCCAAACTTTCCGACTGCCGATCTCCAAGCTCTTTCTGTGGACGAGAAGAAACAACTTTAAATGCCTAAAAAGAAATCCCGTGAGGACAAAGTGACGCTTCTTTGCTCATTTCCCAAAGGAATATATTATTTAAATGTGCTAACTACCCATGTAGCTGCAAGTGTAACAGGTTCTTCAGTTGATTCATGTTAATAAAACCTACATTGAATCCTGTTTTCAACATGAACTCGACCTTTCGTTCATGCCAGCTTTAGAATTCAGATTATATCTGATGAGTTTTCATTGTTAGTACCCATTCAGCTGATCCCTTTAACCCTTTAAAGAAGCCCATAAACATATTCTACACTTACACTCTACATATAACAACTTTAAAATCAGAAACAAATTGAAATATCAAACTTTCTCACCCTGAGCTTCTTGACCAGGTTCATGTACGCCCTCTTATTCTCCTCCATGCTGCCCTGAGAGATGCTGGACATATCAGCAGCCAGTGTCCCATTTATCAGCACACTCAACATGTCCAGGACAGTTGTGAAGAGCTCACTGTTGGAGAGGAGCAAACGTTTTAGCCAGCCAGAGCAAGTGGTGACTTACAATTTTATACAATGGATTGCACTGCTGAACAGGTTATTCCTGTGGTCAACACTCACTTATTGGACTGCATGTCAACTGTGCCGCTGCTGATGATGTCAAGGAGCAATACGGCCCACTCAGTGGTCTGCTGGGTGCTGCGCTGCACTGTGTCAAACATGCCACCGACCTGAAAAAGGAGGGAAATATATCGATTGGATATATAAACACTTGCAAAAACAAAGTAATTCTTGGTTTAGAATACAGCAGCAGTGAAGTAACGTTCGTTTAGATGTGTTAGTGATAGAATTTGAAACAAAAAGGCCATTTTGGGGTTAAAAAAAA
Organism: Pseudomugil tenellus; assembly: GCA_037177515.1. NCBI lineage: Eukaryota > Metazoa > Chordata > Actinopteri > Atheriniformes > Pseudomugilidae > Pseudomugil > Pseudomugil tenellus. Next base: position 13,651,582 of record JBAMHX010000008.1, on the reverse strand, counting down.
AAAAAAAGCTTTATTTTTCTGTGATGGCAGGATTAATATTTTGTAGTAAAAAGTATTAAATAAGAAGGGGAACTTCATTTTGTGATTATATTCAATCAATACAATCTGTAATCAGTTGCACAGTTAAGCTTCCTGTGTTTTTTAAAAAATGCTCACAAGATTCAGTCGTAGCTTCAGAGCCTCGTGCATCATCTGCTTTGCCTTGCAGTCATCCTGGTACTGATCCTCTCTCCAGTTGGTGACAATCTGCTGCACTTGGCTATAGAGGGAGGTGAGAAGGCCTTCTCTCTGTTCATCCTGCCCCTTCAGGCAGGTCAGCACCAAAGACAGGAATGGCTGCTGGCTCAGTAGAGACATACTGCAAGGCAAGAGCCACACGGTTCTTAAAGAAAAAGCGGTTTTTAATTTAAAAAAATAAATAAAAGTTGTCCACATACCTTTTCTGTTTCTGCCTGTCCCTCTCCTTGCGAGAGGAAGAACCAAGGTGCTGTCCTTTCTCCAACTCCTCTCCAGCTGCCTTCAGCACATGGCCCTGAACCGAGGTGGGCAGTTTGGCTATCAATGGAGCCACCAGCCAAACACCTGATCGCTCCGAGGAGCTGTAAGTATTTCACACAAATAGTTCGCAGAGTTCAGCCTCATTCAGATAAATGTGAAATCGATTCTCATTCATATCTTGATCATAGAATATAAAAATATATCCAAATATAAAAAAGCCACAACTAAAAATGAATCTCGAAGTGACTCACCTTAATATAGGCTTCATCTTGCTCGTGGTGCTGTTATTAGCTGCAGAGCCACCTTGGGCTGCTGTTCCGTTTCCTGAGGGGTTGCTGGAGTTCATCTCAGCTGATTTCTGGAAAACCTCTATAGTGGCTTTAGCTATGTTTTCCAGGAGAGAGTAAAGCTCCTAAATGAGAAATAAAAGGAAAACCTTATGTCTAAAGTAAAACTCTGGGGACAACAATATGTTTAAAGCTGTACAGAGAAAGACCTACATTGTTTGTGCTCTGTTTGATCATCAGCTGCAGCTCCAGAGACGATTGTCTCATCGTCCACTGGTCCATATTCTTTATCAGAGAAGGGATTATTGCACAAGATTATACTAGTGGCTTACATTTACAGCATGCCCAAGTTACACATATGTTGTGTATTTTCTCAGCAACTCATTTGCCCAAAAGAGGGCAGCAAACACCAACACAACTTATTTCAAGAAACAGCTCAGCAGTGACCATAAGGCCTAATAATGGACAGTCAGAGCCACGTAATACTTTTTTAAAAGTCAACAAAGTTTCATCTGAAGCAAAACATACACAAATAGGTTATGTAGTGCTAAATGTATTTGCTTTTTTCCTTTGTACCTGAAGGATGCGTTTGATTCTTTGCCTCTGAGGGTTGTCACCTTCATCGCTGTCCAGCTGGCAGTGAGGATAGCAGATGAGCTGCAATAACCGCTGGGCCTGAATGTTTACCAGAACTGGGTCCTGCAGGGCACTGCTGTCCTCGGAGAGGGACTTCAGGCAGCGTTCTCCAACCCATTCCTGCGAGATACCACAGCAGGGAAACAAGCAACTTAAGAAATAAATTCTGAGATCCTAGGGCACGCATTCAAGCATCAAAAAGGACTCAGCTTTGCAAAACAAGCTCGACTAAAGATGGAGTTGGTGGTGAAAACAACAGGGGAGTCTTTGATGAGACACTCCTAAAGGTATGCCGAGTGGTCCCGTGAGGCCCGAGGACATGTGAAAAACGTGGTTAATGTGGAGTCCATGTGTAGTCATATCTTTGTGACAGAAGTTATATCCGATGTAGCGAATGTTCTCACTAATGCCCTTGAACTAATGACTTAACAAGAAGCTCACAATTCTGTCTATATGTGCCTTAAAAGAGGCCTTCAGGGTAGAAAACAACACAAAAGACAAACAAAGGGAGGAAAAATATCCACAGGTCCTCATTAAAGAAAGTTATTTCTATTGACTGTTTATCTCAACTACTTCATTTTTATCTTCCTACTTTACCAACAGCGTGAATTGTTGTCAAATTGACCGTTTCAATATATTCATTTTACAGCAGCTCATATCCTCACCTGCTGGCAGATGGTCTTCAAAACATACTTTGCATATACATCCAAGCTGGCTGTTTCTATGGAGACATTGCGCCCATCAGAAATGTCATCGAGGCCAGCAGGATGCGACAGACCTGATCCTCGTAACTCAGCGTCACCTACAAATACACGAGAAGCAAATTAAACCATCATCCAGTAATGCAATAATATAATCTGTTAATCTGATACACAATCCAATATTTTAATCAGGCTTGAAACCATATCAATAATGTGTTCCTACTTAAATACAAAGATTAATACCCAGCATAAATACAGCTTTGAGAACAGCAAATACTGCTCCAACCACTATGCTGTTCTGGGAGGCAGCAAGAAGATGGCGATCACAAGAAGATCGAATTCCAACAGAGGATTTGTCTGCAAAGAAGTGAAATAAGACAGCAAGTAAGTATCTTAATGAGGAGAAAAGGAATAAAAATATCTTGAAACAAAAGTAAAATATCTCAGTTTGCGTTCACTACCTGATTTGACACCATCCTGGGGGACAGGGTTGCGCTGTGGTGTCTTAAAAAGATGGAGCAGAATTCTACAGGTGAGTCTGGCTCCTGGCTCAGAGTCCTGCTCACTGCAGGCTGAAATTGACATCAGAAACATGTCCATTCATGAGGATTGCGTTTCTTCACATCTTATTGAGGAGGTTTGCATTATTTTTGGATAGACTACACAATCCACTACGCATCTAAATTAAAACCATGTCCTAGATATAGTCTTCATCCAGCACGATCAAGTGGAATTTGCATGGAGTTGCTGCTTTGAATGAGAACAAAATATTTACTACAAGTGAGAGAGCTGTTGGCATGAAAAAATGAAAACCCAACCCAACAGCGAGGCTGAATGAGGCTTTGTCTCCACAGTGGGAGAAAAAAAAGATTAACTGTGGGCAGGCAGCAGCTTCAGCAACAAGCCATCAAGTCTCCTGAGATCAAACACTGTGCATTTTCTCTCTGACAGAAGCAAAGTACTAAACAGCTTGGAAGAGATGCTATGGAGAACCTGGGATTACACTCAACACAAAAACATGGAACATTTTAAAATATATTTTTCATTTACAAGAAACCTCCAAAATATCTAACATCTCAGATGATTTATATAATAGAGAATATTGAGTTTCTAAAAGAATAAGATTTTATTTGAAATTTTTTCTTGAAAAGTTTCAGCCTTCTTTAAACACTGTGAGACCATAAATAACCTGCACACAAACTACTACATCCAGTCTAATTGATTTTGATGATGTACTAAAGCTATTTCAAGTAGTGTTTGTATGACTGTCAGTGTAGAAGATAGATTAAAATAAAATGAAAGAAAAAAAAACACATAAAGCAATTTAGTAAACATTTCCTTTGGTTTAATGACTGTATCTGTATGTAAAAAATACTTCTTACCTGCATTGAGAAGGGAGGGAATGGCCACACAGCGGACTAGGTCTTCCAGAAGCAAGCACTGTCTAGCAATGAGAATAGCTACGAAGGTTGCCAAGGAGTCATGGAAGGACAAATCACTAACCTAAAGGATGAGTATAAAGGTCAAATGTCAAAATTTAAGTCAAATACATGACAACAAACAAATAAGCTCCAAGTTGCACAGAAAAATAAAATACGTTTGATCATTTAAGTACTACGTAAAGACCTAAGAAGAAACTACAACTTACATCCACATTACACAGCAAATCATTGAAGCCGCAGTTCCCATTATTAGAGGAGCAGCAAAGGGCTTTGACGATGCCAAGCCACTCGGCACTTAAAGAGCGACAGTACGCCGTCAGCTCTGCACACAGGATCCCGATATCATTCACCCTAAAAGCAAACCGCATGGCATGAGACAGCGGTCCAATGACGGAGAACAATACACATTCAGCTGAACCAAAATGATAGCAGTGTACCTTTCAGGGTCTCTGTGGTCGTAGCAAACATCCATGAGTACGTTACAAACAAAACTGTAACGGTTAGCCGGGCTGTCGTTGAGGATTTTGCCCACCATGGAGTGGTTGAAATTGACAGCTGAGGGATTGGCGATGGCCTCCGTCATGAACGCAGAATCCCAAAGCATGTTAGAGTCCGATGGGTCAATATTACAGTAGATGGAGTTTTTTACTTTAGAGCAGAACTCACTGTGAGAACAAAGATGGCAGAAAATAAATGGTTACAGCAGTACTGATCGCTTGAAATTTTACTAAAAAAAGAGAAACATATTTGTTAATTACTGACTGAGAGAAGCATTTCAAAGATAAAAAAAAAGAAAAAAAAAAAAAAAAAAAAAAAGAAATCAGTTTAAAATTTTTTGCTGGGACAATAGAAATCATGAATGTACCCCCAAACAGGTGATTTATCCCACCTAAAGATCTCTCCAAACTTGTTCTTGAGGTTGCAGGAGGTGTAGAGGTCATACAGGTAGGCCAGGATGCAGCGCTCAGCAGAGGAACAGTCTGCCGGGTTCACACCGGACTTCACTACAATGCGCAACCTGTGCAGACATTTATACACATTATTCATCAGCAGCTCTTTCAACTGCAAGCATGAAGGGAAAATTTCCTTTATACATTTTTTTCCTTTTGCTTAGATGATACACAAAGTCTTGCATTATTTTTTGTTTTAATATATAGCCAAAGCTAGCAGCTAGCAACACTAATGAGCATAAATACCAACTAGATAAAAGGCTTTAATGTTAAATAGAGTCGAATGTGTTGACACGTAGCCAAACACTGACATATGGTTTAGCTTCCTCTTTAGATGTACAGCAACACCGACCAGAACGATTATGATTGGTCCATTTTTTCATGTTTACACATCACATTCAAGTGTAATTGTGTTGTGGAACACAAATGTCAGGTGTAAAAGGCTGAAATTTCGGTATTCTGCCTGCAGCTACTTTCCCATTTCAAAGCTCTGCTTGTTCCCGTTCACCCTTTTCAACGCACATACATTCAACTACTTTCTGTGCTGTAGCAGTTTTAGTAAAACTGTCTGTTGTCATATATCATGTCCTGCATGGTTGTGGATCCAGAGGGACTTCAAGAAACTTTGGGGTTTAGTTGCCTTATTTTTGACATTGGGAAACGGTGGCCACCAACTGCAGATCTATGCAGACACATGTTGCACATGCAAATGCTCACACAAGATAAGATCCCTTTAGAGGTCTCTCCTGTAAGTTCTGCATCTGATGTTGGTGCACATTTTTACTTTACTTTGTCCTATTTAAGAAAATCTACTATATAATCTACTTTCTTATATTTTTTTTAGGAGGTTATTGTCAATTTTGTAAAAAAAAAACAAAAGTCAATTAATGGACAATGCAGAGATCTGTTGTCAAAACTGAGCTTTACTTTTTTATATCAGGAGTTTTTATTCTAGATAAGCTCTTGAGTTAAGCCTTTTTCACACTCCACATGAAGCGAGATATTCATTCTTGTTTTCAAGACCCCAAAGAAAAAATGGCGACATGTATTTATGGATGTAATTGAAGACAGTTCTTGACTCTTTGGGCTGGTATAAGTTTTTCCTTGTTGGGTGATTGGTCGGACATTTGAGGCTGGCGTTGTTAATGCAGAAAGCATTAACAGATAGTTTTACTAAAACAGCTGATGTAGGTGGTGAGATAGTATTAAATGCTTATAACATGTGTGGCATTTAAAGAGAACAATCTGCCCTGCCATGAATAAATATTCTTAATTGTGAAATTAGCGGATCAATTGCTCATTGCACAAAAAAGCCCAGACATCCCACCCGCAGTGATCATCACCCAGTTGTAAAGCTTGTTACATACTCCACGAGAAGCGAGAAATTTGTTCTTGTTCTTGAGGTCGCAAGAACAAAAAAAAAAGT
>JBAMHX010000008.1:13632434-13644672 GCA_037177515.1 Pseudomugil tenellus | reverse complement strand
GACGTCATTTTCTTCTCGGAGTCCCGAGAACAAGAACAAATTTCTCGCTTCTCGTGGAGTATGTAACAGCCTTAAGAACAAACTTCTTGCTTCCTGTGCAGTATGAAACAACTTTAAAATGCACTCGACAGTTTCTCTGTCAAATAACATTTTTGTTATAAGCATCAAATAAAATGTAACAAACTCTTTACAAAATGGCGACAGGTTTAACTTAAAAAGTCATCTTACTGTTAAACAATAACGCTTGTAAATGGCTTACCCATCAAAAACCTGCGCTGTCTGCTCAGGGTTAAGAATGAGACAGGAATGGTATCTCCTCAGCACAGCAACGATACACAGACACAGGCTGTTGGTGTAGCTGCCCACCAGACTGGATGACTTCAGCAGCAGCTCGGCCTCCACCAGAGTCAACTCGTTCAGGAGCTGCAACGTATGACAAGTCAACTGAGTTTCAGCCAAATGAAAACAAAAGGAGTTTAAAAGCTCTCGTCTCGATAGATAGGAGGACACTAGACAGAGTTGTAAATACCTGATTGGCAAAGTCTATGAGGCCACTAATGTTGAGGGAGTACTCCATGAGATCAAAGATGAACTGGATGTGTTGGACAAGAGGCAGGTGATAAGACATCCCCAAGGCAAAGCTAGTGATCTGCTCGAGAACATTTCTGGACACCTGCACAGAAACAAAAAATGAAATGAAGGAAACAATCAGAAAGCTTTCTTCTTCCAGCTCGTTTTCTCACAGGAGAAACGAGCACGGCCATTCTGAACAAGGAACACATCTTTTCTTACCAAACATATACAAACTAAGATACTGATTTAAATAAGAATATGTCCAGCTGTTAGTTTGGATAGAGCTAAATGAATGAAAAAGTTATTTTGAATTCATGTTTTTTTTAATTGGTTGCAGATACGAAGCTGGAATTTCCTGTAGTCTTACCAAATTAAAAACATATAAACTTTGAATAAAAATTTCCAACACTCGTACATTAGAAATCATTGAACTGTGCACTGCAGGACCATTTATGTTTTCATTCACAACCATCTTAAATATTATATGATATGGTTTTCTTGCCATCTGATAACTTTATTTAAAATTATTAACAAAAAAAAAAAAATGTCAGATAAGATCCGGCTTTTTGTTCTCACCTGGGAGGTGACCTGGTGCTGGTCAAAGTGGGAAAGGAGCTGGAATTTGGAGAAGATGTCCTCTGCAGTAGGAAAGGCCTCTGGCTTACTCCTCTTCCTCTTTTGTCCTTCCTCCCCTCCTACACAAAGGGGAAAAAAAGATAGCTACCATAAATGCACAATAAAAAAGATAGCAGTGCTTTTCATTTAAGTTGTGAGCTGAAGGTCATCATGAGCTTGCATGTGTACCACAAAAACAGTCCAAAATCTTAGATCACCTTTAATAAGGTCACTTGTATCTGAGATAATGAGACCATGAAGAGATGAAGCTCATTAGCATAGAAATGGACTGGAAAAGGTGGACCGATACGCACAATAAAAGTCAAACATATGAAACTTAAAAGGACAATCTCAGACTATTGTCATTGTAGAGATGAAAACTAGGCCAAATAACGTTTTCCTAATAAGCAGGTGCGAGCAGTAAAACACAAGCAAACGAGAGATTTGGGATATCAGTCACAAATGAGACGCCTTCTCACCTGTTTCTGCTGTACTTTTGCGGTTGAGCACCTTCAAGATGTCTTTGGTAATTTTCTTGATAGTGTGTCGTGCTTCATCTCTCAGTTTACCTACACCGTAGAGAACCACTAAGCGCTGGTTGCATTCATGACTGGCACTTTCCTCCTTAAGACACAAAAGACATACACAAAGACATGGATGCGCTTGGTAACCTGAGTCACATGACAACAAAACAAAGTGAACCAAATAATGTAACGGTTTAAATTACATCTGATAAATGATTTCATTTGTATTCCATCAGTCATATTGTATGAAGATTTTCCATCTTTACATTCCACATCTACAAAGTTAAATTTAGAAAGATGTTAAATCTCCAAATCAGACATGATGCAATAATGAGTGGGTTCAGGTTTCACGGCTGTTCGTGTTCTTACCTGAGGAATAGGGAAGTGAGTGGCATACTGAATATGTCTGGGTTGCTCATACAGCTGAGGAAAGGCAGGGTCCATGCCTTTGTCCTTACAGCTGGCCTTGCTTTCCTGATCTGGAGCGGGTTTCTCTGGAGAGGGGCTCCCTTTGGACTCACTGTGCATTGTAGGTGAGAACATCTGGATGGAAAAGAAATCCATCAGTTTTTATTGTGTAAGGACTCAAATAAATTAGTGATTTTTGTGAAACAAGCTTTTAAAATTCATGTGTGGATTATGATCAAATATACTGGTTTACCTCATCGAAATTAGCACTGGAGTTGTGATCGATTTCCATCGACTCAGACAAACCAGTGTCCTTTTAGACAAACAACAACCTCATGTTACCCTTTTAAAATGACCGACTTCATAGTACAACACAATAACAGATGCCTCAAAACATGCCTCCATCTTGACACTGCTGCCTGCATCCTGCTCTTTGCGCTCTGATTCATCGGAGGGCTCGTCGCTTGGAGAACGGGGGCGTGGCAAGTGGGAGTCAGAAGCCAGGTCGCCACGGGAGATCAGCGTGCACATGTAGATGTTGTGGGAAAAGACATCATGACGGATGAGCTCACAAAAGAGAAAAACCAGGTTGGAGAATTCCACTCGCTCGCTTTCATTTCCAGGTTCCGCTAGAAATGGATAAAAGAGAATTTTGGTTTATTCAATACCAGATTTTTCCCTCCTGAAACATTCACAATAAATATGCAGCAGGTAAGACAATCAGTGCTCAGACAAAAAAAAATATCAGACTAAGATCAAGTATGACACAACAGAGAGCAAACCTCTGCTGACTCACTTAGCGTGGGTGCCTGTGTATCAAGAAACTGCAGCAGTACATCCTGAAAGACTGGCAATGTAGCAGCTGAGAGGGATCCGGATGATACAGAGCCCTTTTCATCCACTACCTCAGACTCACCACACCTCTGCAAACCAACAGAGACAACACACGGAAAACAGCATGAGGGCTAAATGTAGAAACTCGTTTTACAAACATCCTTTTTTAGCAACTTTACTGGGTTGCAGCTGGATAAGAGCTGAAAATATAAGCAGGTATATTCTAAATGTGTTTTATCACATTTAGGAGGCTTGATGTCTCTGTAAAACCACCAAAGCACCAAGATAGGGTTAAAAATTTCATCAAGACCATGTATGAAGCAACCAATGCCATAGTAACAGCTTCGGCTTTGATGAGTTCATTTGAAAACCCACTGGGGTTTAAGTTAAATCAAGGAAAGGAAAATGTACATATCTGTACATCTGTGGCTGTAAAATACCAAAAACTCATCCCGTTAAACGTTTAGAAATAATTTAATCCACCTAGTTTGGGAACCTTTACACCTACAGCCTCCCTACGTTTAGGAAAGTCACATAAAAAAGGATGAATGCTGCATTAAGTCCGTTTAAAGACACAAACGTGTCAGTATGGCGGATTTCTTACCTCTGCTTCTATTTCAGCCTGTCTCTTTTCCAGCAGCTTGGCCACCACCATGGCCCTGTGTCTGCCAGAACGCTTACAGCACACGGCCCACTCACAAAGCAAGGTCACCACCGCATCATCATCAGGCGACATCTGGACACAAACATGCATGGCAGATGAGCTAAAAATAGAATCACTTGCTGCTTCCTTTGTTATGTGCTGATGGGAAGATTGCGGCAAGGAAGCAAGCGACGACATTTCAGCACACAAAAAAAGGGAGTTTAACTTTAATACTCAGTGTATATATTTTTAATCCATGTAAGATTAGCTCACTGCAGGGAAAAAGGAATCAAGCCATACCTCATGGCCGTCTTTGCTCTGGCCTGATCCAAATATCTTGTTATAGAGTGAATCCAATGAGTTGTTAAAGTCAGACTTTTCAAAACTGTGGTTGTCTAAAACCTCCAAGGTGTGGAGAACTCTCCCGATGGTGAACCCTGGCAAAAGATTGCATGGTTTTGAATTGTTGCTACAGCTTGTGAATGGCTGTTTTAACGTATGAATGGATGCAGCTTTCCTACCAGCCGTCGTCTCTTGGCACTTATCAAATGACCATCTGAACTCCACAGCCTGGCCTCGCTCCTTTACTTGCTCCTCAATTTCTCGCAATTTTGCACGAACCTGCAGCCAACAGCGAATTCAGTAAAACATCATCCAATCAAAATTATGCTTGAAAACTAAAAGTATTTCAAATCTTAAAAGTTGGCCAAGACAAAGAGGGAGAAAGAGAAAGATTTCAGTTTAGGAGGAAAAAAAAGCATAAACAGTTCCAACGCAAACCAGTAACTCCAACTGGACTTTTAAGGACTTTCTCAAACTAAGATTTTCAGTTTGAGTTGGAAAATCTTCTGTACTCTGAATGACCTGTACTTATATTTTTCTCAAGCATGTAAACTGACTATTTTTTATGTTGTCATCACTAATAAAGTGTAATATTGTGTTTCTTGCAGAAGTTTTTAATATACATGGGAAAAGTTGACACAAACATCTCAACGTGCAAATTAAATTCCAGTCGCTGCCCACACTAGCATTCACTTTAAAAGATTCAACTAGAAAAAAGAAAAGCACAAGAAAGTCCTAACAGCGGTATAGTACCTGCTGTGTAAAGGCAGTGTTTCCTCCTGGCATTGGTAAACTGGAGGGGGCGATGGGCAGTAGGTCCAGAGGTGAACCAGTCTTGTTTCTGCTGTCTGTTAAAGAGTAATGCCACACCAGAGCGCTGGGACAGCATAACACTATGCTCTGATGTGACGACAAAAAGCAGCAGAGTGCAGGACAATAAAAACAAAGGAAAAAAAGATCAGACATGTCGTTTTCAAAAGCCGAAATAGCCCTTTAACACAGAGCAGTTAAAAACACAGTACCTGTAACATGCAGCTGAGGCCAAACACCAGCGGCCTGTGCTGAGGGCAGATGTAGAAATCTGTGAAAGGTGTCTGGGGTTGGTTCCCCCCTGCTGGCTGCGAGGTCGGAGTGGGGGGCAGAGCATTGCCCTGCTGAGTCAAGATGCCATGGGCTGGATGCCCACCTGCGCCAGGGCCCAGGCTCCCATCACTTAGCAACAGGTTGAGGCGACGTGTGCAGAAGTAAGCCAGTCTTCGTGACAAGTAAGCAGACTGTACGAATTCCCCTGAGTACTGCGGCACAGAGGAGAGATTCACAGCATTACCCGCAACACTCAGCGCCCATTAACACCACTCGGCTTTGCAAGCAGAAGCAAAAAGAAAAAAAAGAGAAGACTGTGAGTCCTGTAGGTGCTGTCAGGAAAGGTCAGCAGCGTCAGATGAAGACACCGGACATGACAGACTGTTGACAGCTGGGGAAGGCGGACATAACAGAGCAGCTTTGTGTAACTGTACTGCTGAATGGCTGCTAAGCTGGACCACACGTTTCCCAAAGATAACCCGCTCGTGCATGTGTGCTGATGTGAAAAAGGATGCGTTTACCTGTAGTAGGAGGGGCAGAAGAAGTCTGAGAAGCTCGTCTTCACCAGGTCTGACCTTCTCAAAACACTCCAGCACCCATGTTAGGAACTCATGTCTATCCAACATACCATCCTGCACACAGAAAACCTCCATTTTAGGTTCATTCTGACATCATAATTAGCCAAATATCCCCCATTTATTTTTGTTAGTGTCTATTAAAAAGACTATTCCTAGCACACCAGTTATCATTGCTGGACAAAGTATTACAATTAGCTGTCGCGTGTGAATCCTGTTAGTGTTCACAGGTGGACAAAAGGAGTGAATGGACCTGAAACATGAACATGGCGAGCTTCTCGTTGTACTCCCATTGCTTCGTGGCTGTGTCCACATCAGTGGGCATGGCTGGAAGCGGTGAGCTGCAGCCCTGACTGGGAAACTGTCTGTAAAACTCGGCCACCTTCTGAAGCTGCTCCCAAAGATACTTAGTAATGATCTGTGTCCATTCTGCATACAAACAAACAAGAAATATCATTTCAAAGTGAGCAAACCAGTTATATGCTGAGGATTTATTTCCATTTCAACCCTTTGCACCACACGTCCTATCCAACTATCCCTGCTCTCTGAATTTGGTAGATTTCAAAATCACAAATTAAAAAAAGCACAAAAGTTATTCATTTCCTTAAAATAGAGTTTTTCATTTAGATTTTTCTCTCTTTCCTTTTAAATCAAATGCTCCAAAGGGCCAAGCTCTCTGATTTACCCAGACGTGAACCCTCCGGGGGACAAAGCCACGCCGGTTCATCCATTCTGCCCCTGTCTAGTCCTGGACTATTTTGGCAGGAGGTCCATCAAACTCTGTTGGTTTCTATGGTAACCATTACAGCTAACCCGCTTTTGGCTATGCTTGTTGTTTTCTCACAGAACTACGTTTATGGAAGAAACGCAGTCGCGCCTGAACCTGTTAAAGATCAGATAGTCTGTTTAGATCCAAAGGGAGACATCTTAAAAAGTCTGGAGACCGTAAGAAATCTTTGTAATTCCCAGTGATCCCATTTACATTCATCTTTTATTTATTTGTTGCTATTTTAGTTTGAGAGTTTAAACACTTTACATTTTTTGCTGCTCTGAGGACGTATTGTTGGTATCAGTCCTCAATTGTGTTAGTTTTTGTCAGGAATGTTTTTAGTTTCTTTGTTTTTAACTTCACTAAAATAGAGAAAACCCCGAGCACAAAATATAACGGCAGAATATAAAATGGACTCACCTATACAAGGATCGATCACATGTCTCTTCTTGACTTTAGTTTCTGTGATAGCTGCATGATATGCACAGGTCATCTTGATCATCCATGCTGAGCGCATCACAGGGACCAAATACTTGGCCAAGTATCCAAACACTTCCTCCTTTTTGCTAAATATTGGAACCTGAAGCAAAAACATGAGTCAGTTATATGAAGTAAATAAAAGAAATAATTTGCCTCTTGAAACTAAAGGAAAACGGGAACAAACGAGAACATTACATCATTCATTCAAGCATTTCCTGTCTGATGTACAGTGATGATGTCATGATAAAGATCTGAATACTTAGTTATCTTACTGGCATATATTTTGTCAAATGAATCCACTTTTTGACTTAAATCATCAATTCAATTAATTATCAGTTAAAACGGTCATGCAGTCAGTAATAAGGTCAGTTTAAATAGAGAGTAGACAATGTGATGTGTGTGTACTCTGAAGTTATAAGCAGAATAAAAGCAAATTATTAAGTCCAGATAACATAAAGAAACAATACATTTGTAATCTGGTAAGGAAACCGACATTCATGAAATAGAAAACTTAAATCGAATGGCTGCCATTTAAAAGAGAGATTATTATAAAGACTGATTAGTCTTTTTATAGCTTTACAGTAAAATTATCCAGATTTCTGAAACCTGGCATCCTGACATTTCTATCAACCTTTTTATTTGTTTTCTTGTTTGTTAATTTAAAGATTCTCAAAACCAACATATACATTTTAATAATAGTAATGAGCACATTTGTATAAGCTAATCAGGATCTGTTTCCAAGTGGTTTGGAATAAACTGCATGTCAAGTTCAGCTACAATAAGTAAAAGGAAGATATGTTGGGCAATGCGGAAGTATGAGCAAGTCTGCAAAGAGCAAAATAATGCAATAACTACATGTATCATAAACTGAAAGCAGGTTAGTAACATAGATGGACATGAATAAATTATTAATAAATGAATATCTAAATCCAAGAGTCTTTCACAACTATTTAGGAACAGTGTGTCTCTAAATAATGTGAACAAATAAAGTGCTTTAAAGAACCCACACAAATATATTTATGCAAGGAACAGCTAAAACCAAGTAATGAAGAGCCATAATCATCCAGCTTTGAGACAACTCCATTAAAAACAAACTGTTGCATAGCAGAAATCCCAGCATGGGCTCAGAAACCTCAATGCCCCCCAACACAGCTTACACACAACAAGCGTGTGTAAAATGGAAGAGTAGAAAATGTAAAAATGGCCACAGATTGAATGGATCAAACCTTGAAATTATTATCAACAGAGAAGCCATCTAATGAATCTACGAACCACACATCTGAAATCAGCGTGTCCTTGTGAGGATGAAAAGCATAAACAGCAGCATAGCGCGAAGGTCCAGATGCAAAACCTGACTTGCCTGCATTTCTGAGCTTTCACGCATTTAAAACTACAGGAATGGAAATATAAAAACCTAAAATCACTACTGAATGAAGCCAAACTGAGCAGCTAAAATGAAAAAGAAAAGTCCATTAAGCTGAAAAAGTCTGATGCCAGCAGAAAGGTGGCAGAAAAACCCTCTTTATCCCCTCTACACCAGCCAGTTCACTAACTTAGAGTAAAGGTTTGCAGCTGCAGGTGTATCTCAGCAGCGGCAGCCTTTTGAATGAGTGACCCAGAAAAAGATGACGTATCTTTTAACTGGCAGTGTCACATATACCCAAACATATCCAGCAAATTCAACACAGTGGAAAAGAGCAGTTAAAGGCTGAAAATGCGTAATAAGCTGCAGTGTAATTACCACACAACACGTATTACAGAAAAATGCAAAAATAAAAGACTTTCAGCCTAAACTGACATTTATTTACAAGGTCCAAAGCCTAAAAAAACAGGTGCAAACTTTATTTATGTTTGAGTTGAATTTGCATATTAAAGATTATACATATTAGTATCTATTTAGTTTTTAATGAAGCTTACATGCATGAAACTAGCGAATATTGCTTGTGCCGGCCATTTTCGATATGAACAAATACATTTTTCTCATAAAAAAACCTGCTCTTACATCATTATGTAAAAGCAATTTAGTACAACTGGGACAAGGTGAAAGGAGGTCAGCTTGAGCATGTTTGTCAGGTGTAGGGCTACACTATTAAACGTTCTTAACTTTCTTTCCTCCATATCACTGACCTGTTTGTCAAATATATTTATAGTCTCAGGTCTAATTTGTTTAGACTTTAGCATGCTACGTAATGCAAAACATTTAAAAATAAAAGATAATGAGGTAACACTGCAGTGGAAGAAAAGGTGTTAAAATAATGAATATACATGTTTAACCAAAAGGTTGCAGTGAATAAAGTTTATTTTAATGTTGTAAAGCAAAGTAATGCTCCTTTACTTTCATTATAATCTAGTATTTAGTAT
The DNA here is from genome assembly GCA_037177515.1 of Pseudomugil tenellus. Taxonomy (NCBI): domain Eukaryota; kingdom Metazoa; phylum Chordata; class Actinopteri; order Atheriniformes; family Pseudomugilidae; genus Pseudomugil; species Pseudomugil tenellus. Next base: position 13,635,465 of record JBAMHX010000008.1, on the reverse strand, counting down.
TCATTTCTATGTATTTCTACTGTTTGTTTGTTTGTTTTTTGTTTACATATTTTTAAAATATAAAACTGAATATACAAAAACAACATTTATATTTGTTGTTTGTTAGAAATTCAATGCATAATATTGTAAAGACAACATTTTCTCCTAATTATCATTAAGATAAAAGCAAATTAATAATTTTACTTTATTTATACCTTTATTGGAAAAAAATATAATTTAGTTATTAGGGGTGTGTATCAGCAAGAATCTGGCGATACAATATTTATTGCAATACAGATGTATGAATACAATACATTGCGATATATTGTGATACTATAAACAAGGCGATACGTCGCAATTTTTCTTTACTAGAATTTAATACTAAGAAAACTTACAGCCTAGTAAATGCCAAACTTTCTGAATAAGAATGGGGGGGCCTATTTTTGTAAAATAGACAAAATAAATAAAGAAATTAAATCTAAATAAATATGATCATAAAAAGATAAAGTATTTTTGCATATCGATATATTGTCTCTAAAAAATATTGCAATATATCGATATTTTCTCACAGCCTTATTAGATATTATTTTAAGAAAAGAGCGATAGAGGGAGTGAAAACCGTTTCTCACCTTTTTAGCCAGCAGCGTGAGAGGTTTTGTCCCAGCTAAATCCGTGAACCAGTTGTTGATGGCGCTCTGTGACCTTGCTGTGACAAGCCAGAAGTTATCCTTCTGGTTGACTTGCGGTTTACGTTTACCAGTATCTGGAAATGTGTTGTATCGCAGCTTCTCGGCGATGATGTTGCTGAAGTTTGAACTGATCTGTTGAGCATCAAGGGAAATGTGTGTCATGGGCAAAAAAAAAAAAAAAAAACTTTGTCATTTCCAGACAAGACAGAAACTGATCTTAAAAAAATAAATTTAAAAAATTAGATATGGTCGTTACCTTTGAGGGATTGAAGTTGACATTTCTGGCACTGCCATGTTCATCCCCAGACACAGCTGGCTGGTTATTGAATCCTTGCTTCACATTCAGAGCAGTCAACTCATCCTGAAACATACACATTTATTTCAGTACGAGTACAAAAACGTTCATGCAAAACCAGGTAGCAATACACAAAACCCAAAAGGAAATGTACTTTATTAGTTTAACTAGCACCAATAAGAGAGACCAATTGTAACGTGTGGCCATTAAATAAGTACAAAGAAAAATAAATAAATAAGCGTAGAAGTATAGATCTCAATCAATATTCCAGATGTTTGGAGGAAGTTTTTTTTTTTAATCAAAGATAAAGAGGCTAAATTTTAATTAGCACAGAATTAGCACAGATGACATTTAAAGGAAATACGATTAGCTTTGCTCTATTAGCTAACGTTAATTCGTAGGGATCTAAATAAGCTGGGTAAAAAAGACAAGTCACGTACTATTTAAACATTCACCGTATTATACTATCAACCACAAAGCAAAACACTGCAAAATGTCTTCAACTCCACGGAAGCCGTGAACTAACGAGCTAGTTTAGCTTTTATCCAACGAACCGGTTGTTTTTCTGAGTAAGACGGCAAGCTGGCTAACAACCTGACAACTAGAAGCTATTCATTGTTATGGCTAGGCCCAAAACGTCTACAGAGCTGCTAAACAGGCTAGCTAATGTTAGCACCTACTGCTACAATTTTCTTAATTAAAACATCCATTCTGCACGTTCATTTTAAACATCCTGAGAGTTTACCTCTTTTTGTTTCGGATCTTGGGGATAAACGTCTGGAGGGCCGAGCCGGGGCCGCTTTAATGGCCGGTGTTCGTAACTTAAGATCCCGAAAGCAGCCATCATCCAGCGGCATCACAGCCAAGGCTCGCCTCCTCCTGCCCAGCAGCAGCCAGACTCGAGCTACAACAACGGCACACACTTCCGGTGCTTTCCTATTTTTTTAATTTTTTAATTTTATTTCTTTCTTTATTTTTTATATTAAATGAAATATACATATTACCAGATAGATTTGTTTTTAATGGACAAAAAAGAGACAATAGATAAATTAGTCCAAGGATGAAAAATTGAAGACACAATTAGAAAGAAACATATGAAAATAACCACAAACCAAACAGAATTATGCTTTAGAGATTACATTATACAAAAAAAGACAGAGAAATAAGAACATAAAGCAATGCTACTGCTTATAAAAGCGTTTATATATACACATTCACAAGGGCAGGTTTATATAAACTTAGCAAAATTAGTGAGGAAGTTTATGTTTTATTGTTTTTTTTTCGATAATACTTCTAAGCAATGGCTCCTAAATTGTTGGTAAACCGTTTTTTTCCCCTTTTAAATGTCTCCATGTTTGTAGGGAAAATGCATTTTTGAAGTGAGCAGTTGAGTGTGTGGATTGTGCCCACTGAAATGTTATCGAAATGCTGTCTGCGAACAGGAAACAGTATCCTGTGACTCCAGTTTAGTGTTGTATATCTGAAGAAACTAAATATATTGGCAATCTAACAATATATTAATTTAATCATGGTTGGGTTTTGTCCTCAGTAACACGGCAAGGTAACACCTCCTCATGTAGGTCAGGATCTCACACTGCTGGAGGATGACATTTCATTCTTCATCCTGCATTTGTTGCAAGTCAGACATTGTGATGATGTTTGTCTCTCTGGAGACAGAGTTGAGGTCAGGACTGCAGGCACCTGATTTTCAGCATTTAAGTAACAGAAACTAAAATAATCAAAAGAAGCTGTTTGGCTTTTGTCCATGAAAAAGACATTCATGACATTTCCAGGGGATTCCTAAAAGTTGTGTTTGAACATTTTGATGCATTAATTCAATATGGTGGTATTTTCTACATCAAGGAGGTGATGGAGCTTAACTGCATCTCTCTGTCTGTTGGCAGCTTTTGCAAAAAGTACTTTACTGATTTTTATGATATTTTTTTCTGAGAATGTGTTTTAGTCTGGCCTAGATTTGATTAAATAATGGGAGTGATTCAGATGAGCATCTGGATCCAGGAATATTTTGAAGGATTCTTTACCATTGCAAGATCAGGCCATTTTTGGT
>JBAMHX010000008.1:13596762-13632072 GCA_037177515.1 Pseudomugil tenellus | reverse complement strand
TATCTATATACATACATCTGTAACATATGGAATAAATATAAGCTGACTGCTGAAGGTTTGTGCTCTCTGAGTGATTTTCATGTGTTGTTTTCTTTTATTTATTAATTTTTTTTTATTACAACTCTCCTCAAGGTTATCAGGCAGAAATTAGCTACTAGCAGTCAGGCAGGCTATTTATGTCTCTTCATTCTTGTTCATATAAAATCTAATTACTAAAAGTGATTTTAACTCTTATTGTGTTTTATACATTTAGTTGGACGGATGTTCAGCTTGGACAGGCACATCACTGTATGAGGAGACCCCAGGAAATACCCAGGACATACTGGAGGGATTTCATCTCCAGGTTGCCTGGGAATGCTTTGAAAACAAAACTAAAATCTGTCAAAATGAATCTCTTCTATTTTTACTCAATTTAATTCCCTAAAGTTTTTTTCTGCCAGAAACTGGTGTCTGCATTACCCACACTGAAATCTGGGTTAGTCAACCTTCTCAATAACGTGTATGAACTGTGTATTTGTGGAAACACAGATAAATGTGGGAACAGTGCCTGAAGACATGCCGATATATTCTCCAATATTCTCCTGTTGGTATTTAGTCTTGCGCGTCTGTCAGACGAATGAGTGACAGGCACCAAACAGATTAAGAAGCAATCCCATATTGCCACTGGTGGGCTGGCAGCCATCATCACTGGCTGCAGAGCTCCACTGTGAGGACAGTTCAGGCTCCGCTCTCAGGCCAACACCGGAGCAAGAATAAACTAAGACTTTTAAAGTAAGTCCCATAACAGAACTGCAAAGATAATTTTTATAGACATATTGTATCCACAGATCAGCAGACGGGTATGTTAAAACCACCTGGATCACACAATAAATATGATTAAACACACTGATCAAACAAGCATACAGTTTCCTGTCCTGATAAAAACAGCATACTTTTCAATTATACTTCCCCTTTGAATGTTCTGACACAGTCTGCTGATTTTAATATGGAAAATATAAATAAGTGAATGTGATAAACCCACTAAGTATGTCTACTTGAATAGTAAAACTTAAAGATCTTTAGCTGAGTCTTTGGTTATTGTTTTCTTCTGTTTGCTTTTAGTTGCCATATTGTCTTCTGCATATTGACGTTTTCATTGTATTTAATGTAAAATGTTTATCTTTAGTTTAGTCATTTTTTCTCTTCTGCTTGTGCAATTGGCAAACATTAATCTAATCTCCTCCCAGGTGTTTGGTGAAGGAAGAATGGCTATGGGAAGGTTGGGTGGTTTCTGAGTGGGTGGATGCAGGTGTCCTGGCTTTCATGGCCCTCTTTGTGGGACACTGGATTTACACAATCACTCAGCATTCATTCTGTATTTCGCAGTAACATAGATGCACTGTGTTTTCTGTTAAATGTCTTTAAAAGTCAGTTCTTTTTAATCCTCACATTCCACGTTCCCTTATTTCCCTTTGTTAGGAAAACACTGAACTTTGCAGTAACTAAAATAAAAAGAAGTACTAAAGTATATACAGAACCCTTAAATCCACAAACCTTAGTTTCCATTATGTCCACTGAGCTCCCCTTGGCAAAGTAAATCTGTCAGGGACGACATGGCAGTCGGACCATCGTGTTGTTATACTGAACAAAAAAATAAAATAAAAATGGAATTAAAAAAAAAAACAATTTTTGGAGCTGGTGGTTTTCCCTCATCTTATTTTTTAAAAAATTGTGAAAGTTTTTTCAAGATATAAGTGCACACATTTCAACACACATTTGTAAGCACCCAAAGTTACGGACAAAATGGTTTATACGGTTTACAAACTAGACGTTACATGTACAAATACTCAAAGCAGGTCTTATTTCTTCTTTTTTGCAGGTCTTACTTATTTTCCTTTATCTGCAGGTCTTCCTGGATAGCAGCTGCAATGTATCGGTCTTTCCTTTCTAACCTTCCCCAGCCAGTCGAGGCAGATGACTGCCTTACCTGAGTCGGGTCTGCTGGAGGTTTTGCCTCCCTGTTAAAAGTGAGTTTTCCTTCCCACTGTCGCCTCATGCAGCTCAGGATGGGAGGTTGGATCGAAGTCAAGATTTAATGCACTCTTGCTGGTTCCCTTATATAATCCTATTTTTATGAATTGGCTGATCTCTTAAGCACCTTGAGACGTGAAATGACGCTGTAAAAATAAAGTTGAATTCAAAGTTACACACATCAGTTTACACAGTTTGCAAATCATATCGAGTTCATTTTCTCTCCAGACAGGAGTGGAAGTAACATGCAAGACTTCTTTTATTGTAAAAACGACACTTAAAACAATTGGATGCACCAATTTATAAAAATATTTTATTAAAAGAAACTTAATTTTCAAAAATCAAATATTTAACAAAAACATTGGAACATTACAATCTCAAGTGTACAAAGGCAATCTTGAAAATGTATCAAAGCAATAGGAAAATATTGCACCTTTTCATGATTGTTCAGCACAATTGACTATAAGGCAAAAGTCTACAATCCAAAGATTTTTCCTTTTATAAACATAACATTTAAAAGACACATCCTGATGTTGTTATACGTCAACATGATAACATACTGTACCTTTTAACTGTAACGCATTAATACATTTTGCTCAACACCGGAACTGCGATGACGGTAAAACATTAGAAGCAGTGTAAAATATGCAGATTTTAAACTCCAGCATTTGGATATATTACTGTAGCTCAATTTCAAAACACAGTAATGTCCTTGAAAGCAGTTGCAAAATGCCTGCTTGCATGGCTAATAACCTGAACATGTTGTGGGCACATTTCTCACCTGTGAAAATGTACTAAAGTTACTGCAGTACACTGTAGCATAAGAAACAACACAAACAAGCCTTTTCTGCATGTTTTAGACGACATCTTAAACGATGTATAACAGGTGATTTCCTTCTTTAATGTGCACTGTATTAAATAACAACAGACTAATAAATTGCAGTTAAAAAAAATCAACAACACTATAAATATTGCAACTTTCTCTGTACCATCAGGTTTTAGTAACGGAAAAAAAGACTAATTTAGAGTCTCAGTGATTCGCAAACATCCAAAGGAAAAGGAAGCACCGCATGTAACATAAAGTGCTGCTGTCAGAGTCTCAACTGCTTCACTTGCTGATAATTATTTGGCCTTCAAGAAAGGACTCCTGTGGCACAGCAATGACAAGGAGTCAGCTTGTCTTACTTTGCATACTGAGATTTGATGTATTTTGTGACAGAAATGAAGTCCCTGGGTCTTTGATGTGGTAAAAAAATCACATTCACTGTTAAATATAGCAGCCATCATTATATTATTGATGCACGGTGTCACATCATGGTAGGACTGTTTGAGTGTCTCTGTTTTTGTGCACGTGTGTGTGTGTTTATTTAATGTTAGACAGCATAATTTATGGGATCACAGCTCTCATCTTGAGCATGTTTTATCTGCTTTGGTTTTCAGCTGCTTCAATCATGGCTCTGAATCTTGAATTTTCATCTGCCAGTAAGGCTGCAGGGGAGTCAAACTCCAAAATCTGGAAGAACAAAACAGAACAAACACAATCAGTATCAGCATATTAAATCTGGATATAGCGTTGAAACATCACCAGAGGCTGTGTGTGAAAAGTAATTTCATGTGAGGAAAATGTTGTCCTCAGACTGCCTTGTTACACTTTGGTGAATCAAAACAAGCCCAGTTTAAATATAAAGCACTTTTCCTACAAAAATGAGCAGAAAGAGCTTTACATAAACAATTAAGAAGCTTTTGGAGAGCACAGACATCCAGCAGGCAGCTCATTTCCACCTGGAGTGTGATTTCCACCCCGTGTCATAGTCCTACATTCATTTTTTGTGTTAAATACCAACATAAGTTGAACATAAATGTATTGGCTATACAGTGATTATATCTTAATTCATTATATTGCAGTAATGAAAATTGCAAAGATCGCATATCATTTTTCTTGTCCTGCATCTTATTTTACCGCGATCCAGATCCATCTATGATATCTGTTCCCAACCTGTAGGGAACTTCTGTATTTTTTTGGCACCCTGATCATTCATGATGCAGTTACATGCATATTCACTGAAAAATCATTTAGATCTCGCAATGATAAAGAAAACTAAAAAAAAAATTCCTGAATCCAGATGCACTAAAAAAAAAAACTGACTTTAAAAAACAAGAAAAAATCTTTAAAAAATTAGGTTAATTTTTTTTAAAAAAAGATACAATTTCTTGTTCTGTTGGCAGATCATTCATCTTATTTCAAGGAACATTCCCTGTCAAAAATTCCTAAAACAACAACAACAAAAAAATATCTTTAAAAAACCTACTAAGTAGGAATAATATCTTACGTTTTAAAAAATAAGCTTATGTGTCCTTGATTTGAGATGTTTAATCTTACTTCGATTTTAGTTTTTGCAGTGTGGTGATTTTGTGAAATCTAAGTTATCAGAAAAAAAGACATTATAAAAATTTCCAGTAGTTTTTTCTTAAGGTTGCTGACAATCACACCGACACGGACCGATAGACGCCAGTAAAAAACCAAACCTCCTTGGCAGAGGTAACTAACTGTTTTAAAAATACACACTACATAATTTTTCTCACATTGAGTCATAAACCCCGCCCCCCCCCTCCCCTTCTCTTCAATTAAATATTATTATGGAAATATACATCTGGCTTGATGCTGTGATGAGCAAATGGTAACTTGGCATCTCGGGGATCTGTTCACACCAGGTGCCAGCCTACTCAAGACCACAGAGGCCACGACCGCTGGAAACTACCTATATCAGGACAGGTAGAGTCATCCAGACATAGGTGATCCCCATGGCAACGACTGAGCTGTCACCGGATTCCCATGAAGAAAAACACTGAAGCTAAAAATACTAAAAGAAAAAGGGCCAAATAATACCAACAGGTATAAAATATAAAGGAGTTCATTAAACATACTCGGGTAAAACAATAGAATAACAACAGACATAATAAGGAAGTGGTATTTAAAACATATAATAGTTTATAATCAAATAAAAAAGTAGATATCAAATTTATGAGAAAATGAATAAGAAAGAGAAGAAGAGGAGAGAAAGGAAAATAGTATTGCAGTTAAAAACTAAGCTGAAATGGTAGGTGTTGAGCCTCTTTCTAAAAACATTGATCTCTGCAGCTCCGGCATTTTCTGGCCGACTGTTCAAAGGTCAAGAGTCGTAAATGCACAGAGAGCCGACGCATAATGTGTTCCCACCCTCTCGTCTTCATCAGAAAACGTACCAATAAGTTCTGAAGTAAGTGTAGGATAGAAATACTCTTTTTGGGAAGTTCAGAAACAGGTATTTCAATATTCTAATCTACTAACTAGAAATAAAAGCATGCATTAGCACCTGCCTGCCAGCAGCACAGAAACATCAGCAGATTCTTGAGATGTTTTCAGGATGTGAAATTCTCAGATTTCTCCCACACCGGGAGGGTTTATAATCAAGTCGTTTTGGTAAATAAATCTCTCTTGCTCTCAGAACCAATAATAAAAACTTTAGTTTTGTCTTGTTTAAACAGTAAAAATGATCTGTCGTCTATGACTTCTTGATCTAAAATATAGTTTAGAAAGATGTTAATTGTCTCCTTCATTAGTACAGATGGTGATAAAAGGCTGTGTATCATCAGCATAGCTGCACAAATCAATGTTGTACCTTCTTTATATCATCCTCAGGTGTCAGTATGTACAGAATAAAAAATACTGAAGCAGAATGTCCTTGAGGTATATGTATCTAGAAAGTTTCTGAGAGTGCAAGTTACACCTGAGGCTATTAACCTTTAAAAAGCTCTGTATCATGGTTTGTCCTAAAACCAGCTTAATATTTTCCAAGATATAGTTTTTATTCACAAACTAATTTCACTGAATAAAAACAACTTTTTCTATCATTATATCTAAAAATGGTAAGATGAATTCAAGTCGATAATTATCAAGAATGCTGTGATCTGAACGACTCACCACCTCCGTTTCAAAGGCAGGTGGAGTCACAGTTTATTATAGTGAGACTACTTTCTCTCTTTGTTTTGACACTCAAGTGTTGGCCGAGGTTTGGGCAGTTTACTAATTAGATCATTGTGTGTTAGAACACAAAGTTAGAAGGAAAAAAACATGTTTAGCAAAGGAATTGTGCAATCCATCTATTCTGGCAGTTTTATGAACATTTTGGAGTCCATCATTCTCGATTATTGCCAAGTTTAAAACATGGAGGACAGCTGACAATCTTCCTAGGAGCGGATGAGTTTACCCCAACACTTAAAATACACAATGTAGAGTAAAAAAAAATCTCTGTTTGCATGTAAATAGTTCAACTTTGATAAACTGAAGCGACATTGTGAAGTGAGGCAAATCTCCTCCACAACAATGTGAGAGACGTCTAACATCATATTGAAAATTATTACTTCAAGCTATTACTGATAAAGGGGGGGGGGGGGGGGTGTTCTCCAAACTATTGATTCATGAGGTTTACTTACTTTCAAGACACTGACTCTAAATTTTTGGCTATTTATTGTGAAGTAAATTGCAACACAGGCTGATCGATCACACGTTGCTCATCTGAATTCAACTTAATTCAGGACATTGTTAGGATGACATGATTTTTTAAAATGATATCTGCAGTATAAAATTGTAAGATTAAACAAGTGTATTCTGTGACTTTGGTCATCTAAAACAGATTAAACCATTAGAAGACAGAACTGGAGGTGAAAGAGATTGAATCTTCTGGAGTGGCAAGGACGGATAGGATCAGAGATAAGTATATTAGAGCACATGACAGCTGTTTTAGAGACAAAGTCAAAGAGGCCATATTCAATGTTTTGGGCATGCACAGATGAGAGATAGTGAAAATATTGGGAGAAGAATCCTGAGATGGGAGCTATCAGGAAGCTTCGAGGAAGATCAAAGAAAAGATTTATGGATGCAGTGAAAGCGGAGAGGAAATTGGTTGGTGTGAGAGAAGAGGATGCAGAAGATCGGGTTAGATTATTGTGAAGGGAACAGCCAAAATGGAAAGAGGACGCGTTAGAGTCGCTTATAAATGGCAAAAATAAGTCAATTTCATGAAAATCTATAGAAACTACCTCTTTACAAGCAACCTTGAGAAAATGAGTGCAAATAATTACTAATTAACTACATATTAATATGGATTCAGAGATATAAGCAGTGAGTGAAATTCTGTAAATGTACCCAGATTGCATCATCGCTACGACCCTGTAGCTGCTTATGGTTGCGAAGCGTATCGGCCTGAGGACTACTCTAGTAAAACATCCAGTGTTTCATCCCATTTATGAACTCAAAGGAATTAATTCACAGTAATTTTGGAGTCATTTCAACTTGTGGATGAATCTGAATCAACACAATCAATTGTGCAATCAGGTAAACTGCATTTATACACACCTGGCCATTGTCCAGGACTAGGACCCTGCTGCAGCTCATTACTGTGTTGAGACGATGCGCGATGATGAGAGTGGTGCAACTGCCGAATGCACAGCGAATGGTTTCCTGGATGAGACGGTCTGTTTCCGTGTCGATGGCTGCTGTCGCCTCGTCCAAAATAAGGATCTAAAAGTGTGGAAGAAAAGAGTAAATGTTACAGCGAGAGTACAAATACTGAAGATGAGGATATTTGTGAAATCATGGTGTGTGTGCTAAAGCATTATATTTGTGTAAAAAGATGCAGTCAAAGTAAACACCACTAGGGGGCAGTGGTATCCCATGCAGGATAAGACACAAGGATGTTTTTATCCTTTCATAACTGAAACTGAAGAGCTCATCAGCAATTCAGACAAAAAAAATGCTTAAATTGTAACTAGAGAATGTCAGCGTTATATAATCAGCACCTTGCTGTTCCTCAGCAGGGCTCTGGTCACACAGAGAAGCTGTCGTTCTCCCACCGAGAAGTTCTCCCCATTCTCAGTCACCTCAGAGTGGAGTGAATGAGGCAGCTGGCTGACCTGGGGAGGAACACAGACATATGACAACAACCACTTTCACCATACAAAACATCATTTGAGACAATAATCTTATCACTCACCATTTCTTTAATATGTGTTTTCTCAAGAGCTTCCCAGATCTGCAAATCAGAGTATTGATCCCACGGGTCTAAATTGCTCCTGTTGGAATACAAACCATAATAATGACATTTATAGTGAAATAAATATTCTGGAATATGATAACATGTGGTGCACTGCTGATCTTTGGACATATGAAGCCTAAATGATAGAAATCCATAAAGCTACAAGCAGTTATTTGTTCTGAAAATAATGTTTCTGAATCACCTGTTCCTGTCAAACTAACAGACAAGAAACCACCATGTTTAGAAAGGAGTATGAGAGCTAAAAATGCTCCGGGACTCAGTGTAAGGCGATCAGAGGAAATTGTGCATATTTATCAGCAATGACATGTTAAAAAGTTAAAACAAAAACACACTGCGGCTTGTTAGATGCCGACTAAATGAACCAGCATCTGTGAACGTATGAATGAACACCAACCAGCTGCAGTTAAAGATCGCTAACTCTGGTTCTCCAACTCTAAAATCCAGCGGTTTTAGTGATTCTCTGGCACAACACACCTGATCCGAATGATAAGATTCCCAAGGACTTGTTATCAACTTCTGCATCAGTCTGTTAACGAGCTATTGATCTGAGTCGGGTGTGTTGCAGAAGGTAAACACTAAAACCTGCAGGATGGTTGATCTCCAGGAGCAGTTTGGGATCACTGTATTAGAACAACTGGATTTATTACAATGGTGCAGATTTCTATTTGAAAAAAAAAAACACCTGCAATGCTTTTTAGTTAAAAAAAATAATCTTGGAACCCTGAAAAATCTATTATTTACAGGTATTGATTATGAAAGTAACTATCACTAGATTACCTGACGGTGCCGATGAAAAGCACAGGCTCTTGTGGAATAATTGCTAGCTTGCTCCGCAGGTCATCCAGGCCAATCTGAGCAATATCGATCCCGTCAATGAGGATGGAGCCTCCACTCAGCTCCACAAGCCTGAATAAAGCTACAGCCAGAGAAGACTTTCCTGCAAAAGCATACAGAGAAGAAACCGGGTTAACAAACGGGGTATGTTGCAACAGAGATGTATATATAAGCTGAATGCTGTTGCTGGAGATGAGAGAAGCTCCGTCAGACCTGATCCTGTGCGACCCACAATGCCAATGGTCTCTTCAGGCAGAATAGTGAAAGACAGACTCTTAAGCACGAGTGGCAGATCATGTCGATAGCGCATGCTCACGTCCTGGAAGCTGATTTTTCCGTGTTGAGGCCAGGAGGGGGCAGGGGTAACGGCCTCAGGGCTTTTTCTGGGCGCTTCATTGTCAAGACTCTGAAATGAAGAAAGTTAAACATTTCTGACATTGTTCTCTCTGAAAAGGGGAGATTAAATCTGAAGAAGAGTAAAAACTCTAACTCAGTTGGAATGATTTTTTTCCCCTCGCTGAGCCTTTTTTTCCCACTTGGGAAGAAAAAAGTTGAGTTGATGTTTGTGGTTTGATGGCTGTTACGTAACACAAGCCCTGTCATGTGCTTTGGAACATGTGAAGACCTCACTATGAGTTTCTGTTTACTTTCAGACATATATATATATGTCTGGACTTGTCACCTGCCCCAAGCTAAATCTGCTCTACCACACTGGCTTTGGGATTTCAGTGTGAGAACCTACATCTTATCATAGTACCACACACAAACCACTGCTTTTACCTTTATGTAATGATTGATCCTTTCGACTGATGTGAAGCGAGCTTCAGTCTCGGCGAGCAGGCGCACCGTAAACTGAAACAAGCCGGTCAACTGGAAGCGAAGCACAGGCAAAAAAGTTCAAATGTTAATGATTAACACTTCAACACTAATTACAAGGAAGTGCTGGCTATTTAGGCTTCAGACAGTGGAAAATAAACAGATCGCTGACATGTCAGCTTCACATTCCTGCTAAAAGTTTTCAATTGTCTTCCATGACTATCACAATGATGGTTAAAAATCCAGGTGAATCACTGAATGTTTAAAAGGATTCCTTATAGATAAAATGGTTTATGGCCAATAATTGCCAAAAAAATGAATTAAGCTAGATTTACCCACAACAAATCTGGAGTAGCTAGAAATCTCCAGTTGGAAAAACTATCAGCAGAAATGTTGTTGCTGGAGTTTAAAGTCCTTGGTTCAACACATGCATTCACTGTGAACTACCCCTTCTCATGACATTACACCATTTCTCACTGCCTGTTTAACAAAGTACCAATGAGTTCATGTTGTGTTTAAGGAGCATTATTTCTATGTAGCTGTAGTATGCAATTCTTAAGTTTGGTCTGTGTTAAACAGCAAATGTAACCAATGACAGCAGAAAAACAGCGTCTTCTTTGTTTAGATAAACCTTGACCTCTCAATGATTTCGCTTTTGTTTATGTATCTGGTCTAAAAACACCCTAAATGAACCAGACTGTTCCAAATCAGATTTTCTGAAGCCTCATAACAGAAGCACGAGATGTGTTAGAGACTCCATTTCCTCTTCATCTATGTGAATTATATTACACTGAAACGTTAAGATGGCATTTATGTCCAATGACAAAATAACATTTCCTGTCAACTCCAAACAACTGGCTACAATAAATTATCAGATCAAATTAATGTAAGCTGTGGGAGCAAATTCTCCAAATGAAAACCAGTGTTTTTATGTCTTAAAACGATATTATTCATTTTATCAAATATAACATATTTTCAGCTCAAACCATATTTAGCTAGAAAGCAGAGAAAATATATCAGGTATATCTGTGTAGATGTAGATTCAAACAGTTATGCATAGCTGTGTGAAGAACCTAGAAACTGTTCAGCTTTTCAGCTGGATATTTTCTGTGATCCTACAGTGGGATTGTTTACAAACCTGCACTGCATACGATATAGCCAGGCCTGCGTAGGCAGGTGGTATCTGATTGTGCATGAAGACAATGAGAAGTGCTACAGCAGTGATAAGAGAGATGCTGATGAGGTCCAGGCGAACAGCCAGCCAGCGCATAGCACAACTGAAGAGGTAGTTGGTAGCCTGGTTGGTGTCCAGCAGTTCCTGATATCTGCAAAAGGAAGCGAGATACTGTAGACCCATTTCAGCCAAGTAAAAGCAAGCAAAGTCCTGTGCTTCCCTGCTTCAGGGGGAAATTTTTAACTTGCGGTCAGAAACTACAAGGAGAGATAAGATTAAATTAAAGTTTAATGAATTCCGTTGCTTAGGGATAACATTGTGCTCACCTTTGGAGGAAGCTGTGCCCTCTTCCATAGGCATGGATAATGGAAAGTCCCTGAAGACTGCTGGTTACATGAGAGGTGAATGGTGATTGGCTGATGTTCTCCAGACGCTTCAGCTCACGAATGAGAACCCTGGAAAGAGACAATAATAATCATTTATATTTAACGCATTTCTCCAGCTAAACATGGACTTGAATAGTGATGACTACAAAGACGACGGATACAACATGAAAGCTGTGTTATGGTTTGAACTGTTACCCAGTTTAGGGATGAAAAATCCGTATTACTCAAGTCTGATGGAACACTATGGAACTGAAAGACCTTTTACTCGTGTCTCATTTCAATGCAAATGGGAGAAAAACTCCAGCATACACAGAGCAACATTTTCAAACATATTACATTCAAGCTGAAGTCATTTAAAAGCGATTCAGAGCATGTATAGAAAGCAGAATGTTAAAATCTTGCATGAAACATGAAGCTCTGTAGAAGTGATTCAATCTACCGAAGAACCAAAACACGTAATAAATAATAATAATATAAAATGAAATAATAATAAATTAAATAAATAACAACAACAATAATAATAATAATAATAATAATAATAAAAAGACTTGTGCCATCTTAGTAATGAAACAGAACCGAGGAGTGTAGAAATGGAAAATGCTTCCACTTTAATGACTCTGCTGTGTTGGCAACAGGCAATAATGAGACAACACACAGACAGGGATATGGCCCGTAACACCACATGTGCTTTCTTCTTTTTTCCCCCGTCATATGACTGTGCAATGTTACGAGCAATGGTCAGAAACAGAAAGCCACACACTCGATAGCCAAATGAGCCATCGGTGAGGGAAGGTTTACTGGCAAAGGTGAGGCGTATGTCTGCTTTTAGCTGTAGTCAGAATAATGGTGCATGGGGATTATAAGCCTGCCATGAATCATTTGATTTTCTCTAAAAAGCTGAGAGGAGATGAGGAAAGAACATGACACTTCCTCGCTTCCAGACTGTGAGGCACACAAACATGTTTATGCCCTGGGCAGTTTCATTTAAGACTTCAATAAAAAAACTGCTTTAAAAAGTAATAATTTACATGGGAGATTCACTTTGACGTAACATCCACACATATCCGGGGATGTTGCGAGTTTGTCTGATATAGTATTGTTTCCTTTTGAACACTGCTGCTGAAGGTTGTCACTACTTTTCATTAACCGCGGGGGCTTATCTCCTCCTTCCTGTTCTGTTTTTATTTTTATTCCACTTGCAGTTTACACCAGCTAAGTGCATCTGCATGATGTGATCTCAGAACAGACAAACCAGTATCAGATTAGAGAAATCATGTGGGCTCAAACTGATCTCTGTGGAGCGCCCTGAGACCATATTGTCGTGAAATGGCGCTATACAAATAAAGCCGAATTGAAAGCTGTTCCACTCATGTGGAAACAAGGTTTCAAGTGATACTTATGAAAAGAAGAAGCCAACCTGTAAATATTACCAGACTTTGTCACATGAAAGCAATCTGTAATTTACCTGTAACAAATCAAATCCTTCAAATAAAATGATTTTTTTAAAAAAAAATCTCATTAACCACAATTTTATCTAAAGTAAATGGTAATTAAATACTGAAAGGGAATCATTTTACAATTTCAAACAAATATTTTCTCATCCTGAATTTGATAACAGGAATGGAAGAGTGAACAAGTGAATGGCACATAAAGATAAAGCAGGAAGATCATGCCTCAACTTGTCAGGTAAGTTACAAAAAAACAGGTTATTAACTAACTAGATTTGAAACAATAGCACCTTAGAGAGAAAGTGTCTCTCAGGGGTAAAAAAAAAAAAGTGGCCTGATTTTCTCCAATCTGCAAACAACTGTGAAATAATTTCTTCAACACAAAATGGCAATGAATGAATATTCTATTTACAGCAGATGATATGATTAGAAAAACTCAGATAATCTAGAAAAACCTCTGTGCACATGGGAAATGGCAGAAAATCAATACTGGATGTAGCAATTTCTGGGCCTCATGCAGCACTGCATTAAAAAACATATTATTCTATCATGGAAATCCCTTCATGGCATCAGGTTCGTTTGAAGAAATCCCATTTAACATATTTCACCAAGGCATCTATCAATCCAGGTTAAATGTAATTGGATTTGGGATTATATGTCTTTACAGGATCCGATATTCAGAAACACAGATGTTGACGGTTTACACTTCAAGCAGACATAAATCTTGGTTTTAAAATTCCTGACTTCACATCAGCACAACAATAACACAGAGTCATGTTCTTCTCATATAAAGAGAAAATAACATGATTCTGTGGTTATTTCCCAAGACACCAGCGAGCGAGCTATACTTCCTCTTGGTAGACTCATTTTTATTGCTCAACTGCTGCTAAAACGTAAATAATGACAAAGCAGAGTCATCGGATCATTCAGGGAACTTCTGCTAAATTTACCATCATACAGATATCTTTGACTCGCCACAATTTTCAAAATAATGATTGTTGCAATTCTTCTTTTGTTGTTGTCTAATAAACAATCATGATCAGAACATTTAGCTAAACCTAATCTATAACCAAATAGATTGTGCAGTGTTGTTTGTTAACCGCAACTGTGATATAACTCACCTGAGACTGTTTTTAAGAAGAAAAATGTAACTAGTAAATGAGCTCAACATGATATGCAATGATTCCGAAAATAGTTTTCTACTTCCACTAGTATCACAAATTTAATTCAAAAGCACTAAAATCAACCAAAGCTGCAGATAAGAGAAAAAAAACATCACACTTTCACTAAATAACATCTTGAACTCCTCTAGCTCTATACCATCAACCCATAGCTGTGATAACAACAGGAGCGATAGATGCGAACCTGGATGCACGGTTGACGATGCAGAGGAAGGCACCCAGGGGCAGGATTGAGATCAGGAACCAGGGGAAAACAATGCCCACCATCCCCAAGCAAAACAGCACCAGGGTCAGGTTCTGCAGCAGCATTTCGGCTTGCATTGTCAAACGCACATCCACTGCAGGGAGAACAAAGAAAGCACATCAGATGTGTGTGTGGGAGCAGATATAACAGAATGTGTCATGGGGGGGTTTAAAAGGAACCTTGACCTCCAGAGAACCCATTTGGTTAAAATATACACACAGAGTTTGATCAAGAAGTAACGTTCAGTTACTGATTCATACCTAGCAGATTACAATTGGATCTGAACAGGAAAAGTCAAAACGTTGCATAATAACTAGTGATGCACGGTATGAAAACTTTCAACAGATACCGATAACCAATACTTTTCTGCTTGTCATGACCGATAACTGAAAAATTACCTATATTTTTATTTTTACTATAATCTGCAGTTTGTGTTGGATGCAGTGATTTAAAACTGATATTTAAGAAGCCCTGGCATATCTGTAACACCAAAACAGTTTTGGTTCTTCAAATATTCATTTCTTTCATGTTGTAGCACAAAAATGTAGTAATTCAAATAAAGTGCATCCCTTGAAAATTCAGTGACATATGTACAACTTATCTACACATATCTGTGTTTATGTAAGAAATTATATGTACTGACATACTAAATAAATATTGGTTGATAATGTTGGTCCAGTTTACCTATATTTGAAAAATAGACAAATATCTGCAGATACCGACAATGGCACCGATATATCGTACATCCCTAATCATGACAAGCAAATAGAAACTCAGTTTACTGGTCAACATGGACATTTTTTGGATTTTTTGGTTTCCAAACAGAACTGGTTTGGTCCACAAGCTCAAATCAAATCAGTTCTCTGTCGGCCAGAAAGTCCAATACTACAGTGAGAGTGGTGGGATACCTGTAGGAAACAGCAGAAAAAAAAAAAAAAAAAAAAAAAAAAAAAAGCACAAATAAAACCAAATGAAAGAATCAACACCTCACAAATCGACATGTCATGCAAAGACACAAGTGAAGTGGAAAACATAGAGCAGCTCACAGGGGAAAATACTCCATGTCAAATCGCACTGTGTCTTGTCACTACACCTTGTCAACCGCAGTGACTTCACTGTATGAGAGCTCTCCTCGGGGAGCGGTTCACAGTCAAGACAAATCAAACCTCACCCTCATCCATGTCCCTGGAGAAGCGGGTCAGAATACGACCCAGAGGTGTCGTATCGAAAAAGTGCATGGGGCTGAGGAGGAGCCGGCGGAACAGCTTGTCGTGGAGAGCAGAGGCAGCCTTCACCGAACACTGTCAACACAAACGACATCCTGCGTTTCAACATGAGATCTGACATTCGTAAACAAACAACTTAAACAAACATATGCAAACAATCATGACTCGGCAAAATGGATATTTGAAGGGAAATCTCACAATGATCACAGGATACACTGGCAGTCACATGTTGCCTGCAGGGTTACAAACGCTGCCTCACCATATGCTGCGCATGTGCACAGTGCTGGGTGGCTATTTTCTTCCTCCGCACAAGGAGGGCTGTCAAATCCTCATTTGTAATGGGTTTCTGGGAGGCTTACACAAAGGTCATGACCCCTATGCGCATGAGACATTTTCCGAATTGGACACAAATTACATGTGGCAGCAGAGAACAAATTAATTCTATTAATGGAATATTTAACACTCACAAAGATCCCATCACAGCTAGAGGTAAAAGAAAAGGATTAGCCATCTTTGAAAAATTAGCAATTTCAAGTGGCACATATTAACATGGGGGACTAACCTCTGCAATGCTGTGTCAGGATGGGTTAGTGGGAAAAAAGAGGAAGTGCACCCGAGGGGGCTCTAGCATGGATGAGCACACACACCAACGAGCGCCTGGCTTTCGTTTTTATTTCATCACAGTCAGACAAATAGACACACACAGCCTTTGTGAAGCTGTGAGGAGTAGCAGTGGACAAATACTGAATGGATTTGGCCCGCAGCCATTTTCCATTATAATGCAGGAACCATGAGACCATGAACAGATGACAGCAGAGACAATTAGGGAGGAGCGGTTGACTGTACAGCGCTAATAATGTATCAGATTTTAGCATCAATTTGAAGTTTATCTGTGGTTAAAAGGAAGGGCGTGTGACAGAAAGATGCTTACCTTCACAAACACAAGACCTCTCACTGTCTTCAGCAGCAACGCAGCTCCCATGGAGATGACATACACAGTGGAGTAGTACTGCATATGAGGGTTGAGCCTCATGCTGTTGCTCGCCACCGTTTCATTCACCAAGATTAATGATGTGTTCTGAGGGCAGATGGAGTAACAAATTATAAAGACTGGGGTAAAAAAGCTTCCAATGAAATTGAGAAGTGCGTAGTTTGGCTCAGGAAAAGTACATTAAAATCGGGAAAACCTGGTGACGTTTACTATTCCATTCACACCTCTGAACAGCAGCCACTCCCTGCCTTGCTGCACATCTGTTTCTCTGCTGCTTGTGCTTGTTTTTAATTACGTTTACTGAGGTGCTGTTACTTTTTTAATTATGCACATTCAGATTAATGCTCAGTCTGGTGCCACAACTCACTAAAGCAAAGTAGTTCCTTTTTCTTTTGGGAGCCAAATAGGCACTAAAGAGAGGCATCAGCTATAAAAAAAATGTTTAAAAAAAACGTAGGATTATCTCCCAACTTACCCCACTGCCCTGTCTGATCCAGTGGCTCAGCCACCAGTTACTGAAGGCAACACTGCCAGTAGTGGAGAGGAAGAAAAAGGCGTTGATCATAAAGATAAGTGGACCTCCAGCTGCTTTGATGTAAGCGCCATAGACAGACCAGGCGACTGCACCGGAGCCTTTCTCTTCAGCTTTCATCAGTTGCTCTGAATCCAGAAAAATGCACGAGAGACGTTACATCTGAAGCACTCTCAAGGAAAACAGCATTTAACATCATTTAACGTGTGCAGAGTGAAACCTAACAGCACCTCTGTTCTCGTTCTCCACCTTGGGGTCAACCTTGGGAACGTCAGCAGTGCTGTCAGCTGTTTTTGCACCGTCCCTTTGCTGTTTGTTTCTTAAATTCTCTTTGACCAGATTCTGAGACACACACAAAAAAATGAAACGTTGGGCTAGTTTGAAAACATGCCACCATCACAAATCAGAACGTTCATAACAACAGCACGATGAATTTAACAGGAGTATTGGTTACACGGTCTGCAGCAGCTAACCGGGGAATCAGTGCACGCATAAATAATGAAAGGCGTTGTATGCATTAACATTTCCCTACTACTGCATCCGTCTATCTGCACTCATGAATTATTCAGCTTGTAATGTTCAATGTTACTGTGTGGCAGGGACACAGACGACTTATTCAAAAAGGCTGCCTTTGTTGCTCACGCCTTACCTCCTGTTGCATGCTGCTGAATAGGGTGGCGTAGTCACGCTCTTTACCCATTAGCTGTGCATGGGTGCCGTGTTCAGCAATCTGGCCGTCCTTCATCAGAATAACATCATCACACTCCGGCAGATACTAAAAATGGAACAGATTAAAATCTGATAAGGAATTCATATCGAGGTTACACAAACAGTGTTTTAACCTTTTGTTTTAAAATAAAAAATACTTGTAATTTAAAAAATTGTGGCTTTTTTTCTTTTATAGAGCCATTTAATTGGCTGGAGGTCCTCACCTGCAGCTGGTGTGTTACAAAGAGCACTGTCTTGCCTTTAGCAGCCCCCCGGATGGCTTTGTTAAAAATATGGGAACCCACACAAGCATCAACAGCACTGAGTGGGTCATCCAGGAGAAGTATGGGCCGCTCACTGTAGAGTGCTCGTGCCAGGCTCACCCTCTGACGCTGCCCTCCACTAAGATTAGCACCTCTCTCCCCGATCTAGAAGGAGAAAGTAGAAATAATTCCTTTGTGATATTTAGGAACAAACAGTGAGTTATCTTTTTTTTAAGCGGCAACACACAAAACCTCTGTCATGTCTCCATATGGAAGCTCTGCAAGGTCTGGGAGGAGACAGCATGCTTCCAGCACAGCCCTGTATCTGATGTGAAAGCAAATGTGCATAATTAGGTATAAATCAAGTACTTAGAGTACCTTTTTTATGTGGCAGCATTACACATAAGCTGATCTTACTTGTCTGACTCATACTCGTTTCCAAACAGGATGTTCTCCTTCAGTGAGTCATTGAGAATCCAGGCTTGCTGGGACACATAAGCGAAGCCCCCACCGGCAGCTACTCTACCTTCTAACAGGGTCATCTGCAACAGAGAGAAAAAGATTGTTGAAAGCAGAGAAAACACTCAAAACGGTCCTTTGAATACAGAATGTTAAAGGAAAAAACATGTTATTTGTGTTTATGCTATCAGAGGAGAACATTTAGCGGATCTGACCTGTCCCAGTAGAGCAGAAAGGAGAGAGCTCTTTCCGGTCCCGACACCTCCACAGATTCCAACCAGGGAACCCTAAAAGTTAACCGCATGATGTAGGTTAAGGTTCACACACCCATCAGGTTAACATATTTGTGATTATGTATCCGTGTTATCACCTTTTTGATGCGTAGATCAATGCGGTGTAGGGTCTTATGTAATGGGGGTCGTATGCTTTGCGTGGAAGAGATTGTGCTTTGCGGACTCTCCTGCTCCATGTTTGTGAGGAGACTTTGTCCATTGGGGCCTTCTTTGTTTCCCTTGCTGTCTTCTGCAGAAATATACAGGCTAAGCTTTTCCCTGCGCAGCACGCGCTTCATCCCTCCTCTCTTCTTGGGAGGTGGGTTTGGCTTTGTAACCGGGGAGCGTGCCTTTTCCCAGGCCAGCGTGGCCTCTTGAAATTCTACTATATTGACAGGATCCTCAACCCTGTCATGAATCATCTCTCTGTTATCCATCATAAAGAGCCGCTGTGGAGTCAAACAGGAGGAGTTACACACAATTTACTCCAAACTACACTTTGCAATGAGCAAACTTCTGAAAATGGGGACAAATATTTTCCAGAACTAGGATTCAATACAAAATAACAGCAAGAACAAGTACTAGAGGTTCTTCATGCAGCTTAACACCAAGTTATGTAACAGCATGTTGGCTCTGCAGCGATGGCTGCATCACAGAGCCTAATGCTTTAAGTACAGTCCGCTATGTCCTTAAGCCCATCAGTGTGTTATGCACTGCGTGTGTGTAAATCACAGAAGAGTCTTTTGGTATCCTTGGCAGAAGGCTTGTTTACTTAACCTCAGCTGGCTCTGTGTAACTTTTCTCAGCAGCATGTGACTTTTACCATGTGTTGGGAAACAGTATATCACAAAGTCAGTATGTGCTGTGGATGGAAGGATCATTAGCAACAAAACTCTTCTGTATCAACATTATTCATTTTTTCTGTTGCCTGATACAGCTGAGTAAGTAGTTCTGTAAATAAAGGTAGATTATCATGTTGCTATGATGAAATGTTAAAAACCTGTCATGTGACAACACAAAGTATCTTTCTTACATCAGTCATCTTGGTTTGTAAAATATTTTTTACACCATCCCTCAGAAAACAAGATGTAATTGTAGCGATTAATTGAGGGATGAATTTCATGAACACAAATGAAAATTCAGTAAAATGAGACAGAAGCATAATTACTCAACTTCAGATCAATTTGAAAGTCAATATTCTGTCTAAACATAATTATTCTAAGTCTAAACCCTCCTAGAAGCTTTTTTTGTTAATTTCTTAAATAGCCTTCAGGAGTAGTTTTCCAGGTTTCTTGAAGGAAATTTCCGTTCTTTGGATTCTGGCTTCCTTTTATTCTGTTATCTGCCAAGATGATCAAACACTGCTTCAATATTTCCGAATTATAGACATTATATATAATTATACTGAATATTACTGAGAAACCCCTTGTTTTCTTAATGGGATCACATAACAGAGTACATACTCTACATGTGGTACTCTATGAATCGCTAAGGTTTGGATTGTGGGGAGGATTTATCGCTCAGTAAGAGATGTTGCTACTGATTTTCAGTTCTGTTCTAGGGTCATGTGGCGTGCCTCAGCCTGCTATCACAATTTCCCTTTCTCAAGATAGATTCTGGATAGCCACCATCCATTTAAACCATTTCTTATAAACCATGCACAACATGTTTCAGTATGACGAGCTTTCAGAGACAGAGCTGTTTGGGAATGACCTTCTTAGTTTCAAAATGGCAAAATTATGTGTGTTTTCAACAGTTAGTAACAAAAGGTTACATCTGAAATAGTGTCCTTGCTAAGTTGGCTGATGTGCAGAAACGACACAGGTTCATCCACTGAGTGTGTGTTTTATGCTTGGATGATTCATAGGTCAGTGTTAAGAGCTTATTAAAATCACATTTCTTTCAAAATGATCAGAAACAACCATTGTACTGAAAGTACCATGGCTGTGTACAAGAGTCAGCAATAAAGCAGATAATGGCCGTAAAAAACCCAGGAAGACCTTCAGAAAGGCTGGAGAGCCACTGCTCAAACCCACTTCCAAAGACTCCAAGCAAGTTTGTCTCTGGAAGCAAAAAAGACGAGGAGAAGATGACAGACCTGTCTATCCAGAAGGCGTTTCTGCTTTACTCACCTGAAATCTTTTAACTGCGACGGCACCCTCCGACAGCGATCTCACGGCCAGTGGCGTAACTTTCAGGGCAAATGTCATGGAGTTGAAAACAGCAACCACAGTGAACGCCTAGCGTAGAGCATGGAAGAAAAGAAGAAGTTATTTTCAATATTTAAATATTTATTTAATTTATTTAATAGTTAAACTTTAAATGCTCATTCGTTTAATGTAAATGATTATTTTCAGCATCTTTAACTGGTAAATAAAAAGTGAACACTGTGATTGTGTGTTACCATTTATAATTACCTCCGCTGCAGTGAGGTCATAGCCTAACGCCATGTGTAGAGTGAAGGTGCACACACTTGCTATCACCACGACGATGGGAGCCACACCCACTGTGAGACTCTGGACGACCCCAGCTCTCTCCAGTATCCCTTTCTCCTCTGATCGCACCTCTGGGGAGGACATATGAATATGAGAAAGGGTATAAAAAAATAAATTAAAAAAGTACAGACTGAGTGGCTCCCAAAGGGTTCTCCAATGAACATTCAATCTACAGCACCCCCAGAGCCACTAACCAACACAGCATGCATACAAAAACAAATACAAGGGGGAGAACAAGAGCCTCCCTTTTTAAAAAGGCTTGAAAACCTGCTGAGCCTTGATAACTCTTCATGCCAAATGCCAAAATACTGACCCCTTGGTCCATGTTTGTATCTCTCACGTGCAAGCCCTGGCTGCTTTGTTAACCGAGCACACTGGGTGCAAACACAAGAACAAAAAGCTTGAGCATATTAAGTCCTAACAGCACAGTGTGTGAAATAAGAGAACTCCCTCCTCCTGGTACATCTTATTTTCCATTTGGATTCCCTCTAGATGGTGTGTGTGTTTCTCTGTGAACTGCAAAGAATGAGTCACACATCTTGAGCAAAAACACTGATCACCCATATAACAGTGATACTAATTAAAGGGAACGGCTCTGTAACCCTTAAGGCTCATTGGCCATTAAAGTGAATACCAATTAATTTCCCCTGTAATAGGTTATTACAGAACAGCGGTAAAACTGGGCCCCACCTGCTTAGTCTGGAGAATGATTAAAAGAGGAAAATAAATTCTTGGGCCACATGCAAAAAAAGGCCACCGCTAATTTACAGATTAAAGGAACAGCCTTAACAGACATTTGAGGTATCACATGGCCATAATCACATTGGATATTAAGCTCGAACACAAGGAATTTCAGGGGACAAACTGATCATATTGCAAGTGGCAGGTGTTTAAACAAACTGGAGAATTATTCCAATGGAGTTGGGATACAGATGCTTACTAAAGCACTAAAAAAGTCCCCTGAAAAAGCAGCAGTTGCCGGCCACAAACAGGAAATGAGCACTGCAAGTATCGCTGAGTCATTTTGGAGCACTCACTGTGGATGTTCTGTGCGAAGGCATCTTCCCAACAATACATCTTGATGAACTTTATGCAGCTCAAGATTTCGTTCATCAGCCTCACGCGCCGGTCGGTGACCGCCACACACTTCCTGCGGAAATATGCCGTCAGCCTCGATGCAAGCATCTGTCCAGACGGGGAACGGGGAAAATGATGACAAGAGAAATAAGTGGCAGGAGGAGGAAATGAAAGACACAATCACATTAGAAGTGAAGGGCCTGTCCAGGGAACCACAGTGATAAACGCCTTTCGCATCAGTAGCAGGTCTCTTGCTGTCAGGCTGTGCCTTAGGCTCAATTTAATTAGAAAATAACAGCCACAAAGTTGACAGGAGATTGATAGCCACAAAGTTATGATGCTTTTAAAAAGTGCTGGTGGGGTTCTTTAATAGCCTGAATTAACTTGATGTCTTCTACACACCAAATTCATAAAAGTTACTGATCAAAAAATAATGAGTCCACAATAATATTTGTCTCAGCTCATTAAGTTTAGGTGAAATGTTGAGAAATGATCATCAACTGCAACTTCCTGCTACAATGGCTGCGCTCATTACTTGCTGTAAATGTTCTTAATAAAGTTTGTTATCAAATTACCCTTTGCTGTTCAGAGTCATTTACACTTCACGTTTTTCTGATGTTTCAGGAGAATTCGTACCATGATAGGGTAGAAGATGATGAAAATGGCCGACCCTATCAGAGCAGTCGGGCCCAGGAAGTACGTTGTATAAGCCAGACCGAGTATTCCCACCAGAGGCCCACCCGCCAGCAGGCAGCCCACTGATACTGCTTCATAGAGCCGCTGGCCGTCACTGGAGCAGATGTTGATCAACTAGGCAGCAAGAGAATTCGTAACACAATTTATATCAAAAACTCTTCTGTGAGCTTAGCTATTTATTATTTTTTCTGATGTTAATATGTTGGAAAATTATTCTAAAGCTGTGGAAGGAATAATCTTAAACCTTTTTTTCCTTCAAGCTTTGAGATTTATCAAGATCTAAGAGCCTAAATTTAAATCCATCACAATCATCGGCGTACCACGCTGGATTATTTCGCTCATTTGGAGAAGAGTCTCCTCCAGGGTTACATCACCTACCTCGCCTGGGCTGATGTCTTTAGTGCTGCGCAGCCGAAGGATCTTCTGGAATGCAAAAGTAAGCGCAGCCCCGCGCAGACGAGCTGCAGTGCGGTAGTTAACGGCCCACATGAGCGCCAGAGACCAGGAGCGCATCAGCTCCATGAGGAAGATCCCGGCAACCAGAGACAGGCCGTACTGTATGGACCTGTGCGAGCTCTGAGAATACTCTAGCAGGGCTCGAACAAGAAGTGCCTGGGGACAAGATAGCGATGGCAGGGACAGAGTGGAAGAAATGACCAGAATGTAAAAAAGTGTAGACGAGAGCGATGAGAGGCAACAGGGAAAGTCAGAAGAAAAGCACTAAATGCTTTGTGTTAAGTTATAGTTGCAACCAAACGCAAAAACGCATCTGCAGAATGAATTCACTCGACATGCTTTGTCAGCGTGTGCATTAAGAAATCAGATAGGAATGTGAGACAAACATGGCAGCTAAATCCACATAATGCTACTAGATGAGGCCAGTTTTCACACAAAGCACACATACACTGCTTATAAGAGGAAGAACAACTAAGAAGTACATTAAAACACTTTAAGTTTAATGTGATAATTCCTCATTTCTGATTAAGAAAGGTTCAGAAACATGCGTCTGTTTATATGTTCTCTTTTTAAAACCAGCTCATGAGGTGACATATTGGCCAAACAAGCAAAACAGAAAAGAAAAGGATGATATGGTAAATACTTACGGGCCCAACGAAGCCTGCTACCATCGTCAAGAGGAGGGAAAAGATGGCCACCAGCATGCGGGTTTGACAGAACCTCCAGAAGACTCTTGTCAGGGATGCCCCCTCTCGTCCGCATCTTTTCAGCTCGTCATGCCACAAAAACTCAAGCCTGGGATGAAAAACCAGAAATGTATGATGTGCTACGTAACTGAGCTTAATAGAGTGAACAATTGTTTCATCCTATTTAAGATACGAGTGCTGCACCAAATGACTTTATGTTGCAGGTTAACCACTTGTGGAAGTTCTACCTTCCTGATGGGTAAAATTATAATAAGTAAAAAGGATTTTTTTATGTACTTCTGTCTGTCCTTAACACCATGCAAAAGCAGTTCATCATACTGCCCAAAAGCACTGCAGGGGGTATAAATGGTCTCACTGGTAATCATTCCAGTTCAAAACCACCAGAGAAAATTGAAAGCAGAGGGAAAATAATGCAAAGGTGACCTCTGATATACATTCATGAATGATGCATCGCATAATTAGTCTGAGGAAGGTACCGAACATGTTAAAGATGAGCTAATGTACTTCTATTGCAGTATAATGCCTCCTGAAGTGAATAAATATCTTGTTGGCCAAATGCTTCATGGCTAATGATGCCATAAAGCAGCAGCAGAGCAGCTGCAGAGAGTAATTTATGCCCAAACGACTTTATTAAAAACGTATCAGAGATAGACAGAGCATTAAGCCAACTCAACTCTTCTAATGCTCGATAATTAGAACTTGAAGTCAAATGGTGCTGAATGGAGGAAATTGCAATTAAACTGGAGCCAAAAGGAGGACAGATGCAGGCTGATTAATTGGAAACGAGAAGAGAGCGTTAAGATTATAAAGGCAAAAAATGTGACTAATAATAACAAAAAACTTTATTGTTTATGTTTTTCAAGGATTAAATAAAAATGTCAACTCCAAAAACAACCCCCCCCCCTCCCCCCGGTCTATCATTATGTTACAAGGCTGATCAAAAAGTTTTTTAGTGAAAATGTGAACTTTTTGGTTGAATTTCTTCAAACTTCTAATGTTTATAGAAACACGTGCTATAAGTATTTTGCCAACATGTCTAAGAAAATGTGGCTATTTAATTATTTTTATTTTTAAACAGATGCATTTCCAACTAGAAGTACTAATGAGAGTACTTGGATCATTGCTTTGATCTGTAAAGTTTGAGCTTAATCTGGAAATATCATTTTGAGCTTCCTCTCAAAAAACGTCATTTTCTCCTAATTATATATTTTTTTTCAACTGTGACAATTGCTGAAAGTTTCATTTGATTTCTTCCTTTTTCATTTTTCCTTGATGGTGCTCACACATTAGACTTTTATATAAGAATATAATTTTTAATGCCTCTTATTCCCATCAATGGATCATGAAAGACAACTATGAATAAAGGACATTTGCCATAATAACTTTTGCCACCAAAATGAAAAAGGTAATAAAATAGAAATGAAAGGTTATGCATATTCATAGCTGTAATGACCATTTCATATCATTTGAACAATTTAAACACTTCATGATGCAACACCAGATTTTAAAGTGCTTGCACAGATCCACACATCTATGGAAATTAGAACACCACGGCAACGGTGCGGGCTGCACTGTGGGAATTATTTGCTTTTAACCAGGACCGCCACCAGCCAGATGGCAAGCAAAACTGATGTTTCAAGAGCGTGTTGGCTGGGACATCGCGTTCAAGGCTCGCACCTCACTGAGCACCAACAAGTGTCAACTCTCCCATGGTGCTTTTCCAATTTCCCCTCGCTTCATCATCTCTGCTTTGCATTGAGGTTGCGTAACGCATGACACCCCCCAGCAGTGAGACAGCTTTGTGCTCCTTTTTTGCTTCCTTTCTGTGTGTTCTTTAACACACAAATAGCAACAGCAGTGAACTATTAGAGCCACAATCTTGCAACAGAGGAAGTCACAGACAAGCCATGCACTTGTCATAAGATGCAAGAGTGAAGTTCCTGAAATAGTTTGTCTCCTCAGAACTGTCTCGTCATGGCACAGAGATGTGAAAGCGCATGAACAATGGAAAAAAAATAGATTATTTTCAATGAGTAGAAGCATTTATACATATGTCCACTAATACACGTACTGTACATCTTGACGGTTCATTCAGGGAATTAGCGTGCTACTGTTTCTCAAGCTGCAGTTTGGCAGACACACTGTGACTTCTATCGCAGTCAATGGCAGCTAATTAGTGTGACAGGGAGACACCATGTGCTACAGGTAGAGGAGTGACATAAGCAAGTCAGGCCCCGACTCTCACTGTAATCTCTAATCCCTGCTATTCTTAGCCCCCATCCCAACACAGAACAACATTCCTGTATTAGTAAAGAAAAACAGGCTGTTCATTCATTAAGTCTCACTGAACACAACGTGATGAAAACACGACAGAGTATCTAAAAAATCTTCTATTTGTGTAAATGTGTAAAACATGAGGTGATTTCTGAACAGCATAACATTTAAAAATATATATTCCTTTAGATATTAAAGATCTATTTCTATCCTGTAAAGTTTCTTAATTAAAAGAACATGAAAAGCAGCGTGAAGCCCATTTTCCGTTTAGAGGCGCTCTGCATTGTGGGTACTTTGGGCAGCGACTCACTTCAGTTAGCAAGTCTCTGTTGTTTTGCTTTGTTTGCATGCAAATGGCTTTTATCTCACTCAGATGTTTACACTGCTTTTTTTCAGGACTTGATTTTTGATGATGTGTACATGAAAGTTAAACCTGAGTTAGCTTGAAATTAAGTTCAGTCATTATCCAGAAACCACCCTTTTCATCCTGTAGCTGTGGTTTTAGTAAAGAAAGGGTGATGCTGCTGCCAGAATCTAATGGACCCTTTCTCTTCTAAACCAGTTAAATCCTCACCATGCAACTGGGTACATCCCAACTAAAGGAAAAATTGTTCCATCTCTGTCTTTAACAGTTTGAGAGAGGTTCTCAAACCTCTACATTTTTTCAAACATATTTGCTCATATCGGAACAAAAAGTTGCATGCTGCCTCGGTCAGAAGGAACTTTCCTAAGAATGCATCCGGCTTGATAAGATCTGCAAATTTCTGACTTAATTTTGCGGTGAGGGTGCACATATAAGTCATGCAAGAGTCACTGCACTTAAGAGTAGACAAGCAGGAGGGAGGGGACCTCTAACTGCATTAGCTGGGTGCGTTAGTCCAGCTCTGAGAGCTTAAAGCTGTAGCTGTAATTTTGAAGGATTTCAGTAAGATTAACATGTTTGCACGTATTTTAAGTCTGATTTTCATTAATCCAGTTTTTTTCCCCTGAACTTTTTATAAAAGTGCTCAATGCTGAGTAAACACCTAAAAAACCTCTTCTCGTGTTTGGAAGACAAACACAGGACTGTAAGTGCTTGCTAGCTGTTAGGAGATGCTAATTGCATAGCTTTCTGTTGTTGGGACAAAACCTGGAGAGTTAAAGACGGTCTAAAGCTGTTAAATGTGCATCACCAGACTTTTTGATTTGATTAATATGAACGGATACAACAAAATCTATTTTCCAAAAGTTTAGGAAAACCTACCAAAGAGATAAATCTAATCAAATCTTTTATTTTCTATTGAAAAAAACTCCAAAAGTCAACTATTTGAAATAAATGACACCTTCAAACTCTTTTCATCTCCCATTAATTCCAGTGGTCTGGGGATAATGTCTCGCAGCATCATGCTGGCATTTCTCTAAAATCACAGGTCACTTTCATGCGGCTAATCAAAGCAGTGCAGTTACCTCACCTTTGACAGTTGACTGTGGAGGCTTCGTGGCAAGACAGTCCCCACACATCGTCTATAGACAAGCTGGATGCCTTATAGGCTTTCAGTGCCAGTGGAGAGAGCCAGTGCAGCGTCATGAATGAGAAGAGGCCAGCATTATCAACTGGGTGCTGATGCCTGAAATAGAGTGAAGATGTGGAAATGGGTGAGATTTCTAAAAAAGCAAAGGGCCCAACGAGGCGCTATGTTGGCAGAGCGGCCCACACGTATCGCTGGGAAAAAAAAAAAGCAGCACCTTTGCTCGCCAGAGTCAATTGCAGGTGAATCATGCCTGCACTGTTTGGACAATAATTTTCACAGTTCTCACAGAAATCTGAGAGAGCAGTGAAAATAAAGGTCAGTGGTAGTTTATCAGGTGGCACATGTTCAAACACAGAGCTGTGTGCAGCTGGGGGATAAGTTCCCGTCCCTTATCGAGGCCTCCTGCTACACCCTAACAGGCAGCACGTGAGGCAGCAAACACAACAAGTCTTCAGCATGCCGGCCTACAGCTGTGTGCCATCATGTCCACATTAAATCGGTGAAAACAAACCTAAATAAAACTTTGTTTACTTGTGCGTGATCCTGAAGGGCTTTAGAAGCTGCAGGCTTTTACGATAGCGACCTTGTCTCTTCTGGCCCCTATGCGCCGATGCCTCCGCTTCGTCCTCCTCCAGATCTGGCAGCGGTTGTGGGGAGGACAGAGACAGGCCTTCCACCCGCCCGGCTGCTTCCACGGCATCTGGAAACATGGTAGACCTCTGAGGAGAAAGAAAAAAAAGGGAATTAATGGATTCATGCGAATTTTTTGTTTATGAAGATTTATTTTTTATGAAAATAGAGATTTTTTTTTTGCCCCCCCAGCACCTTTTGGGCCTTCTTACATCATAGTAACATCAGCGTACTGCTGATTTCCCACAAATCCGCATAAAGACATCACATGGCAGCTAGCAACGAAGAGCTTGTTCCCCAAAAAGGCCAGTTTCCCTTATTATTTAGAACTGGTTTGGTTTTACAAACATGGATTGGGAGCAATAAATGCCACGTTGCAAAATCTGTTTAAGGGCTGTTGCTAACAACAACAACAAATTTACAACATGCTCAAACCAGCAACCACCTAGAAAACCCCACCATTAAATTAGTTTCACTCTGTACCCAATAGAAAAAAATGGAAGAATATTTTCTTGTCGTTTGTATTTCATTTTAACAGAAGTGAAAAAAAAACTATTTAAAATCTAAATCGGATTTGGTTTTAAAAAAATCGGACATTTTACTTATAGGCAATATCGCCCAGCCCTAATATATATATATATAAGTATTAATAATAATTTGGTTAGATATTACATTATATGAAAAAATGTTTGCATTTGAGCTGTGAAAGTCAAAGTTTTGCTGGTTTCTTCTGTTATCAGAATCACCGGAGAGAAATCTTCTGATATATATTAGTAAACCAGCACCAATGAGGATATATGTACAGGTTTTCTTTGTTAACAATTTAAAATATTCCACACTTCTTAGTTTGACAAATAAAATACAGTAACCTGCCTGTTCTGTCTTCCTACCTAAGAGCCAATACAGAGAGGTGGCTTATTGCTGACTCGCCCTCTGAGACGCAGATAGACCTGAGAAATCACCTTGCTCACAGGTCATGGGTCCTTCTCTGGCATACAGTGCTTATCTATTTAAAGACAGCCAGCCAGCCGCCCGGGGAGCAAACGAACAGACATCTGAGCTGCTGGTGCGTCCGTACACTGTCACTGATCCTTTCTGCAGCAAAGCTCCGAGACAAGGTCGCTCTAGTTGGGCTTTAGTTTGACCATCCAGGGAATGTGTTCAGTGATGAGATTCAATACTGACGATAACCCTGCTGGGGCACATGCGGAAACTCATACCGTAAGTTCTGTAGGGAAATATGCGGCAACATATACTCACTGTTGTTATGGGAACCAAACTTTGTTAGTGAGAAAGTTTTTTGTCTTTCTCAAATAGGTGTTTATGTGTGCACGTTCCCATCTGTCGCCCTCAGTGCTCATATCATGTGAAGTTTGTCATATGGCTGTGAACTTTCAGAGTGCGCTTTAGGGAAAGACAAGCTATTCAGTCGCTTGCATGAGTTTGCAAACTTTACGTCAACTTTGAGAACTTTGTTTTGTCAAAATATCACAAAAAGCCGGCCAGTGTTTGCTCAACAAAGCAGTCAAACAAGAACAAACTTACTGAAACCAGGTTCAACACAAAGAAGCTAAACTAGAAATATGAGCAAAAAAGTTATAAAGTGCAAAGAGAAACTGCATGTTTTAAATAAAAACATAAAACTATAAGGAAGTCTTCACTGATAACATACAGAGCTTAGAGATGCTACTTCTTACCTTACATTTCTCACTAACCATCATTCTCATTACAATGATACACTTATTTTTTATGAATTCTCCGATTTAATGTGACAAAACAAACACCAGAATGGGCATATTACTTCAGTACTCACATTTAACTCCTCCCGCTCGGGTCACCTTGGTAGCAGTTTAGGTCTCAGATGTTGTTTTCAAGAGCAGGAAGCAAATATGATGATGACCATGGTGCCTCTTCTCCCACTTTTATCATTCAACTGGAACTTGCTCTCCTCATAAACGCATCTTCTTCAGGAGTGAATGAAAACACGGCGGGGGGAACGTGGTCAACTTTGCGTCTCACGTGTACACAGTACGTGCTGCTTCCTCCCGGCGTCCGCGGGACCGCTCTGCTGTCACATAACGACTTCACACGCAGCCCTACAGGGAGAGGAATTCCCGATATCACTCTGATGTCATCGCGGCCCCACCAACCGCTAACGCCGCTTCGGGCGTTGCCTTAGCAACGGAAATAATAACCAGGAAGTAAGCGGCTCAGAGGAAGTTGGCGCTCCAATGAGGGGGCGGGGGCAGAGATAAGGAAGAGAATCTGATTGGTTGTCTTCTGCCATAGTAAGCTGGTCTATCAGCTCTCCGCTGATGTCAGGCTGACAATAGATGATAACAGCAATAAAAGGAGAAACAGTTTAGTATCATGTTTAAGCCTGTGTGACCACACTGAGTTTTTTTGTTAAGTAGCTTATAAACCATTTTTGAAAATTACTACATTATTATGAAAATTTAACCAGTGCAAACCTCTGATATAAAGCAAACACAGGGGTCTGCTCTTTGCTAGCTGTGCTATGGGATCCATCTGTTTATGGCAGATACGTTTTTTCTGTTTCTGAAGCAGAGGGATCCGGACATCTGTTGTGCAACACTTAAGAACACCGGTTTGTCAGCTTACGGCGACCTTTAGAGAAAATGTTTATGGGAATGTTGACACAAGATGTTCTACTTCTCAACATTTCTTTTAAACCTGCTTTATGATTATAAGAAAATATTGCTTCCTCCCCAAACACAGCCATAACCTTTCAGTGGTATTCAGCTGTTCTACTTAAGTAAAAGTACTCAAATAACAATGTAAAAAACAAATACATTTGAGTTATTTCTCCTTATCTGCAGTTCTTCTCACCAAAATAATAATTCATCATTTTTAAATCAATCAATCTATCTATCTATCTGAAAGATAATACTGCAGTTTTACCTTGTTTATGTTTCTGCTAACTTTCTTGTCGTGATCTGCTCATAAAGCTTGCTGTGTCCATCTCTGCTCCTCGAGTACCACAATCCTGCAGGTTTTCAGTCTATCCCTGTTCCAACACAACAGACTCAAATTAATGAGTGATTGTGGAGAACTTCATATACGGATGGACCCTTTTAATTAGAGTCCTGGATGTGTGCACGCAGCGTCTCTGTGAAGCACATTATTCTGCATTATCTGTATTCTCCCTGAGACCCTGTTAGCACTTTGAGCTCGTCCATTTTGTCAGCTAGCCCACATAACTCACACTACCCATCAGAGTGGTTAGAAGAAAGGTTTTTGTGTCCTGCCTTACTCCTGCCCTGCATCCTCTTCACTTTCTCTTCAACTGGATTGGGAATAGTTGTGTTATTTGATGATTATCTCGTTTTTGGATAGCTAAATGAGTTAATCCTGCTGGTAAATAACTCATTGCCACAGAAAAGTGGAGGTGTGTTTCAGAATCAGTTAGGGACTAGATACAGACTGGTAGACACAGAGCAACCCTTTGTGTCAGCTAAGAACCATGTGGATGAGAGGTAAAGGTAAAGATCCAAAAGCACAGGAACGTAATGATTACTGAATAATGACCTAACTTTCTGTATCATCTTCTCTCTTTCAAGTCCGACGGAAAACCTGAGGATCTATCTAACGGCTAACATTAGGAAAACATTTGGATACTGTTATGTTCTGCTGTTTGTTCAACACAATTTCTTAAAAATCAGAAATATGGAAGAGAAGAAGGGAAAAATTCTTCCAGCCATTTAGTAGAAATTCAGATGTGTTGTCTCAGAGGAGGTCAAAGCCTCGTTAATTTGTACCAGAAAAAACTGAGCTGCATTTTAAAATCGATGTCAGCATTGAATTCAGCAACATTAAAAACACAGCATGGTGTAATGAAGAGCGATTGTCTTTGTGGTCCCTGTACCTCTGAATAAACTCGCAAAGGGCAAATACAATTTGCGCATGAATTTGCCTAAAATTCAGACAAACTACATTATGAATATCTATAATGAACATTGTGTCCCAAATATACCTGCGTGCCTAAAAAACTGAGGAACGTCCGTCATTGGTTCACTTATCACCCACCGTGCACATGTAACAAAATAATTTGTTAATAACTGTAAAAAAAACAAAACATGAAACAGAAACTGGAGCACAGAGGGGCTTTTGATGTTTTAGTAACATAAAATCATTCAGCCCTGCTGCTTGTGTTCACAAAACACTCTGTCGAGCTTTGCTTGGGTTACTTCACCTTCTTATCGCACAGCATGGTGACTTGAAACTTTCCAAACACAAATGATGCGACTTTCAACTCAGCTGGATTTGCAAACAACATTTTCACCAAGATTTGTTCATGTGACAAAAACAAAAAAGAAAAAAGAAATTCAGTGGAAATGAATCAGCCTTGCACAACAGTGCGGGACACAAACTAAACCATCCATTTTCTACATCCACTTATTTCCATTCAGCTTTGGCGGAGGTGCTGGAGCCAATCCCAGCTGCTATCAGGCACGAGTCAGAGTACTGCCTGGACAGGAAGCCAGTCCATCACAGGGCAAACACAGACGCAAACAAACACTCAAACTCATTCACTCCGAGGGAGAATTTAGAAAATCCAATTAACCTAACAAAAAACTTGACAAGCTTGTTTTTGGACTGAACCCACGCATGCACCGTGAAAACATCCAAGCTCCAATAGGAACCGTCTTGCTGCGAGGCATCAGTGTTAACCACCACACAGACATAAAACCCTCTGAGCCAATAACACAACCCCAGGTTACTACACTGCACTGGAGAGAAAAATCTGTTCATGATTGCGCAAGTTTCCTTTTAGGTAAATGTATATAAGAAGTTATGTCTTACCTAACAAAAGTGAAGGAATAAAAAGCTATTCTCTTACTTCTATCTTGCTCTTATTTCTTCTAGTGGCTTCTAATCTGTTATTTAAGTGCTTGCTTTGAAATCCAGGATGAGCAAGACCAATTATTATAAATGATATGGGTCCCTGGGTTGCCATGGCAGTAAAAAAGAAAATCACCCAAAACACTGTTGGCTTGCCTCAAATGCTATTATCCCCCCCCCCCATCCAACATGAAGAAGCAATGAGGAGTGGAGGTGCAACGGGTGCAACGCAGCAGTAAACCAGCGTTCGTGTCGACTAACACATCCACCCAGATGCTGCGTGGATCTGACAAATTATGGGCCAACATCTTTACAAAAACAATCATTTGTCAATTTTTATTTTAAAATGTTTTCTCTTCAGTAGCAGGGAAATATGGAAGCAGAAAGTTGCAACCAGAATAAAAGAAAATGCTCATAGTTTATTGTAAGAACATAAAAACATAAAGTACAGAATGCAGATTTAGTTGCCGTCTAATATTAGAACAAAAACTTTATAAAAGAAATGATTCTAGTCAAACAGAAACATTATAGTATTGTAATGCTCTGATTTATGGTTGTAAAGAAACATTAAGAATAGATTAGTGTACACAGATAATTTAGATAAATCCTATTTGCTGGGTGTCTTCATGTGTCAGACAGAACCGGAAACACAAAGTGATGATGTTGTTGCAACTTATAGTGTTACAGTAAAAAACAATGTTTGGAGATTATTCAAGCAGAAAACATCTCGCGTCTCTTTGCCTGTCTGATGCGTTGTTGCACACATGGGAATGTTGGGCAGATACGAGTAACATGGCGGATCATTCGAGCGTCTGTGTTTTTCTTTTGGTTAACCAGTGCTACACCAACGACCTGGCTATCTTCAGACAACTCAAATTAAAATCATACAGGTAATATGAAAAATGAAACACAAAGACGCTGTCACATCTGGTTTAAAGGGGAGACAACATCATTATAGTGTCCCTAAATGTTCGCTATTGTCCAGTCTGTCCTTAAATCAGTCTAATATGATGAACTACTTATTGTCATTTCAATTAGAGTAAACCGGATTTATTTAAATGCAGCTTTTACAAAAACCAATATGGTTAACAGCATATTCCCCATTTTCACCTCAAAGCTTATAAACATAAATGATGTTATGAGTTTTATGTTTAACTATAAAACATTGATGGTTCCGTGCAAACAGAACCAACATGCTGCTAATTCTTTTGTCCACGCTGTTGCAGGAAATGAGGAATAACTCCTGATGCAACCACAGGATTTATGTCATAGTGACCCACTGAAGACATGTCAGCATAACAGCTGGATCTTTGCAGATGTTTTCTGACATGCTGATTTGTTTATTTATTTGTTTGTTTTGACTGTTTTGTTAACTTTTTCTATCATATTGTTTAATGAAATGTTGAGCGTTTGTTGTGGTGACGGTAATAATGTTTTCAGACGAGCAGAACTCTCTGGTTGTGTTTCCCTGAAACGTGTTTTTGGTGAAAGCTGTTTTGTCTCTTGTTTTTGAAACCATTCTCTCGTGTTTCTGCTGTTTGAAGTGTGTCATGTTATCTCTTTTGTTGTGTTTGCTGATTCACTGTTGTATCATCTTAAATGTTGCTGTGTTTTTGGGGTTAGTTGGTACAGCATTTTTTTGTGCTTTGTTAGCCTGAAATGTGCTTTTTTAGATGTATTTTTATTAGTTTCAATTTAATATTGTACCTTTACCATCCCTGTAATAGATGCTAAATATAACTAGAAACAATATGAAACTTAAAATGGATGTTTTACTAAAAAGTAGTTTAGGTGTGACAAAAATGTGTAAAATTTCTTTTTCATTCAACATATTTTAGTTTTACAGCAAATAAGCACACACACACACACACACACACACATATATATATATATATATATATATATATATAAACTCAAAACAATAATAAACCACAAACCAAAATCCACTACATTATAAACCAA
>JBAMHX010000008.1:13551949-13591056 GCA_037177515.1 Pseudomugil tenellus | reverse complement strand
ATATATTACGTGTTTACGCTTTTATAGATATATATATATATATATATATATATATATATATATATATATATATATATCATAAGTCATATCTAAATGTTAAATCTCATATATAAATCCTTAATGGTGAACCTGAATCTGCTAATTGACCCTCCCCTATGCAACCTTAACCAATAAACACGCTATAAAATATTAGGTTTTGGACACACACACACACACATGCACACACACAGACGCACAACCACTCCCACAGTCCTCATGTAGACTAAACATTAACTGGAGTTGATCATTGCAGGTTGCCTCCAGGTGTTTTGCTGTGAAAAGCATCCCCTTGTAAGGAGCGCAGTAACAGCATGTCGCCTGTAGATGACATGTATTCATTATTACGCTTACAAAAGCATCTACTATCCTGCTGAAATAATATATTAGAGACAGAAAGAAAATGTGCTTAAAGGTGTGTGTGTGGTCCCAGAAATAATGGCACCAACAAGGGAAGATTACAGTAATCAGTAAATCTGTCCCTGTTCGCCGCAGTGGTTTGATCTTTTTCAGGGTATACTCAGACCATGACCATCAATAAATGGTGAATTTGGGGGCTGCAAAGGCCTTGGAGTCAGATATAAGGGGGTGCGGGGTTTATTCTGACAGACTGCAATCCCCCCCCCCTATTTCTGTGTGACTGTATCCAGACCATTTAATCATTCGGTGTGATAATGAATCCATGTCATCTACAGGCGAGATGCTGTTACTGTGCTTTTTTTCACCCGTTACAGTTAGAGGAGATCTAACGTGCAGGTGTAAGAGCCGCGCATCAGATTTATTTAAGATATACATAAAGATATAAGATAAAATAAGATACATTTAGTTTATTAGAACTTATCAAACTATATTGTGGGGATATTAAGTCTCCGTTCATCCTGTATGTGGTCCATCTTTTTTTATTCGCGTATCCAGTTGGTTGCAGGAGCCCAACGCAACAATCATCAGGCGAGAGGCGGAGCAACACCCTGGACAGGTCTTTTTTATACAGTCTGTCATTTAAGTGGATGTTTTTGGTAGCTAACAACATGTCAGAATTATTTCAATAAAATTTGAAAATATTTTCTTTGCTAATTTTGAAAGTTTTCCTCGTGTGTACTTGTACATAAAATAAGGAACATACAGCTTTTAGCAGCTTCTTTTTGCTTTGTTAC
Organism: Pseudomugil tenellus; assembly: GCA_037177515.1. Taxonomy (NCBI): domain Eukaryota; kingdom Metazoa; phylum Chordata; class Actinopteri; order Atheriniformes; family Pseudomugilidae; genus Pseudomugil; species Pseudomugil tenellus. The sequence goes on along the minus strand of JBAMHX010000008.1, from coordinate 13,589,866 downwards.
TGCGAAACTAATGACTAAAAATAATAATTCTGCCTTCATTTGATCAAAGTCTACATTATTTAATTATAAACCAAATACCTCACTGCTTAGCACTTTGTGTCACGTTAAACATAAATGTTGGGTTTGTATTTAATCCATGTAAAATTCTTACAGTCAGTATTTGCTAAAGTTTCCAGCTGTCTTTTAATCCATCCTCACATCGATGAATATGTGGAAAAAAATATATCAAACTTTGCACAGATGTTCTCGTAGTCTCTGGGATGATGTTTAGATCTGTGTGTTCAAATGTTAAGATCACTGAAACAAGAATTCTCCTTCACACATAAGCTAACAGGATGTAAGATTAAGAGATGGCATTTTATGTCGACTGGTTTTTACAGCCACGTACTGGTTCCGCGTTTATCTGTGGGTCACTGAACATTACCGAGAAAAGAACAGAGTGAATTTAAAAAGGCATCGCATTAAAAGATTTTTATTTATATAACTTGATAACTTAATAAAAAGTGATTTAGAAATGAAGGACACATGAAAACACAACCAGGGACGTGAATTGCAAAAATGTTTAAAGCAACAGACTCTTTATTAAAAAATAAAAGCTGAAGAAATTATTCAGCTCATTGTATTTTCTACCAAACTTAAATCCAGATGTTGCTCCAAGTGTTTGTTGGAAGTAGGAAATCTAAACTAAATCTAAAGCTTCTTTTATTTTACACTAAGACTGCTCACTAAAGATCAGTGCATAAGCCTATAAAACTATATAAAAACAGGGAAATTACAACACCTTGTTGTGGATTTCTTTCATTTAGCTTTTCTAAATAGATGGTGGAAATCAGGAATGATTACATTCCTCTCCTACAAGTTTCCTGCTGTTATAAAAACATTAAAACACCGTGCTTACACGTCACCCAGGTATCGTCTGAACTATGCTGGTGTTTTACCAGCCATGCCAGTTCAACATCTTACTCATGGCACCAACCAGTTTATCTTGGCTGAGACGTGAGAATAATGGTACGCGCCAGTGCGAACTGACTGTTAATCACATGCTTTTAAGGCTATTAAGTGCAAATAATCTCAGAGCAGACTAACTGGTCGTGTGGACTGAAGTCATTTTGTTAAATCCGTGAAAAGGTATGGGTTCGTATGTAACCCTGATATATTTTTTAGCTTTTTACAAGCTCCTATAAGATGACTTATCTCAATCACAGCTGCACTACATGTTTTTAACTTGAGGTGGTCGTTATGATCTCAGTCACCTATCGCTTAAAACTTCATGCTCTCATTGCTCGTAAGACTGCCGTGTGCTGCCGTCCGTCCTGCCGCAGACACGCGATTATATCTGTGCTAAAAGGAAGGTCTTAAACATTTAGGGGCTAATTATGTAATTACATTCATTGAATCAATTTGTACAAAAAAACCCCAAAACATCTATATGGAAAAAAAATTGTCATCATAGTTCCAGTACGAGCCTTAAAGATGAGTTTGCTGACACATCTGGGAAATCTCTTTTCTTTCTTCAGTGAGGAAACTAAACCAGCACTTCTGTGATAAATATTTCCATTTCAGATGGGATTCTGTAGCTTTTGCTCGTCTGTTCTGAAATGTTCACCAGCTGTAATTCAGGAAACAACGTGTACTTTTGTCAACACACCGACAAAGTTGGATTCAAACTATAAAAGAAAAGAAAGCAGAAGGACAGATGTGTCTCCCATCACATCACCATGCACGTGACTTCTGTAGATACACAGCCAGTCAGTTCAACAGCATATAAGAGCTCCTCTTCTTTCACCAGTTTAAGGGTAATCCAGATGTTTCTGTTGCTCTTCACATGCAGTGTGAATGTTAAATGTCTATTTGTACACTCCATCCATCCATGTTGCCTCCAGGATGTGGCCTGGAGTTCTCCTTCCTCTCTGCCATCATGTGTCTCGTTATTCACTTTCATTTGCACTCTTTCCGCTTCTTCATGTGATGGAAAACAAATAAACAAGAGATACCAGGTTTAATGGTACCGATTATGACAGAATTTCTTGCGTATTCTGTACAGAAAAAAACTTGTTTTAGGTGTTAAAACAATGAGGACGTCCTGCTTGCTCTGCTGTCAAAAATAATAAATTCTTCAAATAGTATCGAAAGACGAAGTAAGTAAATATGTCAAAGTTGCGAACTCGCCTCACCTGATTTCTAAAAATAACCTTTTCTCATCTGAATATCCACTGTGCGGATAATTGCCGGCGGTGCAAAGCAATTTGTCTTTGCTAAAGGTCAGTGGCTTCATTACAGCGTTAGAGGCCATTGCTTGTTAGGACAGACCATCACTGTCCCACCTAAGTTGGCGTGAGTCGCAGTATGCCGGCATTCAGATCGGTTTCACCGCCAAAGGGATTGCTGCAGGACTCCGCCGCAAATCATGACACGCCGCAGCTTGACACAGCGATGAGGTAAAGCGCAAAGGTTTGTGGAGGAATGCAGTGAATACACTGAACTGAGTACAAAGAGAATTCCTGTCTCATATTATTTATCTCACACCCTTATTCTTACCTGTAGGGAGGTATTTAATGTTGCAGAGAGCTGCTTGGCGGGTCTGAACGCCTTACGGGTATTCAGCTGCGTGCTTTCAAGTCTTGCCTACTTTGTATGAGGATCTGTGTGAAAGAGAGAATAGGACAGTGATTTCTTGGAAACAGTGAGATTCGACGCATTCCACTAAAATCTGCAGCTTAACAACCAGGAGCAAGACGTGCAAAATGTAAAGCAGTTATTCAGTGTTCACTCAGGCCAAAAGTACACGCAGTTCTCTAAAAAGAGAGAAATAAAAGAGAGAAACGCAAACTCAGATGCCTTTTGCTTCATCTCTTTGTGACGTGCTTTTACACGAGGAGTCAGATTTACAAATGACAGAGAGAGAAACCGGCACATCTTATAGCGCTGCGTCCATTCTACCTGCTGCCAAGATGCAAATCGGCAGTGTTGTTGTCAGGGAAACATTACAGTACAAGCTGTAGTTGCTGTTGAGCTCAACAGGAGGAGCTGTTGACTCATCCCCTCCTGCCACAAGGCTGCAGAGAGACATGCGGATATGCATCTGACAACCTCACCAGCAGCACAACAGTCAGAGAGATGCCAGTCAATTGTGTTCAAACTCTTAGAGTCCATGACTGGAACATGGTCCAGCCCTACTGTGTCCTTCTAATCCATGTCCCTGCGTCCGTTTATCATAGTCAGAGAAGGCGATAGGAGGCCACATAAGAAGAAATGATCATTAAAAGCATGATATCACCCAAAGCACCTGCCGTTCTCCTCACATCCACTCATGTTCTCCTGTAACATGATGCAAGTACACAAATAGATTGACAGAGCACGAGTTGTGTAAATATAGCACTAAGAGACATCATTTAACGTCTCCTAGTGGGAGAGGTGGTCTGCTTTTACAGCTGTAGGGCAGGGAGTGGGACATATCGCACCCTTTTCCTTACATCCACCTTGAACTGAATTAATGAGGATGCTCCTCAAAGATGTGTGAATGGAGAGCTGGTGGATTTAATTAGTCTGTTTACCTCCTCGTGTGACGCCCGAGAACCTGAAGCACGATCACAAGCGCGTTTGTTCCCGCGAGCGCAGCCACAAACGGCTGTAACAGAGATAAATCGCGAGAGCCTCTGGTCTATCAGTGCGTAGGAATGGCAGCTCAGTTGGGAGGAAAGCAGACAAAAAAAGAAAAAGAAAAGACGGGAATGCACCATATTAGTTTTTTGTTTGTGTCGGGGAGAACAGGAGGGAAACGTAGCGAGTCGAGGAAGAGGTTGGCGTGAGGCGCCATCAGGGATGTTCTGTGGAGATCAAGTCTTAGAGCGTGGAGAAGAAGAGTAGTGATGCACAACCGTGCACATCTCTCACAATCCCAAGTGCACTGTCAGGCAGACAGAAGCCCCCCCCCCATCCTCCTTATCATCACAAATAAATGCTACATGTCTGATTAGAAGTGAGCCTGATATTCCAAAGAAATTATAAACTATATTTCACTTGACGCACCGTTAAAACCCTTCGTGCCAAACGGATACATGCTAGCGAACAAACTGCTTATTATTTATTCAGCGGCAACAGTAGAAGCTAAAAAGTGCACGAGGCCTAATTTTTCAGAAGCTGTGTGACTGAGGAGTCCAAATGAGAGCAAATCATGCATAATAATAAACCTTTGTTTCCCAGAGCAACTGGCCGCCAAACAGCCCTGTGGAGGCGTGTTGAGGATATTTTTTTTTTTGGTGGGAGAAGACCTCACGTCTTCGGCATGACCTCTCTATCTGCTGAAAGTGACACTCCTCTGCAAACTGTAAAGATAAAAGAAAGATTTTGTGTGCGATGTTTGAGAGAAAGCATACAAACATAGCAAATAAACATCATTAACATGATATGCAGACATTTTGACTTAACTAGAACGTCCAGCCTGTCTGTGGAGCAGAGATTCAGAAACACGATCCAAACTTTTTTTATATTCAAACATCTTTTATAATCAAAAATATCATCCAAGCATTTACAGTGTATAACAACAAATGATCCTATGCAACTGTCGACAGCGTTTTTTACATAAAATGAAGAAATATATCCGTTTCTGGTCTATGTTACAAACTGGGAACAGCAAAAAGAGAAGAGAGTGATGCCAGTGGGTTCGCAGGATCCGGGTGCTCAGGTAGACCCTGATATCCTCGCCTGATTAGCCCTGTAAACCTGACCCCGTCCATAGAGGCTCAAAAAGTACACGGTTCTGCCTCTGTGGGCAAAATGACACAATGATCCGTCGACGGCAGGAACCTGCGCTCATCTGTGACTCCCAGCGAGTCATCGTGTCAGAAAAATATGTAGCAGACAGAGAGAAGCTCAAAGTTCAAGCTTCTGAGGACTCCTATCACTGGTGCTTGGCATCAACAGCCCTGTAACCACGGCAACGGGTTTTTAAGTCTCTGCCTCCCACACAGAGTCCCTGAAATGCTCATACTCTGTAACGCTCTGTCTTGATCTGAGATCAGTTCTCTGTGTCCTTGTACAGTCAGGTACAGCTCCGGGTTTTTATACTCCCGTCTTTCACATCGCTGCAGCGTCTCTGTTGCCTCGCCTGCCTGCCGTTCTCCTCCACGTCCCACCCGTGTCAGCGCCAGAGTTTATGTGCTCTTGATGCCCTGGAAGCCGCAGAAGTTCCAGCGTTTCTCCAAACTGGCTCCGACACCAGTCAGCTCCTGTCTGAAGGTGCAGGGCAGCCGAGAAAGGAGAGCCTCCACCTCACCGGGGTTGATCTGAAAACACACACACACATTTATCTATACACACGTAGAAAAATACACTTTACATTACTCAGCTGGTCTTTATGAGTGCAAATGAATTATGTGAACGCATTGCTGCGGAGGTGTAAGAGTGTTTGGATCAGCTGACAAACACAGCTGAGATCATCTTTTTTTTTTTTATTTGTGGCCATCAGTCGATGAGGAGGTCATTTCTTCTTGCATTTTGTCCTCCTCCTAGTTTAATTTTTACATTTTAGCCTTGATTTGATCATTTTACATGAGCTCAGTGGGCTCAGTTAATCCATACATCCTCCTTTTTGTTGTTTAAACAATCCGTCGAGGAACTCCAAATGAAATCCTGTGTGTTGGTTTCGGTTTTATATGCTGCGTTTTCATTTTTTCACACATTCTCACACTGACACACATTCTGTTGAGTAAATGAGGTTAGATAGCCATGAAAAATGCTCATCACCAGCCAGAATCTCCCACTGCATTGCTCATAGAGTCATGCTTTATTCTTTTACTCTACGCCGCATTCACACTTACAAACCGTTCACTGTAGATCAGTCAGACAGATTCAATCTCAGGTGACGCTTCCGGGATCCACCGTACGAGCTGCTGTGGACAAACCTTAATAATAGGTCCTGCGCTGATGTCAGGACACCTGCTGTGTCATTTTGCAATGAAGCAACGTGCGTGGAGCAATGAGATAAGCAGAGAGGGGGGGTTTGGTGTCGAGGGAACCTGGCCAGAGAAACTGACAAAACTCTGTTGGTTGTTATGTGTGCTGGAGAGTCAGCGTGGGAACAACAGATGCACAGGAAAAAGAAGCGTGGGTGCATGAACCAACACATAAACGTACACTAGACCAAATGAAATAAAGGCTTGAAAGAGGACCATCACGCTCGCCGCGTGTGTGAAAATGAGTCAGGCTGGTGATGACAATATTCAGAGATGTCCTACTTCTGGTGGAAGTGGTTGATGTTTTTTTTTTATCAAATAAATTACATTTCCCAAACTGAGATCTGAAGGTTTTATTTAGGATGTATCTGTTTGGTCAGATCCCACCAAATAGAAGCCTTTTTGTTGGGAAAGAGAGCAGAAGTGACGCGGACTCTGAAACTCAATGGAAGATGTGGATAAAATAGATCTACATCAGACTGTGTTCCTGGAATATTTGGCTTTAGATATAAATATGGGTTTAAATATGTTTTAGCAATACAAGAAACTGCAGAAACAGCTGCAAAATCCAAGCTTAAAAAAAAGAGAAGAGCCAGATTAACATTCACAACCTTCACAATCATTTACATTTTAGTGTAAATACAGACAGTCGTACTGCTTCGCTGATTAAACCCATGATGTGCATTAGAGCAGTTCTTCCTCATCACGAAGGCTGACAAAACCTTTGACCACTAAAAAAAAATGTGATCTGGGGCTGTAAAAGGTTAAATGTCTGCTCAATGCCACAGCTCTGAACCACAGAGGACCAGAGGGAGGAGTTTAACTGGCGCTGACCCGCGTGTTACTGGGACGCTGATTACTGGAAGTCATGCAACATCACAAACTGCAGCTACTATGTGGGAAGGTTGTGTGATGCGTGTGTGAGACGCCGGGGTTTTCATTTCAGCCCCCCCGCTATCAGATAACAGCATATTTATATTTTATTTATATTAAATCTATATGAATTTTAAACTACAGCTTTGCTTTGTTGAGTTTTGTCTTTCCTTTTAATAGTTGGTCACCGTAGAAACATGTCACTGATTTTTTAATAGGAAATATTTATCAGACAGAAAAGTGATGATCTGATTATTTTCTTAAATCAAAATTTGGGAATTAAGGATACTAATTGCTGAAGCGTTGTAGCTGGATTTCTTGCTCCGTGTTTCATATTGTGTCACACATTTTCAACGGGACACAAGTCTGAGCTGGGAGCAGCCCAGTATAGTAGCCAGACTCTAGTACCAGAAAACCAGGTTGTATCATTTTCAGCTAATTATCTGAACAGTCCTTTTGCTCTTTGGCCCAAAGGACACAATGTCTATAAGTTCCAAAAACAATATGAAACATGGACTCGTCAGACCGCAGCATATTTTATATCAGTCCATATGAGACTGGGAGAAAACCAGTTGTGTTTCCGAGTTAAATGATAATGGTTTTCTGAAGTGTTCCTGAGCCCACATGATCAATCTTTTACACAATATGTTGTTATTTAATGCAGCGCTGTGTGAGATTGAAGGTGATGTGTATTCTATGTTGCTTTTTGGTCTCACCGCTTGAATACACACTTTTCCAGAATCTCTCTCTGAATCTTGGTGGAGTTGCAGGTGGAGAAATCCCTACATGCCGTGTACTTGTTGTAAATTCTCTATTATTGCTGTGTTTGTGCAGGAACTGTTCGGTGCCAAACTTTTATACAGGGTTTGCAGAATTTTAGGAAAACAGTGTTTTTAAGGATTCATTACATTATTGAACAACATATGTTCTCAATAAACACACAAGACTCACATATCAAAGCTAAAAACAAATATAAACACATTTCATATATTTATTTTCACAAGGGAAACTCAAAATGTACAAATATACATTTCTGGCATTCAAAAGCTAATAAGTGACCAGTATAACCACTTTTCTTTGCGAGGACACTCAAAAACCTGCCATCCATACATTCTGTCTGTGTTTTGATCAACATTGCGTGCAGCAGCAACCACAGCCTCCCAGACATTGTTCAGAGATGTTTACTGGTTTCCCAACCTGTAGATTCACATTTGATGAGGGACCACATGTTCTTCATGGAGTCAAGATCAGGTGAACAAGGAGGCCATGTCATCATTTTTCCTTCTTTTAGATCTTTTCTGGCCACGCAGCGGAGTACTAGGACGTGTGTGATGGAACATTGTCCTGCATGAAAATCAGGTTTTTCTTGAACGACGCTGAGAAGGTGTCTTCCAGAAACTGGTAGGACTGGGAGTTTAGCTTGATTCCATCCTCAACCAGAAAAGGTCCAACAAGCTCATATGTGATAATACCAACCCATACTCAGTACCCCACCTCCACCTTGCTGGTGTCTGAGTGGAGCTCTGTGTCCTTTACTGGTCCATCCATCTGGCCCATCAAGACTCACTCTCATTTCATGAGTCCATAAAACCTTAGAAAAACCAGCCTTATAATATTTCTTGGTCCAGTTTGACGTTTGTGTGTTTGTTTTTCAGCCCTACCTCTTCCATGTCCATGAGTATTGCACACATTGTGCTTCTTGGCACTCCAGTGATGTTGCAGCTCTGAAATATGGCCAAACTGGTGGCAAATGGCATCTTGGCAGCTTCACGCTTGATTTTTCTCAGTTTATGAAAAGTTATTTTGCATCTTGTTTTTTCAACGCGCTTCTTGTGACCCTGTCGACCATTTTGAATCAAACGCTAGTGATGGCAAGATCGAAACGGTGTTCCAGTCCGTACTGAAACATCTGTGGAACGTATGATGTGAAACAATGTTCCGTGATCTGAATCTAAACGCACATGTCATGTGACGTTTCCATTTCGCGTTCCATTCCTTCCATTACGTCACCAGTCGTTCCGAATAGCCGAGTTTGTCCACCCGCTTTAGCTGCAGTACAGTGAAAACAACTCAATGTCCAGCGATCTTTTACCTTGTGACATTATTCCACACAAATATCACCGACAGTATTTACTGGTACAAAATGTCTGTAAAAACATTGCAGTTTATTGAGTTTAATATTTTAGAATAAAATGTTTTGGACACCAGACGTCACTGTGGTGACGTTCCGATCGTTCAATAACATCGAATCTTTTTATGGAACAATTGTTCCAAATGATTCGATCTCCCAAATGGTCAATTTCTGCCATCACTATGAAACGCTTGACTGTTTGATGATCACGCCTGATTTGTATCATTTGTGTTGGTGCAGGAAACAACAAAACCTGCTGGATGCCGGCTCGAGGACCTGACTTTGACACATTTAATCTAAGTGGTCCTTGTGAATATATACTAAGCCGTTTGTAGCAGTTCAAGTTCTTTTGCATGTCTGTATTTTTGATAAATATCTTGTAATGATCTGCTAACAGTCACTGATTACTTTTTATTTGCAAATGAGGCGGCAATATTTCATCGCTATAAGATAATTCCAGTTATTTGTAGTTGATTTACTAACGAACTTTCAGCAGTTATTCAATCCTTTAATGCTGAAGTTCAAGGCAATATACTAAGAAGCGAGCCCCCCTTTTTTTCTTTATTGTATTTTGTTTATTTCAGATACCAGAACATGTAAATCCGACCAAAGCAGATGAACACCAAGCTGTATGTGTGCAACTGCTCTGTGTCTGGCCTCGCTCTCTAACAGGAGTGTGTGTTTGTGTGGAGGAGGTGCACTGGCGAAAACAACATAAAGTTCTAGCTCTCTGCAACAGTACTGACTTATGTCCAACTAACGCAAAGTGTTGAAGAGCGGAAACTGTCCCATGTTTGCTTGTGAACGACTGAGCTATTCGGACGTTTGCTCCTTTTATACCCAATGATGTTTCCGGCTAACATGTTCACCTGTAAAATGTTACAAACATGTATTTTCCGAGCATTCTTCAACTTTCTCACACACACACACACACTCACACATAATGCAACTGAGCTGTAGCTGTAAAAATTAAGCAACCTCTTCATACTGATTACAGGCTTTATACCGAATTATGGCAAACGACAGTCCAATCACGAGGGCCATCAATGTCCTTAGCAGGTAGCGATGTGTATTTATCAAAATGTAGAAGCATTTGTAGAAGTGCTTGTGCTTTAAAGCACTTCTGGTAAATCCATCCATTTCAACAGAAAGGCCTGTAAAAAGCATGAAGAAGCAACGCTTGCATTAAGCTCAAGTACACAGCAGGACCCTGACACACAACGAATCCACATGGCAGCTCTGCAGGGGAGCTAAGCACACCGTAGAAGTGCATGTAATCTGCGGTGGCGGGCCGAACCCGCTCCGCAGTGGAAGTTGTGATTCATGTGCGTGTGTTACCTTGGTGTCTAAGCGCTGCAGGTAGGAACAGATGTACTCGATGCTGGCTCCAAATGGATGGACGTGCAGGAAGGTTGAAATGATCCCTGAGGAAGAACAAAGATGTTAGCACAAAAACCGTGACACATAACCCAGGTTTCACTCATCCATAACACGTTGGGAATTACCAAAGGAAGCTTGCAATGCCAGTATATACAGCTCCTTCATATCACTGCTGGCTGATCACCAGCTTCGAGAGACGTGTCCCCGAGTCCCATCACTGTTAAGGATCCTCTTGTATGTCGAGGCTTCAGATTAGAAGGAGTGTTTAATGACGGCTTTGATATCGTTGTCTCTAATCAAAGTCACGCTTTCCCCAGCTCAAACAAACCATCTGCTATTAGCTCACAAAGAGACCAGGAGAGATGTAATCCTACCGTCTGTGCTTGCTCACATATAGAGCAACATTTGAAACAAATACACAAAGTTAAAGCTGCAAAGCTTTCTGTGGGACAATAACACAACAGTCACTTGAGGCTTTTAGGAGGAAAATGCGACTCTAAGACTTCATCTTTGTCATCTGCAGGGGACCAATCAATACTTGAGCACAAACAACAAGCTAGTCTGGAGCAGCTCTGCTGAACGGCTCACGGTGCATTCACACAGAATGAGTCTAAATCTCATTTGCTTGACTTTGTCAAGTTCAACTGCTTTGCTGTCCATTATTATTTGTTTACAAACCTAATAAAGATGTTTTCCAACTTAAAACATGCAGAAATTACCAACGGCATCCTCATAATGGGACTAATTATTGTTCCACGTCTTTACAATCAAATATAAATAATGATAACTTTCATATTTCACATAATATTGAAGCTCCAGCTGTTCTGCTTATTTTGCACATCATATCCTCCTTTGTGTATAACAACTAATGAGTCTGCAGACATAACTTCTCATCAGGAGAAGCACCTGCAGCAATACTTTATGCTGGTTTTATGTTTTGCCCATAATCAGCAACAATAAGTGTCCTGATGAGCTCGACTCAACAATGATCCTTATTTACAAAACACAGAGATCATTACATTCAACAGTGACAATTGCATTCAGGCATTTGGAAACACTTCATGAACATTTAAATGTCTTGAAATAGTAAAAAAATAAACAGTGTTAGACTGGATTTTAGAGCCAATAAACAAACATTCAGCTGAAGATTTTTCTGCTGGTTTGAACTTCTGAATGAATGAAGCAAAAGCAAAGGAGTAAAGGCCAAATTCCTTCTTCTGCTCTTTCTCATGAGCCTCTTCCTGGCTTTTCTCTATCAAGTAGAGACCACCAACCTGGGTATTCAGCTGGGGTTTGTGTGCTAAGATGGACCGTATTCCTGTAAATGATAGGGGTAGGGCCAAGTTGTAGGATCATAGGAAAGAACTGAGATAGGCCCCCAAGAATAGAAGACTAATACACTGCTTGGTATTAAAAAGAGAAGTCGTCATGTGGATTTAACAAAGCAAATAGGAGGGAGCATCCTATTGGATAATTTACCTGTCAGGCTGCAACAAGTCATTTAACGGCAACTGTTGCATTGAGTAGTTTCTCATCTCTCCCATAACCATGTGGAAGACATTCATGTGCTTGAGGAAAAGGTTGGAAAATCATTGGCTCTTATCAAGCAGAGAAAACATAATGCGCTTGCAGAAACGTCTAAAATTGAGTTAAAAACTGTCTGATTATTAATAAGAACCATCGTCTTCATGCTGTCTGAAAGAAAGGAAAGTAAATGATGGGTTTAAATGTTGAGTAAAACTGGAATCTGACCTGATGAGTCCACATCTACCCAGTTTCAGAGTGATGGGTGTAACGGTACGAAGACACGCAGCCATCATGCTTGCTGTCTACTGTATGTGCTTGTTTCCTGTCTGGGGTTACTGCAGCAACATTATGAAGAACGAGGTCAGCTGACTTCCTACTGAATGAGTGAGTTATTCCATCAATGGATTTTTTTTCTTCCCTGACGGCACATCTGCATGAAAATTCCCTGCCCCAAATGGTGAAAGAGCAGTTCAGGAAGCGTGGGATCGTTTTCACACATGGATTAGCCACCTCAGAGTCCAGACCTGAAGCCCATTGCGAGTCTTTGGGACGTGCTGGAGAAGCTTTGTACAGCTTTGTGTGAGATTCTGCTGAGAAATGAATGCAACAATAAATGCTGTGACCTTGCAGAAGTTCAACGAAACGACGCCACGGCGAATGCGTGCCTTCATCAAAGCTAAAGATTTTGCAAGCTTTTCTTTTAGAGGAAACTCCCATTTTTGGCCGAGCAGTGAGTGTATGCAACCCTCCTCTTCACACCACTAAACTACTATTATGGGAGCTTTGCATGCAGCAGATATGAAGGGAGCACAGCTGTTATGTGGACAATCAATTTTCCGCCAGTGTGATACAGAGTTGAGGATCAGCATCCTTTAACAGTTTTACATCATGTATGAGGACAACACAGGTAAATAATCGCTAGCTTCCTCATGCCTTGCTGCTATCTGTGGGTGCAAACTGCACAACTCAAACATATTTGTTACTGTCTTCAGTTGGAAGGTAAATTTGATGTTTAAAACCTTCAGTGTGTGTTTGTGGTTTCACATCTGAGGAGCTTTGGTTCGGTTAAACAATCTGTTTGCCCTCTGAGGGACGCTCTTCCGAGCCGGTCGGACTTGTCGACATCAGAGCAGTGTCACTAATTTTTTCTATGATGTTGCAAAGTAATTGATGGTGATTATTTGAATCGTTTGCTGGATAGTTAACATTTTTCTGTGGTGTGACAAACTCATATTTATTTCTGTTTCACACTGACTGATATAATTCTAAGACACTTCAAAAGCTTTGTCTTTCTGGAAAACTGTTTAAAATAGCAGGAAATAAATATGGAAAACCTAAAAGGGGCTAAAAACTTCCTGTTTTATTGATCTTATATTGACTGGGATATTTATGTTAAATGAACAGAGTAACAGACGAACGCCAGCTCACCAACTAGCACAGCTTCCCTCTCAGAGTGGATGGGACTCGCTGGGTTCTTCTCCGTGGGACCTTCCTTCTCCTGACTGCAAGACACCACTGTTGACGTTGTGGCTTCCTGAAAACACACACAAAGTTATCAGAAATTAATCTGTTGTTTGCTGCTGACATAAACCTTAAATGTAAGCAGATGCAAACTATGCAACATGTGAAGAATCATACAGAAATATGTGGAGCACACACATCAGACAGCTTCAGCACACACACACACACATCCATCTGCAGGGACGATAAGGATAATAAGGCCGGGGAGGCAATTAAGCTAGCTGGTTTATGTCGTAAACACACACAATGATGCAAAAAGGAGGAGAGCTTAAAAGCAAAAACCAGAGGGAGGGAAGAAATTCAGGAGGTATATGATTAAACGGTGTGTTTCAGATCTCTGACAGGTGTCAGAAAAAAAGGCAGGAGACATTCTCCCTTCATTTATTGTCCTACATAGTAATGCGTGTACCGTTTCAGTGTCTGGTGTGGGACGCCTGGTGGCCTTTTTCAGTTTTTAATATATCCATAACACCCTCCGAGAGAGTGTGAGCGTGTGGGAGTGAACACATATGCAAGCCATTTTGACTTTATGACTCCTTTATTTTCCAGCCCAGTTGTGTCTGGGTGATTTATTTAATATCAAATACAGTTACATTGAACCAGTTTGGCCCGCTAATGATCTGTCATGTTACTGGAAGAAGTTAGAGAGGAAAGATGATGAACAAGACAAAGTAAGGAGAATTTTCTGAAGGACATGGGGAAGGATCAAAGCTTTTTACTTACACCAGATGCATTGATGCTCTCCTCGCTGTCATCGTCATCTTGATTCGATGTCTCCAGCTGAGGCACATGAGAAAAATATGAGGAATGCTGCATAGTAACAGAAGAATGAAGAAAGTACAAGGAGGTGCTAAAAAAAAGACAAACATGGTTTATTATGCAAATAAAGCCAAACAACCAAAAGAATTCTGAAGAAACAAGGAAAACAGAAACTAACTGAACTCCACATGGATACAAACTAAATATGAGTCGAAACTGGCACAAACAAGTCATCTATTAAATATGTAACAGTTTGTGTCCTAAATATTTTAGCATTTCTTTCTCTAATGACGCCTTTAAAAACCCAGAAAACTCATCTTCAGCAAATTAAGTGGCTGATTAACAGTTACAGTCGTTTATCAAGCAAAAGGAGCAAACGATCACTAGTTTCAGCTCGTCAGACGTGAGAAACCTCCGTAATGACTCCTTTCACTTTGCTGTCAGTTCTTCTCTTCCAAAAAGATAAAAGTGAGCGGCAAGTTTACCACGATGCAATCAAGTCTTCTTTGAATAAATCTTTGGAAGGAAAGTTGAAGAGACTAAAGTAAAACAGGGTACTGTTGTGTCTGCTTGCATGCGTACAGAGGTGCATTATATGTAATGCCTTTTTCAGTCTGCTGTGAGAAATCTACCTGTGTGCATGTTATCAGTCTGAAGTATGTAAACAAAAGGAAAAAAAAAGTCTCCATTTTGTTTTGCTCGTAATGGTTTTTGTCTGGTATGTTTTATTTTTTCTGCCTGCACTGAGATGCTTGGTTAAAATGTTGTTGGTTACAAACATCTGAGCTCATGCAGTCAGCTGCAGATGGGTGCGGCGGCTCCTCACAGACTGCTGCAGACATGAAGTAAAATGTTTTCTCTTCCATTTCTTATTAAATTACAGCTGCTGCTCATTTTGGTCCACATTTGTCTTAAATCCTTTTTGTTCATTTTGGTCAATCACAGTATACACAACCCCACAGAAGGAAGCACAATCTTCACATCTTGCTTTTCTTTTCTGTTTTGCATCTTGACAGTAAGAACTGGGTGCAGTGATGAACTATAGTTAGAGACACTGGATTTCAGAAGTGTACCTGTGTCCAGTGGTTTCAGCAGTGAAACTGGGTTGTTTTTTTGCAGTAAACAAAGGAAGTGAAAAGTATTTTCTCCTTCACATACCTCCACACATTCTCTTATTTTTCAATTAAACATGAGACTTGGTTGATTTCCAAAGTCTGTTTGATTTACATTTCATACAGGACCCAACTCGTACAGATTAGTCTGTAGAAGTAGTTATTGATCAAGTTGTACATATATCCACACTAAACCTGTCTGCAGGATATATTATAGAAGAGGGTGAAAATCTATGCAGAACATCTGTCAGTGACAGGTGAGGTGGAGTGCAACAGCCACTTTGCAACAATGTTTGTGTCTCTGAAGGCTTTTAAAGCACTCGTTTTATTTATATGTTTTTTATTTGCAAGAAAGATAAAGCCTAAGAAAAAGGTTTTATGTCAGACGGAGTGGGGGGGCAAAAAGCTGTAGGACATTTGGTCACACTGAAGCAAACAAACACCTTTTGCTTGAGGAAAGAAAGAGGCTTTTGTAGGCTTTAAAGAATATCGGAAAATAGATTCACAGCTTATGTTATTTAGTTTATCTAGTTTGGGTAAAGAATTTCACATACAAATCTGAAAATTTGAGTTTAAAAAGACCAAAAATATTATTAAAAATGTATGTAATTACAGTAAGAGGAGAATCCGTCCTATTGGTTTCTGACAGCACAAAAACAAGGAAACATGATAAAGTTGTTTGTTGTAATGATAATAATAACAACAATAATAAAAATAGGGTTAATGTCTTGAATGACCTGCATGAAAGTCAGAGGAGCAATGTGCGGAGACAGCTTGGCGACACCAGCGATGGTGAGTGAACCAGTGAAGGAGAATTGATGGTGTGAAGAAATCTCTTCAACTTGACAAATCATCCCCCAATGACTGCTAATCTGCAGAGAAACCTGCACCCTGAAATTGATTTCTTTTTCTCCCTTTAATGAGACTGTCTCTCATGATTCATGTTTGTCCATATACAAGAATTTAATTAGCATATTTCCCCCAAGCTCACAATGACGGGGACACATTTCTAATCACACTTATCACCATTAACAAGCTATTGACAAGTGTCCATCTGAAAAGGGGATCTGTTATCACATTACCGATCCAGCTTTGTGTCATATGAAATCCTCAGTGATCTCAAAGCAGACACACACAAACACACAGAAGCTCCCCACGTGCTCCGAGAGCCTTTACTTTGGATTATTACCCAATTTAAGAGATGATTCGACGGAGGCTCATTTTAATGACAACCATTCTCTCATTACGCCGAGCCAGAGGGAACATTAACAAACAACCACCTGTACGTTGGGAATATGAGACAACACTAAGACATTAGTAAACATGACATGGCTACCAGAGAAAAATGACCCCTTAAACTAGAAATTGTTAATAATAATTGAAGACTGAGGATTTATTTAGGAGCATACAACTGTAGTCACATTGCTGGGCATTAATCAGTATTAGATTAAAAACTGCCCAAACGTAAGCAACACATTTATCAAAGCAGTAATGTAGTATGAGTGGCCGTAGCTGGTGGTTTGTCTTTGTGTACCAGCCGTGGGAAAGGAGCTTTATGTGAGAAACTATCCCTACATCTCCCTGCATGTAGTTTGTCCCAGTTGGACCAGTTTGGCTACAGAAGTGAAGCTTTGTGTGATTCCTTTGGAGAATGATGGTGCGTGAGTAACAGTGTGATTACTGTTCAGTAAAGTGGACATTCCTGCACAGCAGAGCAGCATATCTTCTAAATGTTATAATCTGAGACAGACAAAGGGCTTTTTTTATGCGGCCACTGCTTGACTGCTGTCAGACAACCAGTCTGCAACCTGTGGGCTAATTGTGAGTTAATGATGTTGGCAGAAAAATTTAGCTGGCATGATTTCTTTTCAGGAGGCCTTTTTAAACATCTCCTTTTCACCTACACACATACTACTTGAATGATAACATAAAAACCAGGAGCCTTGACCTTTGACCTCATGTTAATATACTCAAAAGTCAAACTGGTAAAGTGGGATGCTGATTTTTTGCTCCCAACATTGTTGATAATTATAAATGCTGCTTTGTTTGTATTTCTCCTCACATTGTCAAGCCGACATTACTGCTTACTGTCCTCTCTGAGCTTTTACTGGTTTGCCGGAGTTAACGGTAAAAGATGGATGACAGCTCTACCGCTTCAGACATTAGTTTAAATGCGCCAAGAAAAATCTGAATAAAAGCTCGAGTGCCTCGACATGCAGTCTGATACAACCCTCCTCTGTGCGAGTGGTTCTGGTTTTAAGCGCCAACCTGTTCCGAGTAGGGGAGGGTGGGGTAGGGTGAGCCAGTGGGTAAGTTAACCCACCTCTTTATCTCGGTAACCATGCACATGTTTTATCAAGGGACCATAAATTAAGGAAGTACTATTTCATTATGTTGTGATGTAGAGAAGCACATGGGAGAAGTGTAAGTATTTTGTTTACACAAAAACTTTTTTTTGGTTGTCAAAGTACATTTTTGGCATATTGGGTAAAATGATTACGTCAAAGTAAATTTATCCAGGTATAAAATGATATATTATTCATGATTATTATTATTGAATTAAGCGTGAACTGCTAAGTTATCCTTTTTTTTTTTTTAATGGTGGCTATCGGATAAAGTGATCCAATGGCTTTGGTGTAAGTTAAGCCAGTGGTTTAACCTACCCCCTCAATTCAGTTCAATCCAATCCGATTCAATTCAGCTTTATTTGTATAGCGTTATATCACGACATGTCATCTCAGGGCGCTTCACAGAGATCAAAAAGCCTTCTTCCGTGTAACAACAGTTCAGGGTTTTGGTGGTGTGGGGGGCATTTTCTTGGCACACTTTAGACCCTTTAGTATCACTTAAACGTGATTTAAATACCACATCCTACCTAAGTATTGTTGCTGACCATGTTTATTACCTTTAAACCACAGTGATCCCACTTTCTCATGGCGACTAAGAGATTAATGCACCCTGTCATGAAGTCACTGACCTCTTGAACATGACTTCACTGTACTGAGATGATCTCTACACCAAATCTTAATGTACTATAACATTTCTGCGTGAATTTTTTAATATTCATTTATTCGCTATGCAGCCTAATCCAGGGATGGGCAACTCCGGTCCTAGAGAGCCACACCCACAGAGTTTGATGTCAAGCTCTGCACATGGGAGTCAGGTGTGTTGCAGCAGAAAAACTCTCTACACTTGCAGGAATGCGGCTCTCTAGGACCGGAGTTGCAGCGATGCTGGAGTCTATTCCAGTGTTTCTCAACTCTGGTCCTCAGGACTCTTTGAACTGCATGTCTTAGGCATGTTCCTACTTTAACACACCACACTCAGATTCATGAACCAACCCATCATATTCTTTGAAGCTTGTTAACGAGCCATTCATTTAATTCAGATGTGTTGAAGAAGGGTTGCCTTTAAAACAAGCAGGGGAGGGGGTCCTGAGGACTGGAATTGAGAAACACTGCTCTTTCCCAACAATTAGGAGCCAAGAGGCAGGGTACACCCTGGACAGGACGCCAGTCCATCACAGAAACACAATGACTCATATTCACTCAATTTTAACCAGTTAGCCTAACACGCATGTCTCTGAATGGTGAGAGGAAGCTGGACTACCCAGAATGCACACATACACAGGAAGTAAGTGTGGGTTCTCTCTGGGTATGAATCAGAAAAAACTAATTTATATATGATGGACGGATCTAGTCCAGTAGCAGCAAAGTGGACCCAAAGTATCTAGTGAGGGTGTAACACATCTCAGAGCGCAGCTTTACACAAGCCCTCGCTGATCCTAACCAGTCTGGCTTTAAGAGTTGTGCTGTGTAGGATGTGGAATTTGGTTCCTTCATTATTAAACTGGGCCATAAAAGACTTTGCATACCCCACAAACAATAAACAATCGAATAAATGATTAGCGGTTAAAATTGCATGGCTTTTGATGGAGCTTGTTATTGTGAAATAATGGAAGGGAAATGAAGGCAGCTCAAACTATCATATTAATGAGACTTAAAACTTGAACTCTGCAATATAAACTTTTTTGGAGGATTACAAATTAAAGAGCTGATTGCACTGTGTGTTAAAAAGGAATTAAAGATGCTCCGGGGAGAAAAATAAGGATAAGAACAGCGGAGGGCTGATGAATGCAAAAACTGCCAGTCTTTCATGCGGTTCGGATATGAAAAAACGAGCTATTTTGGGATACCTGATGAGCCGAGATTATTTCACCCGTAAACATCATGTTACAATATTCATATCAGATCAGAAAGCGTTCTCTTTCAAACAAAGACAACAGCAGACACACAAGCTTTCCTGTGAAACTCACTAAACATGCCTGTTGTCCACTTAATTCCTATTCGGTGTATTTTTTCCACGAAAATCCAGCATTTCTATTTATTTTTTCCTTTTTGTGACACTTACCTGAATGTCTTTGTTTTGCAGTTTTTGGAGACCTTCCTTCAGATTCTGGACTTGTGTCTTCAGCTGCTGTTTGTCCTCCAAACTTTTCTCCAGTTCAGCTTCTCGATGCTTCAGTTCTTCCCTCATTTTTAACAGTTGCTGTACAAAAAATATTAAAATAAAAACATGACATTGTTGGTGCAACTGTGTTGCTAACTGACCGTGGAAATGGTGACAAAAGAGGAACAATCAGGCTTTTGCTTTTATATTTTCCAGTATGCGACCGTTACACATGTAATTAGAATTTTAACTGGACTGAAAGAAAGAAAATAAACAGAAAATTATGTTTTTAATAAAATTTCAAACTGAGAAAATCACGGTTGTATTCAGTCGTCCTTTTCACTTCCGCCTGTGTCCAAAAGGAGCAATTTGCCAAATCCTTCGCTTGCAAACAGTGAAAAATTAAAATTTGTAAGCATCATTGTGAAGCGCTGTGATGAAAGGTATACCGCTGATCTGGGTTTCAGAGGCGTTTTGTGTGGCAGCACAAGGACAGCTTTTAGAGACGCTTTGAAAGCTAACAACTATATTTATCTGCAATTTGTCCTCTGAAGTCATCTATTGAACGCAGACAAAAAGATTCACATTATTTTTTCCATCTGCTGACATCCAGGACTTCTTTTGTCAGATACACTTCCACTGATCAGAGTTAATGGCTGTCAGTACATTCTGATAACGTTTGATTGCAAATTTAAGTGACTGTTATGATACAACATGTGGACGCTGGCAGGGAAAGATATCCAATTTCAGTGTCTTCTAGTTCATTTAATCCATTCACCTAATCTTTTCATAAACACGCCATGAGAGACGTAAGTCGGAAAGGTAATTACTCTGTGAGAGCAGAAATGAACAGCAGGACCATAATGGATTCTCTTCTTCTAAACAATGAGTCGATCATAATTTCCATTACCTGGAAGCTGAGTGACGACGCTTGACAAATGCCACAGTTAATTTAGCGCTTCTTTAGCATCTCAAAAGGTAAAGTAAAGGGTCACCATTTGTTGACTGAATCACTAGAGCCAACGCAGGAGCTTACCTGGGGCTTTTTATCATAACCAACAGATGTACTTTGACCCTGTCGACATAACAGGCTTCCTAGAAGGTTGCAGAAATGATGATGACCTTAAATTTCCTTCCAACTACCAATATCAGCAACTTGTTTACTGTAAGGTCTAAAACAGGACATGAGGTGAGATTATTTGCTCCACTGCTGTTTTAAAGAATGTGCCATTATGCCAATCTGTTTATGGTCACTAAGAGTATTTAAACAGACTAAATAGGAGCTTTATTATCATTAATGTATTTAATTAGCCATTTAAATTTACTTCAACTCATCATTATTTGTCAAGCATGCTAACACAAGCAGAGACAAAGTGCGGAACAGAAACCAAACAATGTTAAACAACTAAACCATTAAAAAACCTGCTAAAATGCAAACTAATGTTGGGTCAAAAGCCATAAAAAGGTTTTCAGACAAGTTTTAACAATGGACAGTGATAACATTTCTGTAGTAAAAAGCTCAAAAGCTTTGGATCAGTAACTGCAAAGGCACCATCTGAGGTACTGGGCAAACTGGCACAGAGCAGCTCAGAGAGGTACAGTAGCATTAGACCAAGGGATCTAAAGACAAATAAAAGAATATTAAAATAAATTTTGAAATGTACAGGCAGCCAATGGTGCAATATTAAAAGAGGGGTAATGTGGTTTATTCCTTCATACTCTGCATTTTGCACGAGTTGCAGACATGACAGAGAAGAGACTGGTTTTCTCCTAGATAAAGTGAGTTATATTAATCCACTTGGGAAGACATAAAGGCATCAATTACTCCCTTCAAATGTGGAGCTGTTAAAAATGGTTAAAAAAAGCTTCAGTCACGTTATTTTCCAATTTACAACAAAATGAAAAACTCCTAAATTAAAAATAAAATAAAACAAAAAACCCCAAAAAGAACCAAATTGAAGCTTCGGGCCATCCAATCCTTAACCTCATGGAGACATCACACAGCTAACTCCGTAGAAAAGGCATCTTTCCTTTCAGCTGCATATAAATCTGGCTGTTAGCAGCGTACAGATGAAGGGACTCAAAAGCAAGGAGATACAAAGAAAACAAGAGGGGCTCTATATCTGAACCCTGTTGAACCCCAAAGGACACCAGAGTTGTAATGGATGCTAACATGGCTCTTCCTGCCAAGTATGGTCTGAACCAGTCTAGTACATTTCCTTGGATCGCCACTGGGATCCGGAGCTGGGACGGTGAATTCTCAGGGTCCACTGTGTTGAATGCTGATGCAGGACAGGGACCACATATTCTCCACCGTCAGTGTCCAGGAGAATGTCACTACTGACTCCTAGTAATGCTGTCTTTGTGTTGGGTAGTTATATGAAGCAGGTCTGAAAGACTTCAAAGATGCTGTCGTGGCCCAAAAGTGACAGAAAGAAAGTTCAACACTTTCCAGAATTTCTCAATATAAAAGGCACCTTGGAGATGTGGCCAAAATGATCATATAGAAAGCTGTCAAGGCCCGTTTTTAAAGCAGGGGTTGAACCAAGTGCATGTTTATAAGTAGCAGGAGGAGCACCAGTATCTAGATTAATAAATAAGCACTGTCAGTGTGATAGCAGGGAATACCTCTAACAAATGAGGAGGAATAGTATCTAGAGCAGAGCCCGGTGCTCTAATCTGTCTGAGCACATATCAGAATGACAGTCAGAGGCTCACACCTTTAAAAACAGCCGAGGTAAAATACTGAGTTTGAAATTTGAAAAGAAAGAGGAGTACCGGCAGCTTTTCTGTCTGCAAACATGTCAGAAAAAATTCTGAAAAGCCTAAAATCTCTTACAGACGGTTTATTGTTTATATCAGCGCTCATCGACACAGACATTGATATTAGATGGAGGTTTTTCTTTTTTGCCTCCGAAACAGTAACTTTAGGTCGAGAGTTTAATGTCTTTAAGGACCCTCAGAGTGGGGGTGGTGTCTATTTTTCGAAAATAGACCCCCCCCCCCTTTTTCTTTGAAAAAAAAAAACACCCCATTTTGTACAAGATGAATTAAAAAATTAAAAACTGCCTCATGAGTGAAAATATGCTCATAAAAGATCGATACAATTCTTTTGGATATCGATCTATATATTGCAATATATCGGTATATCAATATTTTCTTGCAGCCCTGATGATGGGACACTGTTGCTTGGAATTACAAATGTTTGCTTGGAATAATTTATAAAAACAGATGCTGTTCCTCGTCTTCCTCCCAACACCTGGACAGTAAAAGTTCTGCACCTGCCATGAGATGCCCACCTTTCCGTCACACAGAGGAAATCCAGACAGCAAGAGGTAAAGAAATCTCACAGAATAAAAAGTTCACCAGCGGGGGGCAAAGGTTTCTGTCAATCGTAAGCAGGTGTACACAGATCTGCCACATACACAAGATCTCAGAGAAAGTGACGTCCATACGCCATGTGCACAGAAATAGCACCAGCACAGACCAGAGGGAGAGCAAGCCAGGCACACTGGTGCCATCTTTTCTGCTATCGTTAAGGTGATCCGTGTACAATTCTAAATGAAACTTTTAATGTTTAGAGTTTTCAGCCGTCTTTTATGTCTTTTATGATAGCAATTTATCATCATAATGACTTTCTGACAATATTTACCAAGGGACCCCATAGTTAGAAGTTTCTTTGCACCTGCTTATTGGATCCTATATTGATCAGTCTTGTCTAGCTGCTAAAAAACAAACCAAACAAAACGCACACGACAAAAAGCAAAACTGTTCATTCCCTGCTTATAGATTTCTAAAAGGTTAAACCAACCACATGTGTGGGATTAATTTAAAAATGCTAGATTGAAAAAAGACTTTTTCTGAAACACACTTAATGTGTGAGATTTTCAAAGAGACAAAGACAATTCAATATTTTTCATAATGGCTTCAGATAAAAAAACTGTTTAAAGTCTACAGTGTTTTTAAATGACAACACACAAGTAAAATCCATGACAACAATGAACAAGCTTTGGAAATGATACTTTTTAGCTGTACTTTCTTTTTCCTTCCCAGAGAGCACTTAGTTTTATTTCAAAGAGTCGGGTCATGAATAAATTACAGTCAGGGTTCTTATCTCGCATGGAAAATTCAATGGGTCAACCTGAGCGGCCTTGTTTTTGTGAAAGAAGTCTACACAGAACAGAAACGGAAAGGAAATTAGACCCATTGGAGGACTGGAAGGTGTCATGCTTCTCCATATTTGTGTATGTACAAGTCACTACCTTCTGCATGCCTTGCAGAGCCTGCTGCAGGAAACTGAGCTGCTGCGAGTGTGTGCTGTCCTCCTCGCTGCGGATTGGTTGGTTTTTGCCTTGTTCCTGCTTGAGCAGCTCCACTTCATTCCTGTAGGCATCCAGCTGACAGCGAAGGGAGTCGTTCTCCTCCTTTAAGGCCTCTGCTTGAGAAACACCTACATATGTTAAACACATCTGGTTGGTGTGGATAACCGCTCAGATCACAGCATTAAAGCCTCACAAGCTTTTTTTTTTAAAATAACCCAGCTTTTTATGGTTTATTTGGATAAAACCACATTAAATGTTGTGAAAGTCAATCAGACAACATGTGAGGCAGTATTTTAATGTGAAACCCGAAACGAAACATCCATTCTGGCAATGTGTGCTTATAAAGATTTCTGCATCTTCCTAAAGGACAAGGAGTTTTTATTTAAAAAAAAATCTTGTGTATTTATATTTCAGGTGACATTAAAGTCCCAAAAAGTATGTCACACTGCATAGTAACTCATAGCTGGAGCACTTCTTTCACTGGAATCGGCAATCCCTTCACTGAATCACCAGCACTAGAGTAGCGAGTATGTGTGATGCTACTATAAACAAGGGGGATTTATATGTAAGCTTAATGCTTTATCAGCATTACATACATTCAATACTGAAGTTTTGTAAACTCTTTTGACTAGATTCACCTAAATGACCTTCCCACCAATTCTAAGAATATATTGAAGTACCTTTATTCCCCCTGGATGAAGTAAATACCTAACAAACATCACTCACGTTGCACGCTCATGTTTGTTCTATCATATGAAATAAGGAGGCGATAGGTTCTTCCACTCTGAAGAACATTTGCATTTGATCACCTTTGTGTTCATAACATCAGCATTAGAGATCTCACATACAGTCTGCTAAGCAAGATGAACAATGTTTCTATATTCACTATGTGTCACAAGATCAAAAACCTGGAGCATATTAACAATGACTGAAAACTTTAATAATCCCAGAGTGCTCTCTGCTGGACATCTGACCTGACCCATGGAGCAGACAGACTAGACAGAGGGAGATATTATTAATCATAAGACCTGCTCAGCTCCACAGATGCCCAGTACTATCGGCTTGCACCACTTCTGTACGGCTAGAGAAGAAACTCTGAGAAGAAGAAAAAAAAAAAAAAAGAAAAAAGGGGAGACCCTGACTGAATGGGAGATAAGTCTCATCCTGTGCGAATGAGTGTGTGTGTGCATGAAAGGCTTTCTTGTTAGAATATGTGTAGGTGTTCACGAGTGCTGCCTGCAGTCTATCATGAAGGACCATTGGCAACGTTAATGAACTCCTACTGGGTGAGTGTGTGTGTCCACATTGAGTCTGTGCGTATGGCTCTCCAAGCAAAATGAAGGTTTGAGGTGAGCAGGGTATTGATCTGAGAGCCTCATCAGCGTGGCGAGAGGAGATATCAACCGCTTGGCCAGATTCTGTTACATAACAGGCAGTGCTATCGACCGGCAGCTTTGCGTGAGCCGGAATATGCGCACACACCTTCAGGCGTACAGTCATACACACGAGCGGGCGCAGGAGCTCCATTCTGCGCATGACTCAGACGCATAGCATCGATTCACCCTTTAAGAGGCCGCACTCATAAAACAGGTGTTTTTAGCAGGGCAGGTTGGCGTGTAAACATGCCCCTTTTCTTAAAGGTTAAATCAGTGAAAGGGGTGTAACGCTCAGTCTGTTAACACAAATACCAAGACGTGTCACATTAACACCCATCACCTCAGCTAATCCTGCAGCATCGAGCAGTATGACAGCTCTTTGACAGCAACGCTAATTACTGATAGCTAAATAGCAAGGTTGCAAATGAGAAGGGGCTGAGCGGACTACTGCATTTACATATATTTGCATGCTAATTAGAGATCCTGTCAAATTAGCAAATGGCAGAGATCAGACTGATTAAAAGGGAAGAAGAAAGAAGACAGAACACGTGGAAAAGGCAGAGAGCACAATGAGAGGGGTAACCTTACATGTGGTGAGCTGTTTCCATATGTTGCCCGGGTGACTACTCTGGACTTATGGGTTATTGTTATGTGCACTGAGAAATAAGCAACACCATTAGCTTTTGTTACTTCAGCAATAGCAAAAAGTGCTTTCAGGGGAAAAAAAAAAATCACATGATTAAGCCAAGTTAGTTGTTCCCGCATGTGAAGTTTGATGGCGTCTGGCAGGTGTGCAGATATGCCTGAAGAAACACACCGCTGTTTGTATATTTTTTGGAGTGAATGACATTCAACAGTCAAGTTCAGCATTAACTCAGTAAAGCGTGCATGGAGTCAGCATCTTGATGTCCTTTGAACATGTTTTTTTATTCATGCAGAGCGGTAAGATGGCTGTCAGATGCTTGGGGGATGATCACAGTCATCTCAGTCAAACGAAGTCATCTCCCTCACTTATTTAACAATCAGAAGTCTCGTCCTCCGGAGATCTCGATCTGTATATGTCCTGTCAAGATAACAGAAGCACTGAACTGCGGATTCGTGCTTGCATATGCATACCTGAGTCCTCTGAGTCCTTGCTGTCAGGGGCGTCCTCCATATCATCATCAGACATCTCCATCTCTTCCTCTCGTCTGATGCCCATCAGCTGTTCATTGTGCATATTTCTGATCTCCTGCAAGACACAAAGATAAGACGGGTGGGTGAAAACCGCAAACACACACATGCAATATACAGGTGCTGAATTACAAGCAGTATATTCCCAAGCTAAGTAAACTTGTTTAAAGTGAACGCTGAGGTTTGTCATTAGCACAAGAGCTTAAAACAAAGATGAAAAGGTTTTCAGGAGTTGATCTTTAGTTCTTTTCTAGTAAGTAAAACAGGAGATCCAGAAGGACAAATGTGAAAAGATCCTAGTGACAGTACAAACATGGGAACCTTGTGGTTTGTATTATAAAAGATTACTGAAGATATAATTAAAACAATGTAACATCCATCCATCCATCCATCCATCCATATATGAGATATGAGGCTGGAACATGAGGACAAGACTGAGCAGACCCCCCCAACCCCCCGAGATTCCTCTCTCCTAAAGTGCTGCCAAAAGCATATCATGTCACAGCAATTGGTAAATTGATTCTTGTTACTCGGCTTCTCTCCAGTCCAGCATCCGCATCACTGAAGATGTTGCACCTGTCAATTCTTCGCTCCTTTCTACTCACATTCATAAACCAGACCAAACTACTTGAATTCCTCTGTAGAGGCAGCAACTCAACCCCTATGTGAAATGGTTACTCATCCATTTCCTCGCTGGGATGGTGACCGCCCTTTTGGAGGTGTTAATGCTCATCCCAGGAGCTGTAAGCACAGGGTTGCTAATATGTTGTTTGATGAAGCCAAGACGACCACATCATCATGAAAAGGTTCAACCCTAAAATGCCCGATCCAAAACCCCTCTAGAAGCTGAGCTGTCCAAATCAGACATACAGAATTTGAGATAAAAATGAATTTATACAGATTTATATTGCGGTATATGTGCACTCAAGGCGTGTACATCTGATCCATTATGGATCCATCCCTCAGTTTTGCCTGGGGATTGCAAGCTAAATGTATGGCCACAGCTGCTGTGGGACACACTGATGTAGCCAGTACCCACCTGCGACCTCGCTGACCACCTTTGAAACATTTATACTCACTCACATGTAAATTGATTTAAATTATTCCACATCTTTATTTATTTACACCCACCACTCACTCAAAACAGATCTCATCAAAGAGCACAAGGGGGTCTTCAGCACCCCTAACCTGCATCAGGTGATATTTGCAGGTCCATTGGATCTGAATGTAAAGAACAACTTTGATATGCTCCCTAATACTTAACAAGGCTTGAAGACAAGCGACATACCCATGACAAGCCCGTGAGTTTTAGTAACTAAACTAGTGCTACAGTAATGTTACGTGTTAAAAATGTCAGCAGGTCTATGCAAGACAATGACTCAAATTTCCAGTTATTTCCAGTATGGGAGGTAAAACAGGCCCCTGATGATGAGAAAAATGCACAAATGAATGACTCAAAGACCTTAAAACTGTGTTATACATAATGTCTGTGTGATATCCTAGGCTGGGAAAATGTTCTTCATTTATTTTCACTGCATTTGGCTTTAATTCCATGTTGTGACTGCATAAAATATTCTGTATGTAAAAATACTACAAGAACAGACACAAGTGTCCCGAAGAATAAATAAAAAAAATAAAAAGAAGTTAGAAACTACTTCTGAAAGTTTTGAAGACAACTCGAGTTGCTTGAGAGTAAACAACTCACATCCATCTGTCCGCTGGTGTTATTAACCAAAGCCAATAGCAGAGGTCAAACAGGTACTTTACATACACAAACACATGAGGAAACCAACTGGTGGGAACACACACACACATACACACACACATGCACATACACAAACACATGTACCCCACATAAAAATTCGGAGTGAAGGAAGCAGCTGTTGTCCAACTCTGCCCTGGAGCTGCATTGACTTAACACCGCTGCCTGCTCCGCCATATTTCACCTCTTTGCCATGTAATCAAACTGAATACACAATGCGACTGAGAGGGAAACTCAGTGACTATTTGATGATAAATGAATCCAAAACAACAGACTTTACTCACCTATGCTCTTTACGCTGACCAGTGACTGCCGGCTCTGTAGCCTCTAAGGCAGGTATAAATCATCAATGTGACAACAGACTGGCAAGGGACCATACAATTGATTTGGAGCATTACGCCATGTTTTGGATTAAAAATAAATAAATAAAAAAACATTTGAGAAGGCTCCAGCTTAACACCCACCTCTGTAGCTCCATGCTGCTTTTATTCCCTACCACTTGAAGCCCATTATTATTGTTCTCTGACCTTCACAGTGAATGTATGGTTGCATCTTGCAGCTCTTATTGCCTCTTCATATACTGTATAAGCAAAGGCAGCAGCTTTCAGCTCAGACAGGGTGAGAACACTCAGCAGTAAATGACAGAGGGCAGAAATACAGCAGCCATAAATATGTCAAATGCAAATGAATATTGAGTTTAAAACATCTGCATAAGAAAGAGGCCAACACTGTACTTCCATAGAGAATAATAGAGGGCTGCATTTCTGATAAAGATAAACATTCTGCTTCCCACATGTTTAGTAAAATATATGAAAAATACCTTTAAGCTTGTTATTGCAGCTTTTTTTTTTTTGCTGTTAGACAACATATGATCCTATTTAGAAATCTTGCTTCTGTCAATTTTTTTACATACGAGTCAATGACAGACTAAAGCTTTAAGTAACACCACATATACTTCTGCCTTAAAACTCTTAAAAACATGTTTTAAGTCCACTGCTGGACCAGTTGTCCTGCAATGTCCCAACCACACTTATGTGTGTATTCATTCATTCATATTCTATACTGTTTAATCAGATTCAGGGTCGCAATGAAACTGCAGCTTATTCCCAGCAAGTTGCAGGCGAGAGGTAGGGCACATCCTGGACAGGTCCCCATCACAGGGCCTTATAATCCAATGATACCGTCTTATTCTCTGATGGGCAAAATAAGGGACGGAGCAGATGTTTTATTTTTTTCTTCTTAATTATTTCTTTCCTTTAAGAACATTTTTCCCAGGGGCTGTCCATGTAAAGTGGACGAGCCAGAGTTTTTAAAGCTTTCTGGTATAGACTATACATCCACTAATTCTCCAGTATGTACATCCCCGAGGAACCCTTCAGGTACCAGTGAAAGAGAAGAAAGTGTTTCACAAGCAAGCATTTCTGTATAAACATGCATCATTCATGGCCCTCCTCCCTCATCAAATGTGTGTTAAAAGACCTTCACACGAGCAAATATAAACCAAAAATATCCAACAACTGATGCCGAGGATGGGTAGAAATTTTGGGTTGATTATTTTGGATAATTCTTTGAAACACCTGAGCATTAAAACAACCATTTTACTTTTTAACACCTACCTTGTGAAGAGAGGGCTTTTGTTCAAGATGGGGGCTGCTTCTGTTGTGTGCGTGCACGTTAATAAAAGTTCATATGACATCTTAAATGAGTTGTTTTTCATGTGGAGGTTCAAAGAAACTTACCAATCAACACATGATCATAAATGGTCCATTAGACTCAGGACAGCAGCACCTTCTAGACCCTCCATTACATACAACACATCATCATGCCAATTAATGTTCCATTTGGCAGAGAAAGAAAATGGCAAGCAGACAGTGAATGACAACAACGCTTTTAGATTTGGAAATGCTTTCACATCTCAAGATGTTCCTTTTCTATTATTTACCAACATTTTCTAATTTACTAGTGCAGAGGGAAAAGCTTGTAGAGATTTACCTGTGTCCGGGACACTGCTAAAAGGGGGAAACAAACTCACCCAGCAGCTTGTATTCCTTTCATGGTGGTGGACAGAGGTGTGGGAGCGGGGATTTGGAGGAGAGTGCAAAGGTTTTACACTGGCTGCAGTGAGCACACCAATTCTGTTGCCTTGTTTTATTTGAACTAGTTGCCATAACTTTGCATTATTATTAATTTTTTAATTATAGTCACTTTTTATTTTGCTTTGTTTCATAATGTATCAAAAACAGAAAATGAAAAACTACCAATAGGACAATGAGGAACTCTCCCACAGAGCTAGATCCTGAGCAAAACTAGAGAAAATCTATCCATAATTTATGTAAACAACTGGATTAAATCAAAGTATACCAACCTCTGCTTGTTTTCGCCACATGTCCAGGTTCTTGCGCTGAGCTTTGGAGAAATGGTCCCATGCCTTTTGTTTGGAAGCGGCTTGGAAAACAGACACAATCTGTTCAACTGTGGCGGGATGCAGGGAGGGACCAGAGACCATCCAGAGACAGAGACAGAGAAAGACAGAGGGCAGTTGGGAAGGAGCAGAGGAGTGAGAAAGTGGAATCAACTAAGGATGTAAAGAACTCTGTATGTGCTTCTTTGTGAATGTGTGTGCGTGCGTATGCACATGCATGCGTGTGCATTACTTACCACCCATGCTACGGCATCAATGTTGGTAAAATAGATCCCATAGTTAAAAAAGACAGTAAGTTCTACATTCCTCGAGCACAAATGTGCATTGTGACCAGCTGGTTTTATGCAGAATGAAGCAACAGTTTAGCTCCACAGCTGCTAGCTGCGTAACCTCATAACGAGCTCTAATGTGTGTTTGGTATAGCTGTCATGGTGCCCAAAGATGAATCCCTGTGAGTGATAGTCCACCTCAACAAGTACCTCAACAACTACAAGATAAGTTAGGAATAATGCTGAAAATCGCTTTCTCCTTACAGCCATCACAGGCCAGAAAATTTCATGTAATTGAATAACTAAAGATTTGTATATGTTTTGTTGTGGAAATGTCATTTATTAGCTTAATTAACTTACTCTTAATTAATGTCTAGTTGAAAGGTCCGACCATAAAGGTCCTAAACTGATGTCATTCTGACCTTTAGTAAACCATCTGCAAGGCTGGCGTCCTTCCATCAGGGAAATGTTTACATGAGACCTAATTCTTTATCTGTCATTAAACGAAGGTGTCTCTAAGTGACTGGGCAGAATTACTTTTGGACTTCTGTGTGACGACAGATCTCTGACGTGATTCTTCCCGGGTTATAACTTTGTACCTTGTCTGTCTTTCATGTATTGTCTCACTTCATGTTTTAATGTATGTTCAACTTCTTTTAATCTTCATTATTACATTTATATTCTTCTCAATCTAAGAAAGCAGTCTCCTCGTCAAACCCACCATGTAAAAAGAGGCTACAGATTTTATTTAAACAACATAAACTGTCACAAATATCAGTTATTATACATCTGAATAAAACAGAGACAGTGTGTTTGTAGGATATCATGATTATATATCATAAGACAGAGTTTAGAGTTGATCCTACTGTCTTTAGTTTATGGCCGATGCTTTCCATCATTATATCCTCAAAGTTTTTCTGAATCACATCAACCTGCAAACTGCACGTATCGGGTTTGCTCATCCACTTCCAAAAATAACCTCTTCAGAGTCTGCGACTGTTGACCACAGCACAGCTCCACTGCAGAGATGAGCTCTTAAGAACTTTACCCAAGGACACTATCTTACCGCAGTGAAACAGGCCTCCTCATTACTTTCCCCTCTGGAGCAGATCCCCCCTTTTCATCTTAATAGAACGAAAGTATGTTTCAAACCTTGCTACTTAAACCTTGGGCGCAGCCGTAGCTACGAAGTCAGTCACCGTGTAGAAATTTAAGCTGGGATTTGAGCAGAGTGAGTTTCTTTGGGTCAAAGTGTCTGATTAAAACAAGGCAAAACCTTCTCCTCTGAGGTACTTACGGATCCTACATGTGCTGTGATCTACTCTGGGTCAGATTTTATCTAGACTACAGTTTATCAACAGAATCACCCCCCTCAGCTACTTATCTGTTAGACATGGTCATGGAGAGCAATATGGGTGGTCGGTGTGTTTCTAAGGTCTTATTGTCCACACAAGGAAGTCAATGAAGATGGTTTAGTGTTGAAATGTTTCTGTGTGTGTGTTTGTAGATCGGTGAAAGACAGGGCAGTTCAGGGATCAATAGCACCTTCCCAGCACCTTGTAATTTGATGAAAAGATCGATGGTGAAAGCAAAGAAATGATATGCACTTACAGAGCCACGTCCAGGCCGGTGTGCTAATATCCAAATACAGTCTATGTAAACAGTTATGAACTTTTCTGGTCAACACAGTAAAAAGTAGCTTATGTAAAAAGTTCTCTGATGAGGTTTGCACACTGTGTTTGGGAAAGGGATGTTCTTTCTGGAGATCTTTGAAACGTTTTTCAGTGATTTGAGTAGTGATATAAACCATCACAGACGACCTGCCTGGAGGGTGAGTCAGACAGTAAGCAAACTGTACTTGTTGTAAGAGCAGCTGATCCATGGACAAATCTGCAAAACCTCCCAATGAGCTCCGAGTTGTAATCAAAGGACAAGAAACACAATAAAAAGAAAGAAACATCCTTTTAGAAGTGCCGAAAAAAAAAAAATCCAGGATGGCTAGTCTAAAGGTACAAGGTCTGTTTGTCTCTCTGGCTTATAAACACAGACATCCATCCTCTAGGTATTTAGCGTGTATTCTTTACCAAATAAACAACGTATGAACCAACAAGAATCCCTTCAAGGATGTTTAGATTTTACTGAACATGCATGTAGTTTGACACGTGCACGCAAGAGTCCTGAGGGCTGTGTTAACAAGCAGCTGCAGAGCCAAAGCTGTCAAAAGGTGGGTGCTGCAGGAGCAGAGTGTTTTGCCTTTGGCTTTCCATGAGCTAAAATGAACAAGGCATGCATTTACAGTACGCGTTCCGCTTCATTCTGGCAGCCCCCACCAGCATAAAAATACAAAACAAAACAAATATTGTCTGGGGTTACTTACGGCTCAGACCTGAAGACAACTTTAATAATACTCCAGTCCAATCATCTCTTCTGTTACGACTGGCAACATATTCCTCTGATTTTTTAGGATTGTTTGTTACTTAAAAACAACAATAGTGTTTCCCTGCAGCCAGACGGTTGAGAGAGACACTTCCACAACAGTAACAGGAAAGAAATTCAACTTACCATGAAGTGATCCACCAACCACCAAGTTACAAAACGACATGGCGGCTCATGTGATTCTACTGAACTTTGTATCTTTTATATCCACAATGTGAGGGTGGAAATATTTACAAAAGTGTACATTAGGCTGGGAGAACTTTTATACTTACTTATTTTCTGGATTTAAATACTCCAGGCGCAAAAGACTTAATCAGAATCTTCCTCTTGTCTAGCTCTATAATACATTGTTCATGCTACAGATTATACTGTGTCCAAAATATTACAGCAAAGACAAAATCACATTTTTTCCCCCTTTTGCTTCTGACTCGAACAAGTCCTGATAAGGACTGTTGTTGCTGCTTGGTCCTAATCAAACCCTGACTTACAGTTTATACATCATTTATAGCATCAATACATCCAAGGCGGTAATTTGTGTGACAGGCAAAACTCACATTGTGCCAGAATGCCAGCCAGAGCAGTTTTGAACTTGTCTTTGGCCTCTTCCATCTCCTTCTCGTGCTGACTCTTCTCGCTCATCAGCCGGCGGATGTGGCTGTTGGAGGACTGAATCATGGAGTAGAAGTTGTTGGCGTTTCTGCGGTTGACTTCGCCTCGCTCCAGCCAGGTAAACAGCACACGTACCGCTTCGGGAAATTTGCCATCATCTGTCCAAGAAGTGAGGACACAATGAAATAATCACTGACATTTAAGATAGCAAATAAAACTGACTGAAAACAGAAGAAAAACGTACTTAA
This sequence comes from Pseudomugil tenellus, assembly GCA_037177515.1. Taxonomy (NCBI): domain Eukaryota; kingdom Metazoa; phylum Chordata; class Actinopteri; order Atheriniformes; family Pseudomugilidae; genus Pseudomugil; species Pseudomugil tenellus. Next base: position 13,555,543 of record JBAMHX010000008.1, on the reverse strand, counting down.
GAGGAGATAATTCAGGAAATTGTATTGTACACTGCTCTTTTAGGCAGATATTTTCATAACAGTTCATTTACACACACACAAAAAAAAGATTTAAGTGATCAAGGCGGTGCAGAAAAGATAAAACATAACACAAGGACAGTTCTGATGTGTCATTACTGCAGGTGAAAATGATTAAAACAACTGCAAAGTAGAATTGTTAACAAGAAAAAATATCACTAAGGCAACGGTAGCTGGGTGGGAAAAAAAGAATATAACCCATTCAATAAGTATATTTGAAGTACATTGCTAACTGCATTTTCAATCTGGAAAAACAGTTCAGAAAGAGTTCACTAAAAGCTCCAGTAAATAGTTGGGATTCTGACAGCAGCCCAAAGCAATCAGAAAAAAATAATAAAAGAAAGATTTTTTATTTTTGCTGAAGCAACACAAGGGCTGAAGTTCCTCTTGCCAAGGCCAGAGAAAGGAAAGCTGAAAAAGACGCACGCAGATGGTAGAGAGGCAGAAAGTCACAGCTATGCTGTTATCAAGTGACTGTGACTGAGACCTGGAAGTGCCATTGCTCATTAGCCAAACATGTTTGTTCAGCCAGAAACCGCAGGGAGAGCTGAAAAGAGGGAGAACGAAGAGCGAAGAGGAGAAAATGGGAAAAGAACGAGCAGAGAGGTGGAAGATAAGAGATGGGCATGTGCTGAGGGCAGAGTGAACTGATACATTATGTTTGGGAGGTTTGTGTTACATCAGTTTGTTAGAACACAACAGTAGCTATGTCAGAGGACGACACTGCTGTTCAGGACTGTTCCTGTGACTCACTGGTCTGCACATGGTTTTCACACACAGTCTAACTACTCTCTTTCTCCTCATGGCCTACCCTGTCACACACAAACCATAAAGCCACGAGTTCCCTAAATGCATTTATTCAGTGAAAACTAGAAGAAAAAAAAAGCTCTTCTATTTGTGTCATCTGAGAGTAAACAGGTGTGTACCTTTGATCTTGTCCCCCAGCTGGCTGCACTCATGTTCAGAGTAGTGGACAATAGGTGGAGGGGATGGTGGCCGGAGGCGGTCTTCTTCCATTTTGCGCCTGTGACGCTCTTCTCTGGCTAACATGCGCTGGCGACACTCCCATTCATATAGGTCGTCCCTGGCCTGAGCAAAGTCCACGTGAAGCCGGCCAGTGTCTTTTTTGTCTGTGCTGGAACCCAAACGAATTCGATATCCTGGGGAGAGATGAGTGTTGACCATAAAAATCCAAACCAAGAAGCAGCAGGAGTTGATGGGGAAAGGGAGAAAGCAAAGATGTGGGGAGTAGCAGATGGCAGGGTGAGGAACTTATCAATTTTATTGAGGGCATACATGAGCATGTATATGTTTAGTTTGGCTCCAGTTCATTCTGCAAGTGCAGAAATGTGCTTCATGAATTACTTTTGGATATTTAAAAAACACACATTAAGTAGTGAGACATTAAATTTTAGCTTATTTCAACTGTTTTTTGTCCTAAATATTTTTTTTTAGTTGTCATCTTGTTTCCATGTATCACATAGTGTGAAGAAAGATTTTATAAATGTGCATTTACTGACGGGTCTCAACACACCTCTAACTGCGGCGGCAAATTTTAATTACTTATTGACAGCTGAGAACAACAAGGAAAGAAAATAAAGAGAATCGCATCTCTGGTAACACTCTGAAAACATGTTGGTCCACAGCAGTGAAACAAGAGGCTGAATGCTTGTGATTTTGGACAGGTGTCAATTTCACACATTGTGTTCTCATGAGTTTCCTTTTAAACCACGCTCACTTATCAATCACTGGGAAAATATGTCTAATGTTGGTCTCACACCAGATGCCGCCAGCTGAGTGTGGTTGTGATTTTCAGTTCAGCTCCCATGTTAACAGATGAGAGCATGCAAACCAGCTGCTTGACACGTTCGGTCCAGGCTTCAGCATTGCTGCTGTGGGTAGAATAAAGTTTGGGCATGATGTTTATTTTTTGTAATTTATGGTCGAGGTCAGAGATAATACAGAGCTGAAGAAAATGCTGGCTGTGATATTAAGGTAATAACAGCAGCAACAAAATGTTTTAGTTTCAGGTAATCCGAATGAAAAATGTTCATATGTAAAGACTAATTTATTCTCATTCAAATGAGTCAAATCAACCATGGACTACACACAAACTGTATTTTTGGTCATTAGCAAAGGCTTTGCTATAATAAAGAACATAAACAAAACACTGTTCAGGCAGTGGAGAGGTCAGCAGTGTGAATATACACACACACACATCTATTTTCTGTATCTTCTATACTGTTCATATGAAAAAGGAACAAAAAAAGCTGCTATAAATGATAAAGCATTTCACAGCAGATGACAAACATGACTGGAGGCACGAATCAGATTGACCTGAAACTCATTATAATGCTGAAAAAGATAAAATAGACCAAACGGATCCCAAATGAGTAGAAAAAAAGTCAAACATACAAAAGGACAAAAGAAAACGTAAAAAACAAAACAAAATGTATAAATCAGTGTTTAAAAAAATACATACATTTTACACAATACATTCATTTTGTAATGGACCCTGTAGGACGTACCATGGATGTAGGTTTTGACAAAACACAGACCTGCAAGAGAAGCCAACTACTTGTCTGTTGCTACTGGAAGAACACAATATCCTTAATAACTCCATGTTTTCCACTCTACTTCCCACTTATCCTCACTCTGTCCTCCTTACACAGTTGTCACTGATACCATGTTGTGGATTGAAGTCAAATCTTTTAGGATTTAATTACTTGAAATGATCCGAGTGTGTTTAGATGGAGAGAAAGGGAGATGGGGGGGACTGAATGATCCGAACACAAACAGGAAAAGAAATGAAAGTTCAGGGCCTTCTACTTAAGTCTGCTCTCTCTGCTTCAGGCTCTCAATCTACCCCTACTTCAATATTTCATATCAGGAGATGTCGGTGTGCTGGAGCTGCTTGAGTGCACGCTGTTGCCAGGTGCCTACGTTTGCACAGGCTTTGTGTGATTGTGTGTGTGGGTGGGGTATTATTTATGGGGAAAGTACACAACTCTGTCATCGCTCTAATATATGGACCTTGGCTCCCACGTTGAACTGTAAGAATGATGGCAGTCCAAATCAAGGAATCTCTCATTCAAACACACACATGAATGTGCACATATATAAGCACAGCAGCGCCGGGGACACTTGTGATTCGGCCACTTATCAAAGCAGGGCTTTGAAAGCAGGAATGTTTGGCCATCAGTTTGCAGAAAGAGACTGAGGATAAGTGGAGCCTATGGGCTGCTGAGAAAATAGAGATTAGATAAGAAAGCAGAAACTGCACCCACATGGTAAGTCAAGATGCTTTTAAAAACTTAATAGACATTTACTTCTTCTCTTGTCTGGGCTTGTCGTCATCCGCAGCTGAACTCTGACTTAACTGTTCGTGTCCTGAATTACAACTACAAGAGTGTAGATCAGGTATAAATGTCAAGGTACATTGTGTTTTTCCCCATTTGACTCCCATTTTACACGTCTATAGAAACATCCTAAAACCAAGCTAACGTTTGCTTTTCTGTATAGGCCATCAGTTTATAT
>JBAMHX010000008.1:13500992-13540459 GCA_037177515.1 Pseudomugil tenellus | reverse complement strand
CTGATAGGTTAATTTATTAACATATATATATATATATATATATATATATATATATATATATATATATAAATAAATAAATAACATGCTGTTGCAGAACTTTTCTAGTCAATTAAAAAGTGAATTACCCTGAAAATTCTTCACAGTTTTCAGTAAAGAAAAACTCTAAAGTAACTTTTTTTTCTTGCATGCAGTAAAGCGTGACCACACCATCTGGGCTTAGAGCTAAAACGAGTTTTTGATGGAAATAAATTAAACTTTTATCTAAGTATATATCTATATATTTCAATCTGAAATGTCAACAGCTGTTCAAATGTCAGTGGGGCTGTGTGAGATGTGTGTGTAGGATTAGTATGACATTGTGTCTTACTGGGGTTAGGGGGAAACAGGGTGCAGCTCTTGCAGTGGATGATTTCCTTTAAAACCGGTATGTCCTGGGAGACGGGGGCAGGCACCATACCGAGGCCGGGCATCATTGGGTTCATGGGGGTAATTCCAGCCATCATACCAAGGTTTGGGTCAAAATCTGGCGGAAGGAGAGAAATATGGACGAGGTTAAACAGCAATTCCCTCCTAGGAGAGACATATCACGGACAGAGTAATCTTAAACAAGAGATTGTTCCCAAGTAAACTTTGGTGCGATATCACGGCAGCCCATCCAATATCTTTTAAGCTGTATTTGAGATTGTGTGCTTATTCCCTTTGAGATTCTTCTGTCAACATCAGTGACACACCCGCAGCCCACATATAATGGAATACACAAGCATTCATGAATAAATCATCTCTTAAACACCATGCATATTTTAAGAAGTTTTACTGAATCACTCTTTCCTCGTCACCCCTGCTGTTTGAACGATGAACTTACAGATATTGTAGCTGGGTCAAAAACCTACAGAGCCAAGAAGATTTATATAGACAACAGGCAGGAGAGACGCTTTCACACCTACACACAAACACAGTTATGCACACTGGTTTCGCCGTATGGAACTTTTTGAAATGGAAATCCAGATGCTACGCTCCACCATGAGCCTCCACATCACCTGCAGAGGATTTGAAGTTGACAATTATGCCGCAGGATGTTTAATGCTGATGCACCTGTGTATGAACATGCGACGGTGCTGCTCTCTAAAACAAATCCTTCACTAGAGATTATACTCACACTGCAATATGCTCAGTGTGTGACACAATCATTCTGACGCGCGAGTTAAAACCATTTCACAGAAGGTAACTGAGACAAATAATCAAAAAGAAATAAGAAACAACAGTCGTGTCAAAAGGTGCATATTCAAAAAGCTCCTTTGGCTTGCTTGTAAATATGTGTATGAACTTGTAACAGTTGACACAGTAGGAGGATGCAGTGGCAGGAAGAAAAAGGTATAGACTCAGTGGTTTATATTCCAAAACTCGATTTGACATACTGCCTGTCATAAACCTGACTATTCAGTTGGATCATCTTTAGCTTTAAACACAGTTCACATTTCTGTAGCATTGTTTGAACAAGCTTATGCAAGGTCACAGCATCTACTTTCACGTTTATCAGCATTAGTTTATGCCAAGATAATATATCAATGAATGTGGAGTCATCCCAGATTCCCTGTGGGGTTAAAATCGAAACCCTGTGCTGGAAATCTGCAGTATTTTAGTCCAACTAATCCTGATTTAGTCATCTTTATACATGCTGGAGCCATTACGTTTATACATCTTAAAAACTTGGTTATTTATTCAACATATTACCAGGTGACCTCATGTTGCGGCTACGTAATGCTGCAGTCCTTCAAACCATACCATGAGTCATTTAAGTTATTTAGTGGCTTAATTAATCTCTCTAGGGGTTTTAATTTCTGTATGCAGACACTTTATTCTTTATGAAACAGAGAAGCATCTTTTCCTTGTCCGCAGGATGTGTGTCCCTACGTGTGAGAAATGAAACATTGTTCACTGTATTTATCAGCAACTTATTAAATAACAAGTTGCCACATGAAACCTATAATCACTGCAGTACTTATGGAATATACTTTTATTATAGGAAGTCTCTCTTCCCTACAAACTTAGTATTTGGAGTATTATTTTTGTTATAACAATACATCCATAGTTTTACTAAAATATTGGTTTTCAACATAAATTAATTGGAAATTACTTAAAAGATCATTTTTATTCTAATCCATCATTCCCTGAATTTTTTTATTATGTTTTATTTAATCCCAAAAACATTACAAAGAATCTTTTGTCTGTGATACAATATAAACTGTTTCAGGTTAATAAATCATCATTTTTGTTTTGGAGATCTTTGCCGTGAACTTCCTGATCCACAAACATAACATGTTTATTACATGTGCCAGTTGTTCCCTGATCCATGTTGTACTTATAAAAAGGTAAAATTTCTTTTGACAATATAAAGAGCTGTGTAAATGTTTAGGCATGAAGCAAAGCAAACATCTGAACACAGTGTGTTTTCTTTGAAGTCACACATGGCAGTGTTTTAACTTAAGTGTACCACTACTGAACATGAGCAAAGCACTTAAGTAAACACACTTTTAGGACTTTTATTTTTTTTTTTAAAAAAAGTACAACAAACCTACATAATTTTCCCCATAAACACATTTTCAAAACTACAAAAATCTGTGAGTCTAAAGTCAGATATATTTTGTTTTAAAATTCTGAGATTTCAAACATTTGACCTTGTATTGATTTTATATGTGCAGTGTCATTTTCATGTTAAATTTGAGAATGTCCACTAACACAAAACAACAGGAAACATTGTGTAGGCTCTGAGTATTTAGATTTTTATAACAATAAATCAAGCAAAGCAAATATTTGATTATTTTTTCGTGTCCATAGTGTCAGCTCTGAACAAATTTTCTCTTAATAGACTGTAAAAGGAAAAAAATGGATATGTTAAATGACACAGTGAAGAAGACATAGAATAGGCCCCTGGAGCATCGCGGGTCACAATAAATATCCTAGATTGATAAAACTGGCCGTAGGACAAAACTGAGGGATGAAAAACACTGAAGCCAGACAAACAAAAGCAAACAGTCCTTAAAAGAAGAGGAAGAAAAATGAGCACATCTAGTTATACCAAAAGGAAAATGGATCTACTCGTGATGATGTCGCCAGGTGTTGAGAGTGAGAGGAATTGGGTGATAAGCATCCTTGTTGCCAAGGCGATTGATGAGTTTTTTTGCATTTTAAAAGACAGAAGGAGAGCAGAAGGGGAGATGAAACCAATAGGTCGGGGACTGTGACAGTTGAATGTAAAATGAAAGAGAAGAAAACAGAACATTAGTATTAACCAAAACCAAATTCAGTGTTGTTTGAGGTTTCTAAAAGAAAAGACTGTAAATACATCTTGGAAATGGTACTTCTGGAAATCAAACTCTACTCTCTGACTACTGTTTGAGAGATATAAAAAAGATTTATGCTCATAAGCTTTTATGTTGATGCAAAGCAAACTAGATTTCAGCGCACATGGAGGAAGCGATCTGGTTACATCAGGGGTTCTACTTCACTGCTCATTTTCTAACTGGAGTGTTGGTGTCTGTGCGAGTGCCCGTTGCATATTTATCCTCATCCATTAAAATCCTGTGACCTGAAGCAAGTATGTAGCAGAGCTGTGTGCAATAAAGCAGATTATTTACTTCTTCCAAAGCATTTCCAGCTTCATCAGAATTCTCACATCTCCACTTCCAACAAAATAGCTGAAAGAAATGTTTCATCAGCGACGAGACACCATTAACACCCCCCTGCAGTGCAATTCATTATAACCCATGCTGTCAGTGGACAGAGACCAAAATGTATTTTTCTGCACAAATTGCAACACTTACTGTTACAATTTGTTGTTTTGTGGCAGATTTGAGTTGCGAAATGTTTTGATACTCAAGATGCAACATCTGATTCATCTCATGCAGCTGCATTATTTCCATTTAGTCTGTTTTTTAGGTTTGTTGCTATTGACATCAATGGTACATGTCTGTCATGACTGCCAGTTAAACACAGATTGCTACTTTCCTATAACACCACACACACACACACACACTTTCAGAAAGTTGGGTAGCACTTTCTAAAAATGTAAATAATTGAAGAATAGCATTGCTGGTCTGCTTTTTTATGTTGATGATATCATTACTGTGTCAGACTCTGAACGATTTGTCCAGGTTTAAAAACTACAATATGTTTCTAAAGCCATGGTGTCAGTATAGTAGAGCTTCAAATCCCTGCGGATTTGTAATGCTGGCAAGTTGTTGTTGCCACCTGAAGGCAAATAAAGACAAAAAAAGTCAAAAACTTGTTTAAAATGATTTTTTTAAAAAACAAAGACATTAAAATATTGACTATAAACAGAACATAAATTAACCATTTTTTATGTTTTGCTTTTAAAAGTGGCTAAAATGACCACATGGCTCTTGTAAGCAACACTGGTTCCATGTAACAACATCATGGGTTTAATCTGAACCAGCTCGTTTGTTGCCTGTCGCCACCTTTTGCTTTCTCACTATTACAGAACACAGAAACACGCAGCAGTTGTGTTGCATGGGATCGATAAGATTTTAAAATCAATACTGAAATTCCATTTACATTATAGACAAACGTGTAGGGTAGGAGAAGGTTAGCAAGCAGCTGCTGCCACTAAACATTGGGCTACATTACCACTTCTATACAGAATAAAACTGTCTCTTATTACTCACTTGCCACATAACACTGATGGGAGCAGCGGCTGACAGAGGTACTTAAAATCATATATGTCACATTTATAACTAAACTTACATAAAGTGTCAAACAAATTTGATATTAGCACATAACCATTTCTCTATATATCTTTCTGACATATAATAGAAGTCCTGCAACACTTTGGTTCTTATTACATAATTTGTCTAACGGCTTATGGACTGAACCTGCCCAGTTAACTGTTCTGTACAGCCTTTAAATTAATCAGCTATAAAAAGAAAAGATTGGTCTTTTATGAATTACACAATCAGCTTATAAACTCCGTTAAATCTGTCAAATATAATCTACAAAGCTGGAAATGAACAATACAATTTACAGACAACACTATGAGCAATTAAAGACAAGAATCAGCAGATAACAATAATCAATAAAAGTAAGACTGGATAAGCTACGGCTATGCTGAACAATCTCCTTCAGGCAGAACCTGCACTGTAAGCCAATTTTCTGAGTTTCCTTTGAGGGAAAGAGAGGAACCATAGGTTCTGTGTGCCTCAGTTGAAACTCCGCAGAGAGGATGAGAGCAAAAGGCTCCTCTTGAAGAAGAAGAACAAAAGAAACCTGGGGCTGGGTCCACCCACACATGACCACACATCTGTCTGATCTGTTTCACCGTGCTCGTCTATGAGCTTCGCTTTCTGCTTTCCGTCATGTTGAAACACTGAAATCCACAAGCATCTCTTTGTCAACAGATCTGTATACTGTTCACATGCACACGTGTGTATATATAGCTGGTCACATTCTACTTTCTACCACTTGCTCATCGTGATCACGTTCTTTTGATGTAGAACAGTCTATACCCTGAAGGTTTGTTCAAAGTAATTATATTTTTAGCCGCCTGTCAATCAAGTCGTGCAGACAGAATATATGCATATAACAAAAACAAACAAAACTCTGACATTTGATTGCATGAAGCTCCCAGCTATTAACGTCATCCGCTAGTCTTTTCACCCCCTTTTTCTTCTCTGATTTTGAGGGTAAACGTCCCTTTAGGTAGGCTGCAGTGGGCGGGAGGTTGTAGGAAAGACATGCAATTGCCATGAGGGATGCAGGATAATATTCTCTAATGAGGCGAGCTAGCCATGCCACCTGGAACCTCACCAATGGCTGCTTCTCTCAGTGTCAGCTTCTTTGCATTTTCATATGTACATCTCCAGCTTTCTCTCTCTTACATCGACATTTTTCCTGCTGTAAAAACTCATTCCTGTTTGTAAAAGTTACTCAATCGCCTCCTTTAATGACAAGTAAAGAAGGATTCAGCATCTGCAAACTAGACTGCAGAATCTAACATGTTAACACTCAAGATCTCCATCAGACTTTTACAGTTCATATTGTACCCAGGGGGGTAAGGAAAGTCTTTGCATTCTCCCCAATGTCCGCCTACATGCATCCACAAACCTCTGGCATCAACCCAGCACAGCTTCTGAGCAGTCAGCAAATAGAGACAATGCTTTATGTTCAAGACTTGAAAAAATGCTGACGGCAGAGGAATGACGATCATTTAATGTATCCGGATGTTAATCCAGGTGAGCAGACGCATGAGCATCACATCATACAAGGAGCACTGGTTGAGTGCACAATGAGGAGGTTTTCATATAATCCACGTATTTACAGTGGTACTGGCTTTGGAGGAGCGGGTGAGGAGAGGGGGAGTAGGTTGGAACAGACAAAAGGGTGCTTGCTTATTTACTAAACACTTGTCTGCCCCTGGAGGCTGCTTATCTATTCTCAGTGTTGTGTGCATGTGTGTGCGTTCACCCAAAACAACGTGCATCTAAATATATTCTGATAAAGCTGCAAATACATGAGAGTATTAACACAGGTGTTTTACGCAAGAAAAGTATTTCTAAACTTTACATGTTTTCTCTTATTGGGTGAAAAGGAAGTAAGGATAAGAGATTACCTGTTATTACTGTCACCTGTCTGAGATGTTGGTTGTAAAGCTGTTGCTGACTTCTTTAACTGGAAGATGCTCAAATTTTGCAATAACCACTTTTGAATGAACAACATGAGAATTTAATCACTTATATTATAAGAATAAATTACTCAAACTAACAAAAATCGATGTGAAATTTGAATTATAAAAAGCTATAAAATGAAATAAAAATAACACTATACAAAACCATCATTAACCTAAAAATATAGATAAATGAAACTGAAAAAAGACAAAAATAAACAGCAAAAATAATCTAGCTTTGAGCAAAACAAAAGACTAGAGGGTCTTCTATATAACTTGGGGACAGAAGCAAAGCTACCAGAAATGACAGGAAAACACATCTCAGCATATTTTATTTGCAGTTCATTTTGCTTAGGTGTGGTTAAAAATTGCTGAGGCGATGCGTCCTAGTCTTATGATGATTTTGCAAACACCGCTGTTTTCCTTTTTTCTGGCATCATGTTAGATTGTTTGTGACAGCAGCAGAAGTGACATTTGTTTTTCCTTTTCAAAATAGTCCTAAGTATAAAAATCTGCAATACTTATAACAGCAAAAAATATTTAGATAAATAAATAAAAGAAAAGAAAGTAAGAAAAAAGACCTGTTTTTCTACGAAGCATGAATTTTGATACAAAAAAAGATTACATGGTGATCCAGGATATAATGTGTAGATATACCTAAAATAGTGCAATCTTGTAAGTACAGTATTTATTAGAAAAAGAAAAGAGCTGAGCTTTGTATGTATAAGTTCAATAAGGTTTTAAAGCTAAAGAATGAGTATTTATCACTTAAACATTATCACTTAAAACATCCCAAATTCCTCCTGCCCAACAAGGACAATGTTAAATAAACATTTTAATGCCACATAGGACGGCTTTACAAGTGTAAGCTTCAGATCCAGCCACTAACACAAAATATCCATCTTCTTTAATAGAAACCATGTTTACGATGAAAGCAAAGAGGAACTCTAGAGCTCTACATCTGCTTCTACTTATAGTTCAGATGAACAAGAAAAACACGGATGGCTGGGGAACTACATGGTGAACACTGCTGGAGATGGAGGTTTTTCCTCTCTTTCAGATATGTTGAAACCAGATGCTTTTCCTGCTGATTTAGTTCACCCCATCTCTGAGAATTTACTCACCATACCGCAGACGCCATGTGGTCCGTAACTTTGTTATTTTCATAATCACAAAAATGTAGCAGTATCTAACCGAAACCAGGCATCCTTATCAATCAAATATAATAATACAGTCTTGTGGCATTTTGGAACCTCTAACCAAAGAGGGGGAGAAGAAAAACAAAAATTAAAAGACACCCTGCTATGTAATTCCACAGCTTTTTAAAATTCTTTATAGCCACAACTTCTTCATCTCTTCAACCCTTTACTGAAGAAATAAAAGGCTCTCCTCACTATTTACATTTCTGCTAACTACTGCGTTAAACATCTGCTACTCTATATTCACCAGCGGTCGATGTTTGAAAGCGGACTGCACATAAAGTGCAGAGCAGCATGACTTTAGGAAACTGAGCCTGTTAAAATTTAAATTCATCTGCAGTTATTAATAGAGCAGAACATCCAATCAATATTTTCTCCGGAGATACAATGGATGCCACCTTTGTTGTCGCATGTGGGTCAGATTTCCTTCAGTCGACTGTCCACAGATCTGACCAGCAGATCAATGATGTTTAGTGGAGACTGCTTCCTGGCTGAGCTGTAGTTGCCCCCTCTGCCTCCTCCTCCTGGATGACCCGAGTCTTGCTGCTCCCAGTAATTTGGACTCGTCCATGTTCTAAGACACTATGAAGACCCCAAGCTGCTCCGCCTGCTACCCCGCCTAGGTAACAACTTGAACTTGATTGATGACTGGATAAGTGGATGCAGTGCTTGGGACTGTTTTATCATCTAATACCTTCTAAATTTGCATTTGTCCTGTTATGAATGAAAACACAACTGTAATAACTTTATTTACCTCACAAGCCAAGTTAGCTTAATTAGAGGCTCAGAACATGCTTTAAAATGTACTTGAAAATATGCAGAAATTCTCCAATCTGAGTGTTTAAAATTCTGTTTTTGCAATATATGCCAAAAATGTAAACGATTTTTCAGTTTTAGTGGTGATATGATCCCACTTTATTCTGTGTGGTGTTGCACTGACTAGCTGTAGTTAGATGCAGCTGTAATAACTTTCCACTAACAACAGGTTTACAGAGAGCCAGCAAGAGACACATCATCCATCATGTAGGACATACACTGTTTATAGAAAATTTCCTTAAATTTAGTTTCAGCTAAATTACTGGAATATTCTCTCTAGGAGCCAAAAGGGCACCAATTAAAAGTGAAGCTACAAATTAAAAATCCCCTGGACAACAAAAGTAGCATCCTGACTGTGGCTGGAAACTCATCTCATCCTCTGTCCTAACACTTCTCCAAGACAAAGAAAAAAATCATCTATCTCCTCACCACGTCCATCTAAAGTAAAGGAAAAAAAAGTTATCATTGTAGATGTGCACCATCCTCTTTTGAGGCTGCAGCGCTGAAGGTTGTGCCCACAGTGGTCTGTTTATCCAGCTGTCTGTCTGGATAAATCCACTTGGCTGCAGGCGGGAAAAGACTATCATGTGTATGTGTGTGTGTGTGTGTGTGTGTGTGTACAAATGCAATACAAGCTTGTAGTAGATGAGACAACAGTAAAGTTTGTGTGCAATAAAAAGCAGCAGAGCATCAGCGGGGTAAAAGCAACATTAATCCCTCTACTTACATGCATGAAATAATGCATCATAGGGCAGCACAATTAATCGTTAAAAAAAATCCCGATCTCAATTCACACTTGTATGCAATCTCATTTCCAAATGACAATTTTTTAAAACCATAAAAGAAGCGCTGCCTCTTTCTCTCAACAAATAAAGAAAATTATTCAAAAATCGTGTAGGTAAAAGAATACATTTAGATTTATATTTAGTGTCACTTTTTGCGAAGTTGATGTGCCACTTTGTGCAATGAATATTTATAATGGAAATAAATTGTGAGAGAATCGTGATTTCAATTTTTGGCAAAACATTTTTTTAAAAAAATCGTAATTCTCATTTTACCCAGAATTGTGCTGCCCTACTTCATCAGATTGTGAAGAGCATCATTTTCACACATGGATTGTGCAGTGGTCAGACTCTCACATCATCAGCAGAAGATCTTGGTGAAAAATTAATGCAACACTGCTGAAAATAAATCTTGTGACATTGCAGAAGCTTATTGAAACAATGCTACAGAAAATGCTGCTGTAATCAGACCTAAAGGCGGACAACAAAAGTGTGTGACCTTTTTCTTGTGTGTATTTTTGCTGGGGATTTTTTTTTTTTTTGGCCAAGCAGTTAATACAACTAAATGTACGCCTGCACAAGCCCGGTACAAAAATCATGCAGGCAAAGACAAAGAGAGTGACAGTGAATCCTCCCCTGTTGTTTGGAGGTGAAACAAAAAAAAGATGATGTACTGTCATGATGGGGAATCAATAACTAATCCACTTGGATTACTTCAAAGCCAAAGGTGCCTCGGGAACAAATGCCGCCTGACAGCCTAGCATAAGACTTTGTGACATATGAGTGTGTGTGTGCGCATGTGTGCTTTATGCTCAGATTTCATAAAAAAGGTTATGATGAAACTAGAGCTGAGTGCAGAAACGACAAACGTCGAGATACAGGCGGCGTATTCTCATCCACAACTAATGTTACAGATAGAAGGAATTTCCCTAAAAGATAAATGCAACACTGACAAAACTGCAGCCCATGGATGTAATCATCAGATATATCAGAAGTATTTTGATGATTTATCTTGATAATGAAAACTTTTTGTCCTGTAATTATGGAAGTCCAAAAGAGAGAAGAAAGATGGAGAGGAGAAGAAACCCTTTCTGTCTAACTGCATCTTCCCCTTTTTTTTATCAATTTAAAATCTTAGAACTAATCCATAAACTTTCTGATTCTGTTTCTAGAAACTGATGAGTCAGCCTGCTGAAGACCTTAAGGCCCCCACACGCTACAGATACAGGGAGGAGCTCTCATCAGATCTTTTTTCAGTGAGTGGGCATGAACTAATGGGGCTTGATCGACATCTATCTCATCCGCTGTTTGTTTATGCTTCTGTTAGGACAAATGCAACCTTTATTTCTTCAATTAGTTCATCAGATCAGTAAACCTGGACTTAGCAGAGCTCGTTAGCCTATTGGAGACTGTAATTAGCAGTTTTGTACTGTTGAAAAGCACTATGATGTTTCCCAGGCTGTAAAAACGACTCAGATTTTCCTAACATGTAAATGTATTGACACTAAAACTAAAATACAGGACTAAAAAGGACACACAGAAGTGAAACAAAGTTTTTTACTCAAGGTGATCAAAACACAGACACAGGTTTGGAAAAGTGACTGTCCTTTCTGAGGTCGCTACACTGTGTTCAGTTCTTCTGCACATGTACGAACTGTGCAAGTGAAAACACTCGGCATAAAATACTGTTATCATACGAAGTCATTTCTGTCACAGAACCTCCTCAAATCTAAATTAACTTGTGTGCGCACAAGTCTATTGATAAAAACAATCTGATTAATTAGAAGAGGAGTTTATGTGACCTTCCTCACAGCAGAACTAAACATAGGTGGAGCTAATAACATGACTAACTGCTTTATTCTATGTTTGGCTGTTTGTTTGCCCTCATGTTCTGCATGCTGCATCGCTGGCATGGCCTTCATTAGAGTTTTTAGTTACACTGCTGTTTTTCCTGCTATGAAGTTAAATGGCTGCTATAATAAGGTCTTCAGCAGCAATGAACGAAGTTCAAAGGGAGGATCTCTGCAGGAGATCACCCCCCCTTTCAAACACATTGCAAACTCTAGCAAAGATGTGTTTATGTGCAACA
This sequence comes from Pseudomugil tenellus, assembly GCA_037177515.1. NCBI lineage: Eukaryota > Metazoa > Chordata > Actinopteri > Atheriniformes > Pseudomugilidae > Pseudomugil > Pseudomugil tenellus. Next base: position 13,528,897 of record JBAMHX010000008.1, on the reverse strand, counting down.
CAGAGCGTCTGTCTTCATTCGTCAGTGCATTTTTAGACCTGTGTTGTTTTTCTCTTTCTCTCCTTTGCTCTGGTTTGTTTGGGCAGATCAGAGAGCTCGAAATGTACCTGGCTTCTGACCAACACGGCTACAGCCTGTTGTGAGAAGTTGCTTCTAACTGGATCCAGCCTGATCCGGTGTGAGGTGTGCAGCTCCCAGAGCTGAAATTGCTTTGAATTTTTAAAAGCAGCAGAGCAAAATCCAGAGTTTTCTTGGAGCTAGTTAGAAAGTGAATCAGGGCTTGACCTGGACGAGCAGAGTTCATTGCTCTCCTGATATTTGTGTGTGTGTGGGGGGGACCAGATCTTTCTCCTTCCTGTGTTTGCATCCATCACACACTTGAGCAGAACAAACATGTTTATGTGAATGCATATGGGGTGACTTTCTAAAAGAGATTAAATGAAGGGAAAGCATATGTTTACTCAGCCATACATTCAGAGGTCGGAAGAGGAAACCCACTTACATTAGGCCAAATTTTTCAGCTCGTTTTTTATGAAACGTCTTCTCTGCCACTTTACCTTCCTTAGTGGAGAGGCTTTTATTTACCATGTTAGAAATATGCCATGCTTGTGCCTGTGCGTTTCCCTTAATATATCTTGAGGACTGCATTTGGAAGGCTGCTCATCTCCAAGTGTGCACACACACACACACACACACACACACACAAATCCGGCTGCACACACATGCAAGCAAGCCTGGCATATTTCAAATATGAAAGTGCATTTCAGCTAAGAAGTGGGAAGTGATTTATAAAAGGCTTTAGGGAAAAGCCTCTACTGAGGAGAGAGAAAAGATGTGGCAGAATAACTCCTCAGAGATGGAGAGTGGGAGGGTGCAGCTCAACCTAATGTTATAGATAGCAGAGCAATAGTTAAAGCTCTGGATATTGTGCCACTACATCCTTATGTAGTACTTGAACTTCACAAGAGTAGGGGAAATTAACAAATTTATAATCTCAGCGCTTCCACGTCATTGCACAGTTGCCAATAATCCATTGGCAGTCTTATTACAGTGGAGCGCAGAAATTAAGAAAGAAATATGTTAATTATTTGGCTTGGGAGAAAAAAAGTCTGGTTTACAGCTTAAAGCTGCCAAAGTCATGCACTGAAGCACAAAACATTATCATTCAGTGATAACACATGGAAAATGTGAAGGTGCATGTTGTTAAGCAAGTGCAGGTAACACTAAAGGCAAAGGGGAAAATAAAATGTTAATCAAAGCAAAGAAAAAAAAAGTTACAGCAGCATTAATGAATGCTCTTTGGCATGACCTTAAAAAGTCTAATGTGGCATCTGCCTCACTTCCTGTCTCTTCTCTTAGCTCTCACCAGTCAGTGAAAATCAGTCAGATGCTGACTCATGTCTTATCTCTTGCTCTTTCCCCTTTTCATCTGTTTCTGATAATGTTCTTTGCTTAATGAACAGTGGTTTGTGCCTGAGATGGCCTGCGAGTTGCAGCCAAATAACGCAGAGTCTTAAAACAAAACACATGTCATGTGATGCTCCAGAAACAAAGTTGTGAAGTGCAGTTTCTCCGCCTTGCAACACAACACAAAGTCCGATAGTTATGCATTGTTCCTTTTTTTTATATCAACATTAGTGAAACTTCAGTACTTTGACTTACATGACGAAAAGTTCCTTTTAAATAAAATACTGACCCCCATTGTCCTTGTCAGTCAGAGCTCGTCTCTCTGTGCATGAAAGCAACAATCTTACAATAAACTATGATTCAGTTCAACCTGTTTATTCCTTCACATTTATTTCAAATGACTGACAGCCACACAATAGACTCTCTCCCTTCAAGACAACATCAAATGAAAATCCAAAGAGAACAAACCAACAATATGTGATATTGAGAAACGTACTCTTGTATTTTCAGACTATTTTTAAATAAATAACAAGATTTCAGACATAAATCGACAATTTTGTTGCACAGTCAGCTAAAAAAAAAAAATCAGATATGTAAGTGTGTATAGGCGGGGTTATACCTGGCATGAGTGGCTGTCCGGTTATTCCCATCGGAGGCATTCCTAAGTTGTTCATGGCTGTCGCCCAGGCGTTGGGGTCTGACATGGGCATCGTCATTGAGTTAGAGTCCATTGTTATGTTACAGATACCTTCTGTGGAAACATAAAAAAAAGAAGAACACCTGAGTGTCATCTCAGTGGGCCATGTGTTTTGTTTATCCTTTACAAGGTGTAGTTAGGTAAAGTCACGCAGAGAACGGTGCAGAACCCTCTAACAGATGAGAAGTTTGTCCGTCCGTGTTCACCCGTGATACCACATGAGCGACAGGAAAAAAAACAGACACAACATGTAAAAGTTTTCTTTGGAACAGTCATACAGTCTAACAGGATTGCATTAATATCTACACAAAAAGTACATCAATGAGTACTCTACCGATAAATCACAGCTTGGATTTGCAAGCCAAAGCCAAAAAAAATAAAGTGTAAAACAGGATTATCATGGCATTAAGCATAAATCTTGATCCTATCAGGCATTTGTCATACAGCCAGCTCCTTAAAAAGATAAACTTTATAAATCTCTTTTCTCCAGCCCAGATAAATGCATGCAGTTAAAAGCAGACATTTCCATTTCTGCATGCTGCATAATAAAGCTAATATATTTAGGAAAAACAATAAAAATGATGCAGCGAACTTGACACATCACACATGACCTGACAGCTCATTCTTGTGTATTTCACAGCTCTAAATGCTTTTTAATACTCTCCTCTGGATGACCTCTTCCGCTCTGACAGACCTTTAAATTGCTGTGACTGCTGGCTGAGCCAGGCTGCCTTTTTCCAGAGTGCCAAAGCCAACACTACGGTTAAAAATGACAAGAGCCGCAACCTCAAACACTACAGAAGGTCTGAGGTGGAGCGCAGCCAGCACGGTTAAACATATGCACTTCTGCCTCAACAACAACACCTGTATTGGTCTTCCTGGTGTTCAGACGCAACTGACCATGTGCAATAACTCTGCTTTCCTCTTTACTTCCCTCTCTGAGCTACTAATTGCCACGCTGTTTGCTGTCAGTGCCACAGAGAGGCCTGATAAAGCAGAGCGTGTCTGTGTGTCGCTGTGATAATACTGCTGACGAGGACTTCATAGGCTTGTTAGCGAACACAACCCTATTAACTGGGGACACTTTCCAGGAGTTAAAATGAAAGAGGAGGGGAGTAGCGGTGAGCTGTTTCCCCCCCCAATGCACTTTTATTACAGTTTACTAAATATTGTCTCTGAAGAGGTGATGAATCCACACTTTGTGAGTTTTACTAGTGATGTCCTCAATCTAGCTGATTCTTCTTTGAAAAACAAACAATACAGGTGTGAAAAACTTTTTCTTGTAATAACTTAATATAATCTGGAGATTTAAATGATAGCTCATACACATTTATTTTTATATTGTATGCTTGTTGTATTCTTTAATAATAGTGCTGTTGATTTAGGTTGCCAACCATTAAAGTCAGTTTAAAACAACTAAAACAGAAGATGCAGCAGCGTTGAAACTAACATTCAGATTCATTTGTAAAATAAAAGAAGATAAACAAGAAGAAAAAATCTCATGTCCAGTTATTCCTTCATATAATCCATGGACTCTATTTGTGCCCTCACTAAAGAAAAGACCGCTTATCGATCGTGCAGATCACAAAGCCCATAAGTACTTAACTGGTAGGGTCATAGATGTTCAAGTGTGCGCTGAGAGCAAGTCAAGTCATCTCCACTTTAGCAGCTTTCTGAACCTGAACACAAATAGTTGTATTTGAGCGGCACGCTCCACCGTTTATCTACACTATACATGAGTGCATTCAAATTATCTCTTTTTTTCTTTAATATAAAACTCTACTGTTGTTTTTCTGTTTAAAATACTCCTTCACTCAGATCCTGCCATACGTAGTCTTAATTTTCCCCAGCACACACACATATGCATTCATTAATTATTTATACTTTGTAGACATGGACCTATGTATTTCAGTCAGGGCTTTCTACTTTGATATGACAATATGTCCTTGAGAAGAAGAGTCAACCTTTGCTCCCCCCTAAACGTGCGAATCGACACTGCTGCGTCGATAGCTCAGGGCGGAATAGCAAACAGCTCCTGAAACTTCAACACAGGGATACACAACATGCACAAGCAAACAGACACAAGCACACTGTTTCAGAAAGGAGGATGGAGACTGGCGCTAAAATGAAAACATTTCAATGTAGGTAATAATGCAATATTTATGGAATAAAGACAAAAGATCAAATAAAACAACAATTAATGGCAGCAAGATGAAGATGAGCCAAATTATTTTTAGCTCTCAGCTCGGGTTACCTCAAGCTCATACAAATGCCATATTTAATGATATAATCTAAACATGTCAACGTGTGTGGCTAAGAGCTCATGAAACAGAAAGCCCAATGGAGCGCTCTGAAGTGTTTAATAAGTAAGCCTGGTTAAGCTTGGCTGTATTTAAATAGAAGCACAGTAGAGGTCACGGCTATCTATCCTCACTGAATGGTCGCTTATTGTTTCCCAATATGGCTGGAAAGATGCAACATGGTGTCATATGAGGAAAAAAATGACCCGTTTTCTCTTTAAATCATATTTTAAGACACTGGCAGGACTATGCAACATTGGTTTTAGGGAGAATGAAACATCACATTCCCACATGCTTTGGAGACCAAATAGTGCCAAGCCAATAGCAAACACTTTCTCAAAGCTGAAGATGGTCTGATAAAATATTAGTGTTTGCCCTTTTCTTTGGAGAGGCAGTGTATTTCAATATGATTGATTTGCTTAGTGTTACGCTCCTCTGCATCCTCTTTGGGAGGTGTATGGGCTTAATTACCTGATGGGCTGCAGTGAAGGTTTGCATAAAGCATGTCTGGTGCAGCTTCTCGGGAAGTCACAACTCCCGCTGCCCCTAGTGTATTGCTCACATTGACTGATTTATTTTTTAGCTATAACACCATTATTTTTCTTACACTGTGTCAAGTTTTCATTTCATGTACTGACCCAGTATTCCAGGTTATAATACTCAGTTGATCAGTTTATTGATCCAACAAAAATTCTTCCATCTTGTTAAACGTCACCCTTTTCTGGAGAAACTCATTTTTCCTATCTGTTACACAATATTCTGTTTAAACGGTTTTTACCATTCAAACAAACTAGTAAATACCGTATTTTCATGGCCATAAGGCGCACTTAATCTTAAATTTTCTCTAAAATGTGCGGAGCGCCTTATAGTGTGGTACATCTAATCTGTTGTGTTGTGTGACTTCGGCAAAGCGTGAGAAAACAAGGAAGTGTGGCTACTGTAAAAAAAAAAAAACAAGTGAAGAAAATAAACACGGACCAACAGCTTAATAGAAGGCAGAAATGGACTATAAAAACTGTTAGTCTGAGCAGAGGACTCTTATTTTGGACCTCTGCCAGAAAACACAGACTTCTTGGAAGCGATCCAATGTAAACAACGAGCACCGGCTTGAACCCGTTGTGCATCGACAGGCTACCGGTAATCAACAACTTAGATAAAGTTTAAAAAGATTCACGGACCAGAAAAGGAAGATGGGACGCAGCAGCAATGAGGGACCCAGAAGAAACTCACATTTTTCACATCCTGAATTCTGATTGTGGTGAACGGAACTGGCGCCAAGAACTCTGTCGCGGTTGAGTTAAACCTCCTGTCTATGGTGGAAGATACTCTGCAGACAGCTCAAAGCTCCAGTAACACTGAATCCGGTAAGCGTTGCTGTCTTCTTATGTTACTCATATGCAACCGGGGGGGTGGGGGGTTGGGGGACGTTAAGATATAAAGCGGTCAAACATATGTTTCAATGTGCCCATGCTATATAACCTGGTGTGCCTTATGTGTGTGTTAAATACAGAAAAAGCACCCATAAATGAAACTGCGCCCTATGGTTGTGAAAATACGGTAAGATAAATCGCCACAGACGTCTAACAAGAAAGCATACAGTTAACTATACATTTGCACTACAATAACTCTTTAGATGGTCATAAGAAAGCAACCAACACTATTGGGGAGGCTGTAGAGTAAAACACCATCCTGTATGCAACTCGACACCTTCATCACTATGATGCATATCTGCATTCAGGATATTGCCCTTGGCTATAACGAGGTAACATTATTTTTTTATTTAGCTTGGTCCATGCAGCCTTAGGCTTTCCTGGTACTATTTTCTTTGCAGGGCTGTGACTGAGCTTTTAGCTCCCCCTAAAAGCTCCCCCAGGAGGCAGATAAGAAATTAAGTCATTTAAAGGCCCACTGGCCGTAGGACCCAACAGCAGGCAAAGAGACGCTGGGGGCCATTTAGCTTCAAATGTGCATGGTTTTAACAGCGAATCACAGGTTTATTACAGTCCTTAGGGAGCAAAGTCAAGAGGGAGCTGAAGAGATGAGGAATGGAGATAAAAACAGAATGAAGAGGAAAATTTTAAATATAGACATGTGATGCTAGATACTAGATTACCGTCAAACTGAACTACAAACGCTGGCAATGAACAAAGCACAAAGGTTGCTGGTAGTCACTACAGAAAGAAACACACTTATTGTGTTGTACTGCTTCTTCAGTGAAGCACAGATCTCTGAACTATGACCTCTCATGCGCCAGCCAGAGCAAGCATCACCGCAAGTGAGGAGACTGACCTGGGGAAGTGAACAGCCAGCAAAGTCAGCTTGGAGTTGAGCCGTTAGCTCTGCATACTACAGGAAGCTGAGAAACTTTGTCCCATCACAGCTAAATAAACGGCTCATCAGGTCTTTCTATGTTAGCTGATTGTTCATTGTTGTGCTTTTGGGATGTTTGTCCCATGTTTGGCACAGAAACATTTTACTGTACTTCTGCCCAATAATATTGTCTCCGTTAGATGATGGAGACATAAATTAGAATAATTTAGCTACAATGCTCTTTGGACAACTTGAAGATGTTGCTAGCCCTCAAGTAAAAAACTGAGGAGTACTCTGATTTTTTATTTATTACTCTTTTTTTTTACACACAAAAAAACTGAAAAAAGTACCAAATTAATAATATCCAAAAATATTGTTGCAGAATGCTGAACATTTTATATAATAGTAAAGAAAAAACTCTGCCACTTTCAATTTGAAAACAGTGTGAAAACTGAATCTTCTTGTTTGTAAAATAATATATTAAATGTGAAGCAACTCTCTGAAAGGAGGCCTTTCTGACCTCAGGGTTTTCCTAAATCCAGCTTTGCATCTTTGCATGAATTTTCAAGTGTGGAAGATGGATCGCAAGTCCACCTTGAAGGCATTTTGGAGAATGCAAACCAACAGAACACATGCAAGAATAAAAATTAATATTAAAAGTCATTTGGAGAACAACTTGTACAACCGTAACAATTAATTAAGAAAGTTCCCTCAAAATGGACAAAATATGTGTTATTATTATTATGTTATTATTATTTTTCCATTACTTACATGTGGAACACACACACAAACACATAAAGTGTTTATTGAATAATGTATTACTGCCCTTCTATCCACTTCTTTGATCTGTTAATTACGATAAACCTGCAAGGGGTCTGGTGATTAGTGGTGACACTGTCAAAAGTATTATTCTGGAAAGTGTCTCACTGAGGACCTGAGAGGAAGAAGACAACAAAGTGAAGCTAAAGTATAAAACAGAAGGCCTAAGGATTGTCTGACCTGATGACGGGGATAATCTTCCTATCAATTTCTCTTTCAACCATCGCAATGCATCTGAAGACTAGACTCGCCAATGAGAAGTTGAGTTTGAAACACTACAGTATACATGATACCCAGGTCATGGGTTATCATTCGTTCTTATTGTTGGCTTCTTGTAAAAGCGATTCTACTTATCAGCTGTTAAGTTTTCATTTACAATTACTGACAATTAAACTACTTTAATTAGTTATTCATGTAAAAGATGACCTACTCAGCACCACCGGAATACTCCAGAACTAATAACTATAGTATATCTCATTATCAGTCTTGAGGGCTAGTCTCTGTACACGCTAATCATGCACAGCTTTAACATGCTTAGAGCAGATAAAGATGTCTCTGAGCACTGAACTGACATCCTTTGCTAATGATATGTGTTGTGTTTTTATGTAAATTGAACAACTGACCTGGTTATTTAATCTTAAATCAGAAACTTTGTCCGTGAGAGGCTCCGGGTTGTCCGTGTGATGGTCTCCATCCCTTTTTAATGTGTTGTATTGATTTTCCAACTTCCTCACCATTTCTTTCAGTTGCTAACTGAAACTGTCAAACTTTCCATTTCACTCTCTCTTTCTTTCTCCATGTTAACCACATACACGTCAACTGTCCGGCCAATCGCACAACACTTTTCAGAGCGCAAATAAAAGACAGTTGGTTGAGCTGATGCATCGAGAACAAACCACCAGATGTCTTCAGTTGAGTTTCCGAGAGCAAAATGACTTCAGTTTGTTCGGAAACAAGAAAACTGTTTTTGGGAAGCGCTAAAAGGAAAATACGTTTTTTTTTTTTTTCTCATTACCAGTATAGGTGTTATTTTTCATCTACAAAGAAAAGTTTGGTCCTTTGATGTCACAACACTACATTTGTGTTTTTTTACTTTTTCTTGCAGTGTTACACTTTTTTCTGTCCTACATATTCATTCACATCAGATTTATTTGAGGGAAAAGATACAAGGAAAGTAGAGTTTGATTAGCCAACAATAAGCAGTTTACAAAAGCTCAACAAGGTTAGGTGTTTAAAAAAAAGTTCAGGCTGAATTGCATTCCTGAAATAGAGAAAACTATTTGGATTTCTCTTTACACCTGAAGAAAAGGCAAGTTTGTGTATTTGACTGCACAGCAATCCTGGACAAGAGGAGCTTTGTAAGGAAGCAACTGTAGCCTGGTGCATATAAATCATTTGCAATTTGATGGTTGGTAGTAAATCTGTTATCCTTGTGTCCAACAGGTGACCATGGCTTTGGTGAGGTGATGGCCACAGAGATAGTCAAATTACAGACTCTAAAATTAGGACTGGACAATCTACCTTGAGCTCAATCCTCACAAAGGCGAATGGAGAATTCAATACCACCAGACTAATGCATGTCTAATGTCAATCACCTGGTTCCGACAGTCAAACGGGGCGCCGGATCCTACGTCCCCTCTAGATCTGAAATAATTCATTAACATGCTAACTTGATCCTCACTGGCATGAGATAGGTTACATTTATTTATGTCTTCCATGTGATTTGTGAATCCATTGGAGCAACTCGCAATTGCGTTATTAGATTTAAAGCAGACTCTGAAAAGCAGACACGGTATTTAAAAACACCACATTCATCTGTGACACTCAGCCTGAAAGTTACACAGCAGATATAAATGCGGCCTCTGCTGCACATCAAAAAGCAGTTAACATTCTACTTTATGGAGTACGAACCATGTCCCCATGTGAGTAAGACTGCAACTACATCTAATGTGCTTATTCTACAACAGCATTAAAAATGTATCTTGTTCCTGAACACAAAGGTGGTGCTATCAAACTGCCCTTGCTAAGTCCAAGTTTGATACGAAAAAAATCCTCCATGTCTCAAAGACAAAAGAGAAGAAAAGAAACAAATTGCATGATTAAATTCTGCAATGAAGTAAATGTGCTAAACTAGTGCGCATCAGGGGCTGACAGCCAAGAATTCGATATGACAACTTATAGTGTGGAGAAAACAAAGACACAAAGAAGCACAGTTGACATCAAAATTTATCTCACTGAGGAGGAGTCTTGCTGAACATTTTCCTGATGGGAAGATTAGTTATAGTAAACAAGTTCAAATTCTATTGGCTTATGAGGAGCCATTTTCATCCAAATGGAGCAGAAGCTCTTGTGTTTGTGTCAATGCAGTCAAAGAGGAGCATCAGCTCTTCGACAGGAGCATGAGGCTGAAAGAGGTGACAGATGAGGACAGATTACTATGATATCAAAGGGTGGGTGGGTGGGAGGAGAAAAAAAAGTATTAAAAAAGGTGGGGGGGGGTGCTCACAAAGAGGACTGTAAACACATCACAATACTATCAAAGCATTCTGAATAATGTGATGAGATAATGAAGTGAGGTTGTCAGTAGAATTGATAATAAAATGCTTTTGTATAGTTCTGCATGTCTGAAAAAGATGGAATCAATGTGGGTGTGTCACACTTCATACTGAAGGTCCTGAAAAGGTTTGGGATCCTTCAGATTGTGAGGATGAAGAAAAGGCTTCAACTTTTCTTTGACAAACTAAATTCCAGGTGGAGACAGTACATTTAATCCACACATAGTTTGATACGATTCTGATCATACTGATTGGTCAAAACACATGAAGCACTATGAGGAAACACTGAATAATGCAGGTTGTCACTGAACAATATGAAACTTGAAGGTGTCTGTAAGTACAGTAGATCCAAATGTAGAACTGAAAAAAGTGCAATCATGAATAGAAAGGCATAAAAGCATTAAAGGCATATAAAACCATAAAGTGCTCTAAAGTCATTATTTGACATTAAAATCTATATTCTTCAATACTGCATAGAGACCCTTTGGACAAGATTTGTTGTAATATCTTTAGGTATTCATCAGGATGAGTTCTCAAGGCTTCATGAAGGCCATTTTAAAACTCTTCTTTGAATGCTGGCTGCCCTTTCCTCCATTTTCTGACCTGTTACCACTGATTTTCAGTCTAGTTTCTGTATAATTCATCAAACAGCAGCCTTTTCTCCCCATTTCCTGTCCTTAAGTATAAATTCTTGACAGCTTTCCTTCTAGACCATTCCTGATGAGGCTTCAGCAAACAGTAGATGGATCTACTGAAGGCCCAGATGCCTCTAAGGATTTTTCCCCACATTTTTATTTTCCCAATGAAAAATATCATTTCTACACACTCTTCATCAGTTTAATTTTATACTACTTCTACTTTTGTCCTTCACTGGTCCAATTTTCTGTAATACTTTGAGGACTTACTCGACAGACTCCTGATGACAGATTCCTTAATGATGGCACTTGCATGTTTGATGGGATACAGGAGCAAACTGGTTGATCAAATAAAGTCTAAAACAGCTGCTGCTAATCTACAGGGATGATGAGCGCTAAGAGACAGGAATTCATTTTAAGAACATCTTGGAGGACGAGGCAGATGTGCTTCTGTCTTCACTGACAGCACTGAGAATCTGTTTAGTTTCTGATTACTGTCCTGTGTGTTTTTCACATCTGGCAGACAAATACAACATCCTGGAGAAAAAAAACGTTAGAATGGAATTAGGGCTGTACTCCAACTATCAGATGGTGACTTATCAGTTAAAAAAGAAATAATACATCACTGACACATTATATGATGTAACAATATGATAATTCAACTTATAATAAGCCAGAGCAGCTTTACACGCATCAAATGAAGCTTCATGTTGCAAAACATGTTTTCACGGGATAAGAAACATTTGTGACGTGCATTTTCATTTCATACGCATTTCATACATTTATAGTGCCAGTCCCAAAGGACTTATTACTCAGCAGAAGAAAGGCCTTCTCATTTTAATGTGCAAATGATGTACAGCACTGCTTCCGCTGTCCTGGAGGGGTAACGCGAGCAACAGGAGGAGAGACTGTGACGGAAATATTTCTTTAAGTGAGCCAAGCTGCCACATCATTAAATGCTGATTTGTGAGCAGTCAGTGTGATGGTGCAGATGTAAAGACACAGTCTATTACCAAAACATCAATCTAAAGGGGGATAGATGTAATAGGCTATTTGATAATTTCAAGCCGAGCGAAGGGAGAAGATGAAACTGACTCCTGTGGGACTCGGGCCAACAATTTATGAGACGGCTAAGTGCTTAAAAACAAACTGCTCCAACATGATGAACTGTGTTTTATCATGCAGGCGTTTAAAGTGCAATCAACCAGGGTTCAATAGAAGATAGTTTTATTTTTATTAGATAGCTTTGAGAGACTTATGGGAAATTGGTTTCAACACAACTAAACCTCATCTGCATTCATATAGACCGAGCTACACTATGGACGACAGAAAACATGTCTGAAGAAGACGCTATGCTTCATTAATGACAGTAAAATAGTGACGGTGTAATACCTAAAAGAACTGTTATTTTATGACCCATTTTTTGTCATATAAAATGAAAACATTAAAAACACATAAGACGACAGGAAAAAGTGAATGTCCCTCACTTGACCTGGAGGACCTGTTGATTGGCTGTTTTGTAAAAGTAAAGAAACAATAATAAGCAAAGAAGTTTTGAATTTGCAACCAAGTGATAAATGCTTGTTATTTTATGAACTGAGCCACCATGCAAAATTAAGCTTCAATCGCCTAGAGACTTGTTTTGGATGTTAACCCAACAGTTATTAAATTTCCATTTATCATCACATCTTTAAACTCTGTGTAAGCTAATATATGGATAAAAAAACCCACAAGTTCCATTAACAACTTTTAACATAAGAAATGTGTACAGTACATGAGTAGCTACTACAATACTACTATTACTTTTAAACATTAGAAATATGGCAAATTTGTTCTGCAGATTGTTTTTCCATGTATATCGTTGAGCATCGTGCAGATATAAAAAAAAGACACGAGAAATTGAAATACATTAATAAAGTCTATTATTTTCCCAAAAAACTAAAAGATTCCAGTTTTTATAAAAAATAAAAACAAACAAACAAACAAAACAGGTGGTTATCGTGTGAAGATTGGTTTAGCTGTGACAGCATCTGGGTGACCCATTAATACAAAGAGAGAGATAATTAGATCAGTAAATGGTGCGAACTTTAAAGCAGCTATAGTGAACATTTGTGCCCCCTTACAAACGTTAATTTGACAATCTTGAATTCTGACAATTTTCTTAATTCTCTTCAAAGTAAAGGAAAAAACATTATTGAGCCAGAAATGTGAGGGCAAGAATGTAAAGAGTCATGAGCAGCGTTGACACAAGACATCTACGTTTGTGTACAAGCTATAGGATTTGTGACTGCAGCTAACCATAGAACATATCTCCATTTATCACCAAAAGTATGACATTATACTGGAGAATAAATGGCACTGAATTATTATTCTAAAACAAAAACACAACGGTGCAAGAATGACTTAATTCATACAAGGGGAAACCAATTCACACTACAGTTGGTTAACTGATTCTACAGACAGACCAGTCGAGGATGGACCTGTTAATGAGTTGTGATGGGCCTGTTAAGACATGAAGTGATGAAAAAACACAAGTTAATTTAACATAAAATGAAACCTCTTTCAACATAGAGCTTAATATAATCGCAGTTGAAGCTAAATCTTTTAGTATCTCAATGGATTCACTTTCATTTATGAAGAAAAGGAAGAAAATCAGAAGACAATATGATACTTTAGTTTTACTTAATGAGACTTGAATGTTTTTTTTCTTTTTGACAGTCAAGCGCTCTTCTATTTAGGTACTGTTTTATAGATTGTGAAATTAGATTCAGCCGGCAAAAAGCACAAATGTCAAACTCAACAAAATCTTCAGAATAGCATATTAAGAAAAAACATCAGGGTGAAAAGAATTATTTTGTAATAAGTATGGAAAAATACCTCAAAAAGTAATTTATGCATCTTATGTTTCTCTCTATAAATAATATAAAGGCTGACCTTAAACATACACTGATAAAGATGAGTGAGGAGAATGCAAGAATTGAAAAAAATTCTTTAAAATGCTACAAACAAAAACAAAACAATAACAGAACATGAATATTTATTCTTCAGCTTCTGCTCATAGACCACTCACAGTTTAGGCTCTAAGACACCACGACAGTCTAAAAAACTCTGTTGAACTGAATTGGGAAATAGAAAAATCTGCTTAGACTATGGAAGAAGAGAATCCAGCTCATCGACTCATGACCACAAATAGAAAACAGCCAGCTCATTCACCGCAAGTAAACAATGGAACAACACAAAATCTCATTCGTGAGGTTGCTGTTTTATTCTTGTGTTTGAAGCTAATACAGTTTTCACCAGAATCACTTTAGTATGACGCAGGTGAAAAATTCCTAATGTTCCTAAAACAAGACAAAAAGTTAATGCAGACATTAATATTTATATAAAAAAATCTGTTGCTGAAGATGATTAATAGGGTCTGACAGCATGAGATCATTGTTAGCAGGGTATGAGAGAAAATCAGTCCCTAGATACAAAGAACATGCTTATGACCTTTATTATCTTTGAGAACTTCTAAATATCTCTAAATAGGCATATTTTTGAAAATATGGCCAGGGCTTGAGGGGTTAAAGACTATAGTTGTTGGAAGTGGTCATTGGTTCAGGCAATAAAAACTACTTCCAGTGCAACATATTGCATAAAACCCCATCTGAGCTTTGGCCTGGTGTTCCACCAACAATCCACTCATCAAAATGGAAGTCAATTTAATGCTGGACAAAGTTGTTCATATTTCTAATGACCATTTGTATGAACCATACAGCTGAGGATCAACCACAAAGCGATAATGCCACATGTTGATGTTAAAACATGTTGATGTATCCTCTGGGCTATATTTCAGAGATATATTTCGGAATGCAACTAAATAACCAGAAGCCAAAATGTAATATTAACACTATTATTGGCGCCCGTAATTTTGGAGCCTTTTGAGTTGGCCCGACTTCCTATAAAACATCTGAAATCATCTGTAATGACCCAAACTTACAAAGAAAGAAAAGAAAATATGGGAAAAGAATCAATAGAAATGCTGCAGGCTTTTCGGGGCAAATGAGGATATATCAGACAGTGACTTGGGTGAAGGAGAATAAATGAAAAACATACAGTTTCAGATGAAAAACTGTATAAGATCCAAACAACTAAAGGCTGCACTTCAGAGTTGGTTAAAACTGATGGGAAACTGAACAGCTGCATAATTTAATTGATCCCACATGTAACACCAAGCACAGAACTCAGAGACAAAAAGAAAAAAAAAAGAAAAACTCAGTGTAAAACTGTTAATGGTTACAGCTCTTTGAAACAACAGAGGCATGAGATTAGTGTTTTTGGATTTAACATTTAACCCACTGATGTGTGGCTTGATACTTCGGGATCAAAGCTGCTTTTACTAAGCTGTGGGTCTTGTATTGGTTCTAACGTTCATTAAGATCTACCAGACCATTAAAAGCCATTGTTGCAAAATGAAATTCCAACTGGGAAGACGCTATAATCAATAGCATGACCTCCATCATTACTTGCTAAGGGTTGATTTCACAAATCAAACCTTCCACTCCTTGTCTAAGTTTACCATTCATTGCCCTTTAATACCTTTGCACACATCTTTTTAACGCAGCAGTGAACATGCTTAATATGTGTGTTTATTATCCTTCTGGTAAGGTTTACCTTCTTCCCAGCTCTACTTTATCTTCACTTTTGGTTTATTGTAATAAGACAAGCTTGAAGGCAAATCCCCAGCTTTTAAGATTATTTGTGCTATGAGAGTGGAGGGGGAAGACTTAGAAGAAGAATAATCAAAGAAAGCCACTACCTTTCCAATGAAGACTCTCCACTGAGCACCTTATTTCCTCCTCATGAATGTCAGAGCAACGAATGGAGACGCTGCTCTGACAGCACAAATGATTGATAGAAATATTTATGCAATATGTTTCAATACATTATTAAAATATGCACAAACCTAACCTATCATGAAACCAGAAGGAGATCGTAAAATGTCTGAGAGTTGAGGGATTAAAAAGTTGCAAATCCTATAAAACATGGCCTCCCAAGTTAACCAAGATTTAGAAAGTGAAATATTCAAACACACTTGCTAATGTTTAATACTGGATTACTGAACATAGTTACATTAGACTATTCTTGAGCTGCCTTAAAGGAGTCTGCTGTTTTACAAGTAGTCTATACACAAGCAAAGCCTTGCTTAGTACAAGACACACAAACTAAATATTTTTATCGATGCCTGAAGGACAGTTTGACAACCTCTAGGAAGAAAAACAAGCTGGAGCGCTTCTTTAAATCTGTTTTCTGTCTCCTTTGAAGTTTAAACTGTCAGAATAAAAAAAAAAACACCCTGGTCTTGTTCAATTCTTATGCTTCAGAAAAAGTTGTGGGACTGTCATTCTTTGTTGTAGTAGCAGTGCTTGAGGTACTCATAGCTTGTTATATTATTCCATGCTTGGAGAGAAAACAT
This sequence comes from Pseudomugil tenellus, assembly GCA_037177515.1. NCBI lineage: Eukaryota > Metazoa > Chordata > Actinopteri > Atheriniformes > Pseudomugilidae > Pseudomugil > Pseudomugil tenellus. Next base: position 13,512,716 of record JBAMHX010000008.1, on the reverse strand, counting down.
CTTTGATGGTCACGGTTAGCAAACAGCTGAAAAAAAAAACACACCAAAAAACTCCTCAAGCTAACAGCTAACTGTGAGGCATTATGACGACTACTGCTTTCCACCCACAATTCTGTTTCTCTGAAATAAAGTAAATGTCTATTAAATAATCCTGAAAGTATCATCAGTTTCATATCTTTTAATTGGTGTTGATACAACTCTTCAAGCGACTCAAATTTCTCTTCAAGACAAGGATTTATAAATATATGAAAATCCTCATATCAGCTTATTATGGTGAAAAAAACCATTTTTTACTTTTGTGGTGTTTAGAAATTAAAGTCTAAGCGATTCCAGTTCAATGAATCTGCTTGCTGCTGGTCAGAGGACTTCACACCAAAACTCCTGAGACACTGAGGTATGCCTCCCCGACTCTCAGCTCAAACTGTGGGTGAAGGCTTTTGTCTCTTATCCTCTCCATCCAACTCGCACACACCCACATACCCTTCCATTAGACGAGCTCTGGGGACCGTAGCAAGTTTCACATCAAGTAGTTTGTCTGCCAGGCAAGGTCTTTCCTGCATCCCATTTACTAAAAACAGAAGCATAATTACTTCCTTGAGATCAATAAAAAATGATACACGCAACAAGAAACAATGCAGCTCAAGGTGGGCAAAGAGGAAGTAAGGTTAGGGGAGCAGCAGGAACTTTACTGTGAGTGTTGAGTGTATTAATTACATTGACTTCAGAGACTAAGGACACAATAAAGGAAAAAAATGTCTTCATCAGCAGTTTCAACTCATGCCCAGGAGGCTCTGGGTTACTTCTGCCAGCAAAAACATCTGCTAAATAAATGAGTGTGGCCTGCAAAATGAACAAAAGGACTCCTATCAACTGAAAAACAGGCGTAGTTTTTCTTTGCGATAGGATAATCCACAGAAGCTGCAAATGTGTCAGGTAGTTAGTAAAAGCATTGAGTCTATATTAGGAAACTCTGTATATGAGGATGTATACAACCACCATTCTCCTCCTTCCCCCTTTTGGTTGCTGAGGTAACATGATCAGCACTCCATCACCTTGACTACCACAAAGCAATACAGCTAACTCACAGCAGACTGCAGCGAGGGGATTAAATTGTTGTGAATTTTCTCTGGAAAACTAAAAACAGTTTCAACCTAAATATTATTGTCATGCTCAAACTCTTGTTTCAGATATAGATTCTTGCTTCTATTGATTGATATTAGCGCAACTCACTGAAGGTTTAAAATGTACCTTTCCCTTAAAAAAACTCACAAACTACACTTTCTGGTTTCTGGATTAAAAAAGGCAGTGCACCATAAAATGTTATTTGAGCTGTAAACAACAACATAGAAACAGAGGCCTTAAAAATGGCAGGAATAAATATTATTTTCATTCATGTCAAGAAACAAGGTTCTGGCCCTGGAATTAGCTCGTTATCTCACCATGCTGCTGACTATTGCAGCAAGTGACAGCACCTTATCAGGAGCTACCAATTACAACATGGGGATCTTATCAGCGGTAGCCAATTAGAACCTGGGGAGCTGCTGTGAGGAAATGTCAACAGCTCAGTGAACTTGCCAGGTTCTTATCTGGCCACGCCCTTTCCGTCCAGATGCCTTTCCTCGGGTATGTCACAGTAACGACAGCCAATTCAATGTTGTGACAAGAAAAGCTGAAGGAATTGCAGGGTCTCAATAGAGCAAACCTCCCAGAAAGACACCACCCTTCTGGAAAACTGCCATCTTTTTTCTACATTTTTGACAGCTGATGACTAGAAAGCCAAGAAATATTTCGTTTTTTTACTTCAGCTGTGTCCCCACTGAATTCCAAAACATATAGTAAATGTTAAAAAATAAAACTAGTGAAAAAACAGGTCAGATTTATACAGCTTAAAAGAGTAACATTTTTATTCATAAATTCTTCACATGAACGACAGCAGAACAAAGCATCTGTTAATATCTGTAGAACAATCTCCACAGAGGAATAGATTACATGCTCCTAAAACTTTCCACAGCAGCCAGAGACCTCTTAACCAGAACAAATGCACTTGGTCTGCATGTCCATCTACTTATGAAGTATTCATCTGATTTCATTTAGTTTTACATAATGACTTTAAATTAGACAGACTGTACTGGTAAAAACCCAGAGGTATTTGTGACATTGTCTTATTGTTGAATAGATGGTTTCTTTCTAACTGTTGGATCAAACTGTTGTACATAAATCTGCATATTATCAAATTCATTTCTGTGTCACGATGTTTGACTCTTTTGCAGCACAAAGTTATATCTAAGATGATGGTTGCATGGAATGTAAACCTCACCAGGGGAAAAGATACTCTGGAAAAATAAGATTGGATACGACGCTTTCACTGTCACTATGCTGTCCTGTAAGTGCAGACAGGCACTTTTCTGTCACATGTGATCAACAACGCATCACTGACCTTTAAACTTAATGGAGAAACATGACATTTTGGAGACAGTTAAGATGACATAGAAGATTAAAGCCAAAGGCATGAGCAAGCAATGATTAAAAACAGGAATGAATGAATGAATTAATAAATCAATCAATAGTGGTGCCTTCTCTGATAAGTCTATGTGAATGGAGGTCATTGCAGATATTTCTCTTCTTTTTTTAATGACAACATGCTTGACTGGAGTCATGGGAGATAGTTAGAATGGATGTAACGCTGCAGCAAGACATAACTTCTGTCCCAGTGTGGGAAAGCATGCTTACACACTTCTCCACAGCACACTTAGAGGTTAACCGCTGACCTTTAGCATTAAACCCTGAATGATAATACTCTGTATTAAACTAGACTAAGCAGTTGGGATTGAACATGTTCATGGAACACTGGCTGAGTCATTTGTACATGTTTATTTATAAAAATCAGTCTGGACAAACTCCCATAATTTCCCTGCAAAGTGATTTCACAGTTTATTTTATATTCATTATCTAATATCGTCTCTCTCTGTCTCTATTAAACAGTGCGGCAACGCTGACCTGCATTATGAGTGAATAAATGAACACTTGTCTCCAGAAGTAAGCTTTAAAAAAACAAGAGCATGTTTTGTTTTTTTTTTTACATTTTTTATTTCACAATCTATGCAAATGTTTAACAAGTACTAAGAACAACCACTTTTATTGGGCCAGGTCAAGCACAACAACCAGCCGACCTGTCGAACATAGATATATTTTTTTCCAACTTTACATGAGAGTAACGCCTAACTGTAAACATTGCCATAACCTTGCAAAGAAAGATCTGCACTCGTGGCACCATGTAGAAAAAAAATAGCATCACCAAGCGTCATGGGCAAGTCTAGTCCTTCTCTCCTCGATGACCCGTCCAGCTGCTATGAAAGCACACTCACTACTGCTGCTGCTGTACACTTACACTTAGCACCGAGCAGGGCAGACGTGCTAGTAGCGGCAGCATATTTTCATGTTGCCTCCACCAGCTTAGGGCATCACATCCATTGGTGTCCTTAGTGGGGTTAATGCAGAGGTAAAACTTGATTTCATCTTCATCTTCCTCATTTTGCTCTCACATTTTGGCACACATTCTAATGAGTGCTAATCTCTTTGGTGCGGGTAGCTGGGGCTCTGGAGCAGGTGCCACTGCAGCACTCGACACAGCTGCACAAAGCTATAAAACTTGCTCATAAGCTATTGGTAACCTACTTATACAAAAAATGACTCCATGATATAAGCAAAAAGACAATTGGGCTTATTAACCTACCAGAATGTGTAGGCTCCTCTTCCTGCTGCCGAAGTGCATTCTCCTCCTCTCTAAGACGTCCTATTTGCATCTGCACCTGTTGCTGGATGTCAGTCCTCTCAGCAGGACTAAACATCCTAACTGGTTGAACTTTGGCCATAAAAAGATGGCCATTTTATGCAGTGGATAAGTTTCAGTTTTCTTTGTTACTCGCTCAAGGTGTCGTTGTCGAATGATAGCATGGTATGGAGTATCAGTAATATCAGGCTGGCAATGTCTTTTTAATTTGTTTGCCCAGAGAATGACAAGGTGCAGTGTCAAGTATTTGTCCTTTTCTAGCTCCTTTTGTGCTCTGCTGAATGGACGCAGAAATTCCACCAGGAATGTTACAACATCTGGAGAGACATTGTGTAATGTTGCGTTCTCTCGACGGCTTTGAGGAAGCTCCTGTAACTCTGTAAACTGACTGAAATGACTCCAGTTTGAGGAAGACTGTGCTGTACCTGGTCTCTACCATTTGTTTGACAGTTTTTGGCAGTTAGCTAAACTGGTCTGATTGCCTTATGTAGTGGGCTATAGCTTTGGCTGCAAGCAGGGTCTCTGCAACTTCTGGGACAGCTTAAGCCAGCTCATCTGTGTTTATTGCATGTCGGAGGACTGTGTTGTACAGGTGATCTTGACAAGTCAGGTGCAAGTATGGACGTAGAGCGGCAACCATGTTTGCGTCTTGGTCAGTGACCCAGACAATGTTCTTCATAACTGATGCATCAGAGCCAAGGATGGCGATTAATTGCTGCTGTAGCTCTTTTAGGATATTATCCCCAGTTTTGGCACGATGTTGGAAGCATGTTGTGGTAAGTAGCTTGCTTTTCATTTTTAAATGTTGGTGTAACGTAGTGACATGTTATAGCTCATCTGTCCACATATCTGTAGTCATTCCAACCTTTATCAGCAACATGACCTCCTTTATCCCCTCAACTGTTGCCCCTCTCCTTTCACTCGCCATGTGTTTGATTTGCGGGTGACTATGGTGGGGTCAGGAGGTAGTTGATATGCTGAAACAGGTCCATGTTTTGCAACTTAATCAGCTCTTAGGCTAACAGTATAAAACCAGCACCCCTTACAGGAGTCCCCTTGGGGACACGGTTGAATTCATTCTGCAACTCCACAAAGACTGATTGAACAAACCCCAATGCCCCTTCCAACACCCTGAAGATTGTGTAGCGCTGGTTTCACAAGGGGAACAAAAATCATACTGCTCCTCATCGATATGACACAATTTAACAGACACTCTTCACCAGGACAACTGAATAAATGAGAAAACAGAGTCACATCCATAACTTTAAGTAACTCAGAGCAGATCCCTGGGACCCTGCCAAAGAGGAGCTTTTTAACCACCTAGGGGATTTCAGCCTCAAAGTCAGAAGGTGTGTTGGTATAATTCAGTAGGTCTTCAAGTAAAATTTTCTCTGACCCGCAACATCCCAAGTTAAGGCCAACAGACTCCCATCCCCATCGTACACAATTTTATTGGCCCAATGCTTTCCCCTCCTGAGCTATTGGATGGTGGACCAGATTTTCCTCAAAACTATCTGGAAATAATTCTCCACGGTTTCTTTAAACTCTAGTCACACTTGAGTTTTTGGCTTAGCAACAACCAAAGCTGTGTTTTACTTACACCGACAATACCTGTCAGTTCCCTCCAGTGTACCACAGGCTAAATACGCCCAATAGGACTACTTTTTCAGCTTGATGCAATCCTTCAATGCTATTGTCCACCAACGATTACTGCCATGTTATGCACCAATAACCTTATCACTACAGCTGTGGTTGGCTACCTCAATAATAGAGATGTGGAATACAGCCCACTTAGACTCAATGTCCCCTAGCTCACTCAGTACATGGTTGAAGCTCTGCCAGAGATGGGAGTTTCTTTCAGGGCACTCTGCCAGCCATTCCCAGCAGACCCTCACAACACATTTCAGTCTGCCAGGCTTCAACAGCATCCTCTCCCACCATCTAAGCCAACTCGCAACCATTAAAATAAGTGGTGATCATATGACAATTCTAACTCTCTCTTCAGCTTTGTTCAAGACATGGGCGCAAGTCCGATGACATGACAACAAAGCTGATGAATGAACCTAGAGCGTCCTGCTGGCAAGTGCTCATGTAGACACTTTGATATTTGAACATGGAGTTTGTTATGGGCAATCAATGAGGGCAGTCCCAGTCACTACCCTTCAAGCCTGACGGTCATTCCCCACATGACAACTGTAGCCCCCAGCAAAATTAAGTAGTCCCAGGAAGGACTCTCTCCAAAATTCCATCCAAGAACTCCAATGAGGGTGAGTACTCTAGACTGCTGTTTGGAGTGTAAGTGCAAACAACAGTCAGGACCATTCCCCGTGGTGGAAGGAAGCTACCCTCCACTAGGGTAAACCTTAATGTACAGACACAAAGTTGGACTAAGTGAATATGCCCGTACCTGTTCGATATCTCCCACCAGGAGCAATTCCAAAATGGAAGACGATCCAGCCCGTCTGGACAATGATTCCAGAGTTCAATTATTTACAGAACTGCATCATTTCGCATACCGGTTCAGCTAGGTCATGATTGTCCCTGGCCTTTTCAAATGGCTCCTCCACCAGGCACTTGCACTCGTAGTTCACTTCCAGGTCTGACTATATAGAAAGGCCATGGTGACTTTAATACAGGATAACCTGGATCCGATGTTCTCATATTAGATGGACCATTTAAGCTGTCCTTTGGTCCCTCGTTTGAAGCCTGTTTGCCACTGGTGACACAACCAAAGACGTAAAGCCCCAGACAAAATAGCTTTTGGGTTCTTGAAGTTAAACAAACTACTGCACTGTAGTAAGGTGGTCGCTAAGTATCCAAAAATATAGAAACTTTGGAAATACGCAGAAAAAAATGAAAACATGTTTTTAACACAAATCAAAATATTATAGAGTAATGCATAGAAAAGGTTCACATGAATTAGATGTAGTGTAAAGTTGTAGACAAAGTGTGAAGTTGCTTAAAAGAACAACAAAAAACCAAAACACTTTCCTCACACAGACTTTGACAAACTGCTTAAACACTATTCCATTAAACGTTATTATAACAGTGCTGTGAATTTAATAACCTTAAATCATCTAGTGTGCTGACTTCAGATCAAATCCATTAGCACTGCTTCTACAAAACCAACACCTGAGGGGGAACCAAAGCAAAGTCAAGAGGCTATTAACAAAGCTGCTGCTTTGTTGATGTAGCTTTGATAATGCCAGAACAACTGATACATATAAAAGCTAACATTTGGTGGGGAGAGGGGATTGTTTTGACAGTATAGTTTGTCAAGCTCATTTGATCAGCTTTACTTGCAAGTTTATTAAAAATACTGTGACAAATTAACTTGAATGTACTTCAGTCAAATGATACACATGATTATTAATTATTTTCTATAGATTATATTTCTTTCAGCTACAAAAGCTTCTTTATTATTTTAACTCATGTCTAATTTATCTCTGTAGTTTGTGGAGTGAAGTTCACATTTCTTGCAGTAAACTGCAGCCCTGTGCATTACTGCCCAACTGTGAGGACGAAATTTGCATTACTGTTTGAATTTCAGGTCCCCAACCTGTGTAAGCATTATATAGGAAAATTGAACTCAGTTAAGTGGAAGCAGAAGTGAAAGTAAGACTGGTCACATTGCCAGAGTATATTCTAATGGTTGGTCTTTCTTGCATGATTGGGATGCTTTAAAGTGGAGCAGAAAAAAGAAATGTTTCTAGGATCGTAAAAGACTCTCCTTATCTGCCAGGTTGCTTAAATTGCAGAATCAAAGGATGTATGTAATTTAGTTTGTGTTGGCAGCCATTGCAAGGGAGCAGTGAAATTGATGCTCCTCTCAGATGAATTTTGAGAGAGAAAAAAAAGGATCACTATAAACATGATGGTCATAAAATATGTGCAAATAAATGAAGAGTGTAAATACTTGATACGTTTACTATGACTGTGCAATAGAGACAAACAAATTAGATCATACTCATGTAGTTTACACTTATTCTGAGCATTCTGCACTCTGACATGAGAAGTTTGGAATGTAAACATGCCTACATGTTAAATGCCTTTTTTTTAAAAAGGATCTAGAGCGCATGATCGACACAGCACTCTGGCACTCAGGGTTTTAGAAATGCAGGGAAGGATGTACCATCTGTCAAAGTGTAATCCCACTTCTTCAATTTTCTCTAACATTCTGTTATGCTGTTTGCAAGGAGTATAGTTAACAACCAAACTTCTGAAAAGTTCTGACAACAATAAACACTCATTAAGTTTTTTGTACGAGTATCAAATTATGTTTAAAGATAAATGGGTAGGTGGCATGTTCGCCTAGACAGGCCAGCAAAAGAGTGGCAAGTCACAAGGTTGAGAAAGTCCACAATAACTGACTGTTTATCAGTGACGTAACACAGAAACATGACCTAGCTGCAGTATGGAGCCCATCTGCAGCAGCTCATGTATCTTTGTAAACAGCTGATTTTTGCCAGACTGCATTATAGGTAGATTCAAACCTAGCTTTTCCAACAAGACAAAATAATAAAAAAAAACATTTTCACTTTTAGTATGGACAAGACAGGCCAGAGCCAAAAACAAAAAATGTATAGCACTTCATTGTATTGTATACAACATTCTTCCTGGAAGTATCAAGTGATCCGCCAATCTAACGGCTCACAATTCACTTTTATGATTTAGGCTTATTTAATTTATTTTTCCTTGTTCGATCCTTCCCGTAAGAAGCCTCGTACACAGATCCCCTCTTGAAAATAGCAGGCAGAGTAATGATGAGGAAAGACACGAGACATGCTCATCACACTGGTTTGGAGTGCTAATGTCAGACTTTGAGATGTAGATAGAGTGGATCAGTTAACCCTCCTGGAGGCTTTGAGAAAAGACAGAAGACAGAGAAGCGAGGAAGAAATGTTTATAAAAGAAAAGATGAGCTGCAGGGGAAATGTTTTGAATACGCTGCTGTTGGAGCAGCGCTGGTCCAAAATAGGGAGATTCCTGTAGAGTATCAAGAGATTACTGATGTTAGAATCAACAATGACAAAAATGATGTGTCAAAAAGTTTTGTTTTGGTTTGCTTCTTCTTCCAAACTCAGCTAAGGTTCACGCTTGATCATCTCACCCATTGCTTGCAGTAGCAGAATAGAAGAACTGTCACAGTTTGAAATACTACAGAGGTTGGCTAAAACCAAACTTGCACCACTAAAAGTAGAAAAACAAAGTTAATCTCCATCAACAAAATAAATAATTCATCGAGTAATTCAACCTATCTGAGAGTGCGGCTTTTCTTTGGTGATTTGGATGTAGCTCATGTAAAATCGGAGTCACTGGTGTCCTGCTGAAAAACACCGGAGATAAAAACCTCTCAATAGTCCTTACATTTGTAATTGGACCATCTGAGCCCTTATATCTTGGGCCAGTCTTCTTGGTTAGAGAACATGCACTCAAGAGGAAATGGCAGATTTTATTTCAGCTAAGTGATAATGAGGATAGGAAGGCTGAAACACACCGGAAGTTTGAGATAAAAGGAAGCCGCTGGAAACCTCTGGGTATTTTAGCTACAGCAGCTTTAATGCTAATGCTATCATATTTTTGTGTAATATGTGTAAAATTATTTGCAGCAACCCAGCCGCCACTTAAAATATTTCCAAAATCTGATGTTCAATGCTAATGAAGCCTTAATTAAAAATAAATACAGTTTGTTTTAAGACTTCCCTACAGTTGAAAGCAGAGGAGAACCACGTTCAACCAGCAACTGTTTGCTTTGATCTCACATAAAATGACAATAAAAATGAAATAAAAAGCATATGAAGAGCTTTGTTTTTGCTTAAAGCTTTAGCCATTAGCTTTATCTCGAGTGTGTATATACACACATACACACACCCCACAAGAGTGCCTTCTGGAAACTGAATTATTTAGGTCTTACATTTGTAGGATTTGCAAGATGAGGTGAAATGGCACTAAATCCCTGACCACTGCAGCATAAAGAAAAGAGGCAGAGAGCAAGACAGCAGAGTTTAAAAGAAATGAAAAAAATGCTTGATGTTTTTTGTTTCCAAGCATGAAGTCCAACTTAAATTCCTTAATCATCAGTGAAGTATATCAAAATGATACAATCTGATAAGACAACTTTGACCTGGATCAAAAGCAGTTACATGGTTTTAACAAATGTACATACTAAGAATACAGCGTTCATCCAGATATATGAGCATCAGAAGTCATTATGTCTCTCAGAGCATCAGTGAACACAGTTGAGCTGTTGTGTTGAAACAAAGACAGACAAGCCCCAAATGAACGAGAAAGGTTGACCCTTGTGCAGCTTGTCACGCAATGCAGTTTCTATTCTCTCTGACTTAAAATACTTATACTGACTGAGCACTTCAGGAGCATGCAGCTGCCAGTTCCAGACAGCAACACTTCAATGGTCTTTATAGTTCTGAGCATGGCAGCATGCATACTGTTTGTTAGCTAAATGACTTTATTTTGATGACAGTGTTTTGTTTTGGGCCTCATCCATCAGCATCGTTCTAAATCTTGCGTCACCATGGGGCTTCAGCACTGCAATGACTAACATCCAGCTGTAGATCTCCATTCTCAGCGCACGGCAATCACAACAGTTCACTGACTTACAGGCATACGCCTCTATGCATAGTCATACATCACAGTGGATTGTCACCCTTGACAGTTTTAGTATGTCATTTCATTATTTACCTTTCAGTGACTCGTTGCCTGCAAGCAGTGAGTGAATATAATCACATGACATTATTTAAAGCTCAAATTCGTTACTTCCAAAAAAATAAAAAGGCTAAAAAGGGACAGTGGTACATTTAAAAGAGAAATAAAAGGAAACTTTTACAGTCATTTCTTAAATATATCAAATATAAAACCACATTCTGTTCCCAGAAGTAAAGCTTTCTGCTATTTTGTTGCTCCACACAGAAAAACTCAGTCAGGCTGAAAACCATTTATCACAAGGAAGCCAGAGTATAAAGACAAGGTATGAAGTACACACTCGCAGACCTTGTACTGACAAAATAGCTCTGACAATTTCGAATACCAAGCCTCAGCAGAGATTTCCCACATAGGTCTCAACTATAAAATGTGCTCATCAGATGCCAAAACACAACAATTGTTTGCCACAGCAAGTCATCACAGTGGTTAGCAACAATAAGTAGCAAACTGCACAGTTTGTGGTACAAACTAAAGCACTGAGAAAGTGTGGTGGAAGGATTTTCAATACAACATCATGCCAGACGATGCCCTACTGAGCCCTACGGAAACCTTCTGGTTTCTGGGAATCTCCATGCTAATCTGATAAAAATTGTTGCACATATTTTCCCACAGACAAACTTCATATTAATACAGTTTCACTGGAGTATAGTGTATGACTACAGGCTCAAAACAAATGCACAATTTTGTTTATAGTACTCAGCGTGTATACATATGGGGATGTGTTTATATCTGTCCCTTTGGTGAATGCTGTCATGCGTTTTTGGCTGTGCAGAGCTTTGTGGAGAACAGAAAATGATTAATTTTGCATCACATGGACCCTTGCGGCTACCTAGGCATGAAGGGTAGAGTGCAATCTTTGCTACCAGTGCAGTACTTAAGAAAAGAGTCAAAGAACAGTTCATAATCACAGAAACGGAGCCAAAGATTCAAACCGGCTGCCAAATGTAAACTAAAACATTAACTGGTCTACAACATTATGAATCTGTGATAGATTGGGTGTGCTTTTCATTAATGACCAACATGACCACACTGGTCCTCCTAGTTAAGGAGTGGGATGCCAATCAAGTGTAAAAATGGCCAGAACTCTTCCTCCTTATGTGCTATATCTCCTCAACCTGCATATGTCTATAAACATATGCATGAACTGTTGAAATGAAGGGTTGAAGGGTCATTGTTGTTGATATGTGTTTGGAATACAGCAGTGGATATATATA
>JBAMHX010000008.1:13480228-13500194 GCA_037177515.1 Pseudomugil tenellus | reverse complement strand
AAAAAGTAAAAGTCTAGCTTCTTTATTATAATAAATATATAAAAACTTCTCATCATGTTCCTACTGGGATGAACAAATACACACTTCCTAATACATCTCATTTTGTTGCTGGCCCCTCATGTATTATTGTTTTCCCTCAGTCAGTGGCATTAACCTTTTCCATACATAGGATATGTAAGTTCTTGCAAAAAGCTTTACGTAATTTGTGTAGTGAGAGAACAATTCTTTCAGCAGCTAAATTAGCGCCCGTTATCTTGATTTTTGTGCTACAATTGAAAAGATTTTAATTAACATAGTTCTAGTATTGGAAATGCTTTTGGACAAATGCATGCACAATGCGTTGTAAATATACATCTGCTCTGATCACCATTTTATATTGTTTCCAGTCTAACAACCTTGTTACATTAACGCTTAAAATCCATTCAAGCAAGGGCCAAATGTTCCCCTTCAGAGAGCTTTTCAGAGCTTGTAACTGCACTGAGAGGAAGACTCACAGATAAAGCAGATATGTTTCATACATGCCTGTGCCACACCCTCCCCCTGCCAAAAAACCCCCAAAATGAAGCAAAACATTAAAATAATGAATGTGCACTTTTATTGACCCTTCAGTGACCGCACAGGCCCAGAGTTTTAGTTAAAACCTGCTGCAGGCTCAGTCCATGCACAGTGAGCAAAAACACCTCATTACTAAAGTTGACAGGACCTCCCACAGCCATGTAGCCCCCCTACATCTCCGGCCTATAAAAACTGGCTTAAATACAGAGCTTTTCAAAAGTTCTCTCAGAAGTACTTTAACGTGTCCTTTTCTGTCCAAATCCCACTTTTAATTTCCATTTTGACATACTGAAACTTCTCTTTTATTCATTCCCATCCCTGCTTTGATCTGTAAAGCACACTTTATGTTGTTTTCAAAACCACACGCAGAGATCATCATCAGCATTACTTTACCATAACAGGGATGAGATAATGACATCCAGCCTGGCACATTTGCTCCTCTAACTGACATTTATACTCATTTTAAGTAGAAATACTGCTCTGCCTAAAAAATGTGTATCATTTGAAAATGTCATTCTGTCCACCACCTGCAGCTTAAACACAGCAGGACTTAAAGGGGAAAATGGCCATCTATGCCTGTGTTGTAAAACGGAAGAAACAAAGAAAATGGATTGAGGAAATCCTTAGAGTGCCTGCTGCCTCAAGGCTCCATTTGCAATAGATTGTTAAGATACAACAACACACACTCACACATACTGTAATTGTTGATATTGTTCGTGCATTTTTTTTTTGCCTATTATTGTATTTGCTTGTTATTTGCATCCTTGTTGTATATACTGGCAACCTTGATATAATGAGTTTGTTATCACTCTGTCTACTACTACAAGTATGGAGAGGAAGAACAAAATATAGAGGAAAATGAAGGCTAAGTACAGCAGTAAACCATTTTTTTTTAATTCTGTGCCACGAGAGAGCAGGTCTCAGACAAGCACGGCACTTATCTTTTTTTTTTTGGTCACAACAGAGTAGGTACATTTTATCAGGCAGCCATGATTCCCACTCTTCTGGAACCTTTTTATACCAAACTACTTAAAGTATAATTAGTTACACCAAGTCTGTGTATCAAGTGGGTGAGTATTTTTATACTGAGTGAACAGAATATGAATTCAACTTTGAATGTTTCCACCGACTGTTTACAGGAGGTTCACGCTCCTAATTAGTGCATACATTAGGCTGCTTGATGTTTGTTGTCATCGTGACAACTTAAAGACAACCATAAGAGAATCACAAGTACAGAATGACTTGAATTTCTTATTGTCAATCAGACGGTAAAGCTGTATGCAAGTGAAATTTGTTTCTGTGATAAGAATGACACATTTCAAGCATACAGACTAAGCTGTTTATCCCTCAGCACATTCCAGTCCTCCAGTTCGTGATAATGCACCAGACAACTGGTTATCAAACGCCAAGAAAAACCCCCAAAAACTACTGATTTACTGTACAATGTTAAAGAAAAGTGTATTTCTTTACAACTGCTTACAAACAAGCATTATGGGTCATCATGTGTAACAGTATGAGTAAAGAAAGAAAAAGGAAGTCCCTCTATTAGCCATTAACACTCCGTCAATAAGGACTTTAAAGAGTTAGCGCTCCATGAAATGGCTGAAGAACCTCATTTTAACTGAAAACAATCAGGGCACAATCAGACATCGGAATCCAATAAATCCTTTATTATGGTTGATATAGACCTCAAAAAATGTGCTAAACCTTTAGAAACATCTCTAAGAAGGGTGAAAATGTAAAAAATACAATCTTTTCCTCTTGAATTGAAAAGAACAGAGTGGGAAGTTCAGATAACTCTTAGCTTTAGTGAGAAGGCTGACAGTGGCAAGCAGAGATGAAACCTTTAGTTTTTAGCTGAGTATTAACTAATTGTTCTAAATGATTTGTTCTTGCACTTTTAAAAAATATTTCTCCTTCTCTTTTTGTTCTTGCAATGTAGCAAACCTAAAACATGCTCCATTCCAGTCACAACAATCTTAGCAAAAATGAAAGAAGAAATCCTCCCAAGCTGCACTGGCAGAGTGATTTCATGTTAGAGTAATGACATGACAGTTGGCTGTCAGTACTGCAGAGACAAATCAAAAGACTGAGTGCTTATTTCTCATTTATATTTAATTAAAGCTTTGAAAATGGTGCACAATTCCCCAAATTTGCACTTCATTTTTCCCATCATGCAGTACATTTAAAGCATTGATCGCACTATTCTTTTTTAAATCGTTATGTCATTATATTTCTGTCTGTATATGGACTGTACTGAATTTTTAAACATTAACAGAACTATTTTCACAGACTACACATTTTAAGGCATTAACCGTCGCCTGTGCTTCATTCAGGTCACTTTTCCATGAAAAAAAGATGTAATCTGAATACAAGATACTGATTTATGGTGTGCCAGACAAATCCAAGGAATTATGTGCATCTATCAACATTAAAAGAAATCAATCATTTGCACAGATCCTGTAATTTGTTAGACAGTCATCTGTGATATATTGCCAAACTATAGTCAAACTTGGTCTGTGAATTAAAAAGTCATTTAAGTTATCAAGGCGTGAACTCATCCATGTAAAGACGTGAAGAAAAGATGAACAGTCGATTAGGGTTGCGTTAATGTAGAGTATTAATCCAGACCAATTAGCATCGCCAAGGAAGCAGAGAAGATGCGACAACACCTCTTTGTCTAAAGGGCCTTCTTCTTTCCACTTACAAAGCAATTAATTAGTTGGTACTTCTTAATTCTTTAATTAGAAAGTCCTTCTTTAATTTGACACATTACCAGGCGACCCAGCACTTACTCAAATTGCTGTTTAATTATAGCACACTCACATAAACACATGGACACATACATCATTGCGTGCCCCTCCTTGCATGAAAGGTCAGTGTTTGTGTGAGAGAACTGAAGGTGTATTGGAGCTGTGATTGACAGCTGGTGTTGGCACGGTAACAGACAGACACACATGATCTCAGTGGAGCAGTTCCCCACTGCAGCTGCCTGACCTCTAAAACAGGGCAGACAACCAGAGCCTCAGGACATAGCAAGGTAATGGAAAACAACAAATACTGAAATAAGCTACTTTTCGTCCACACAGCCACCATATAATAGGATTACGCCACAACTGCCGTCAAAGTCGTTTAATGTCTGTAGAGGAAGAGGAGGGTGTGTATCAAAGTTCTCCTGAGTCAATGAAGGTGTTATCTAGTTGAGATGTGTAGACATTTTCTAATTTGACAAGTTGGTGGACAAAACGATGAGGACTGGAGATTGTTATGGAGTAGTCCTGCTGCAGTGGGGGCAAAGCTTAGTAGATAGTTGCTGTTACCTGGGGGCAAGCTGGCTCTTTTTCTCTTCTTGCTGTTCTCAGCAGTGTTTTCCAAGGGAACACACTCTGTCACCAGTGGCCCACTGGAACTGTTGAACTGGAGTGGGTCGTTGTTGGTTGCTGGATCAAAGGGTAGAGCGTTGAGTCCTGAAAGACAGATCACATGGAATGCAACACAAGATTAAATAAATCAATGGCTCTCATGTCAACACCGTAAAGCACGAACAAGAGAAAGAAAGCTTCGATGGAGCTTTTTATAAAACTCAATCTTCTGTAGATCACATTGTACGGTTTAAAGAAATCCCTGCAGCAGTGAGGTTATGTGGTTGACATGGTTTGTTTTGGATTACAGAAACAGCAGGGATTTGCCTGGACTCGTGTACCAGAGGACAACATAAAAATACTTAGAAGTGATTAACTTTTGATGATGTACCTAAATCACGTTAGAAAGACGCAATCTCAAAGTGTCCTTGTTTGACTTCAAAGTGACAGTTTGGTTGGTTTTTTAAATCGTGTTTGGAAGGAAACATTTAGTTTTGGACCAACTTTATCTGCTTCTGGTGTTTCCTCTCACAAAAGGAGGCGATTTTTGAGAGCCAAATATAACAGCAATTCTTCACTGTTAATTCTGACGGTTACACAGAAAAAAAAGGGATGAGGTGGGGTGGTTTGAGATGTGGCTCCGTGTAATGTCCCATTTAAAAAAAAACACCGGCTAATTATGTAAAGATGACATTCGAAGGTCATTTAACACTAAGAACATTCAAGGTGAGAGCTACTGTGTAAGGAAGCAGTTTTTTAGAAAGTACAAGTACAGTACAAGATTAAAGCAGTTCTGCTCATAACAATAAACAGAACAATGGGGATTGTTCCATGTACTACACTAAAAACAAAATAAAGTGGAAACTCCTTTGAAATCTTAAGACATAATTTGCAAATTAAAATGTACCAGCTTTTCTGTGCTTTTTAGGCCTTCAATTTGTTTAGAATTCAGAACAGAGTCCTGAAGAGACTCAGACTATGTTCATGAAACATTCACCGTATTTATTTATGTGCAGATTTGTTTTTCTCCCATGACACAACAGATCAGAAGCCCTATTTCACTGCAGCTCGGTCAAAGCGTTGAAGAACCATTACCAGTTTGTATTGAAGCTACATTGTTCTAAAAATCAAGAACATTGTCATTATTAGACATTAAAGGTTTAATGAACTTTTCCCCAAAAATGAACTCTGCTCTTATTGAGGACACGTTTAATCACATCAAAACTGTTTTCTCTTTTCCCATCTGACACCAGATCAAATGATACATTTTTGTGTCAACTGTGTCATCACTTCCCATGACATCCATCCATTAGAACAAGATTGATTATTAGCTCAACACTGACAAATGACACACTAAAAGAGCACAAGACATAACCTGGAGACTCTATTTGAAAATGGAGTGTAGACTATTAGGTTTCTCTATTAAACTCTGCCAAACTATCAGCTTGTAGTGACTGAAATATGAAGTTGTCCATGGTTCGTCCCACTATCCTCTGTTAGTGATGAAAGTGATGCTAACGGTCCCTCCTTTTCCGCTATGTCAGCAAGATGGCTTCGGTTTAGTGCGTGAAGTGTCCATCATTCCACGCTAGATTCGTGGCGATTTTTAGGGCAGCATCCGGGTACTTTCAGTGCACTCACATTTTTGTTTAAATGGCAGTGTAAACGCACTACGTACTTAAACATAATGCACAAAGTAGTGTTATACATGTTATACACACCGCCTGTGTTTCAATGCATACTGAAGTTTTTTCTCTTGTCAAACTCACTGATAATTGGTTATCTTATGGCTACCCAGCTGTTCAGTCCCAATCCTTTAAGTTCCTTTCACATTGTGAAAGTAGAAATGCTCATACTTTTAATAATAAACAGCTGAGTTCAACTGCTCACACATCACCATCATTCAGGTTTCTTTTTAAATTACATTGCTTCCTGGAACACTATGGTCCCCCACTATCTAGTTATTAATCCAATATTACAAGTTTCTGCCATCTCCTTCTCTGCTTGATGCCAGTGATCTAACCCTTCTCAAAACTGACCAAAATCTTTTCCACAACAACAGGATGTTTCTTTTCTAGATAGTTGTTTAAGATTTGAGAAGCTTCTCATTGCAACAGTTAGAATTAAATGATTTGATGCTAGCTGAACATGCAGTTATTATACAATAGGAGGCTCCTGCGAGTTTGCATAATTAAATACAGGTTGCGACTTTTCTTGGCCAAACAGTTTATGTTAATCCGTAGTGGCAGATTTGTATTTTCCGTATTTTTTGCAGAATCAATTTAAATGTCAATTCCTTACACTGTAACTTTTATTTGTTGCATTTTATCCACTTTGTTTTAGGTTTTTCTATCTTTTATTTCTTTAATGTAATATTTCTTTATTAATATTTGTTTTTAATGCTTCCTCCATCACACTTCAATTACTTTAATGCTTTATTGTAATGCAGTTTAAATTATTTTCTACATTAAATGTGCCACACAAATGAACATGCCTTGTCTTGCCTAAACAGATCTGTCTGAGCTGACACTCTCACACAGATCTTTTCGGTCGATCTTTACTGAAAAATCAATCCGTCCCACTTCTTTCCAGGTGACTGTGAAATATTCCAGGGGGAAATAAATCCATTACTCTGTCAATGTTAACTCTGTCACCAATAAACAGCTTCAGTTTACATTTGGAGAGACGGCCTTTCAGTCACGAAAGGCATGAAGAGTTCCCAGGAAGAGAGTCAAGGGAAAGCCATGGAAAGAGTGAAACTGCACTGAGCAGCTGGTAGGGAAATACCACTAAGCTTAGCTGGTTACAGTGTTATTGCAGTTCAAGATGAGGCACAGAAAGTTCCCTTTTGCTTATGGTGGTGGACTTACACGATGATTTCACAAACATATCAATGTGGAATAAACTAGAAAAATAAATAATAATAATAAACTTTCTTTAATATAGCAGAAAAAGGCTGGTGAATCAAATGAGGATGTTATTTATGATATTCATGATCAACTTTTAGGCAATAACATTGGATCAGTGAAATTAAAACTATAAGTGTGTTTGCATTTGTGTTGCTGGATGTTTGTACATTTAAAATGTCTTTGTTGGATTATTGCCTGTGTCTGTTGTGACTCATGTATCTCAAGGCTCTTTAAATTTCAACATCTGGCCAGAGGGAGGGGCAATATCAGTATCACTCCCGCAAGGGAGTGGGAACACACCAAAATAAATACCTGGAGGCTGGGTGGAGATGGAACGGCAAAGCTGGAGAATAAATTACAGAAATAAAATTGGTAAAGGGAGGGACACATTTTATGGTCTAAGAATGCAATGAAAGATGTATAACAAAATGATTCTGGCCTGAACTTACATTGAGGATGAATTAACACGGCATGGACCATAAATGCTACAGTGAGCCAGAAATGTACAAAACCATTAGAATACAACGTGAAAATGTAAAATAGAAACACTGTATAACCAGACCAGATGAAAGCCAGAGTCTATATTGTTTTTTCCCCTTGAGAATGTAGTTCATTGTGTAAAAGACTTTTTTTTATTGCCAAAAAAAGTCATTGCCAAAATTCTAGTTTTCAACTTCAAAGGTGCTTCATATATATTATTACAGTACAATTATATAAAAATATGATAATGTTATTGTGATCTATATCTACAACACATTTGTTTCCTTTTCATTTTGTTGCAATTTACTAATAAAATACTAAATTTACCACACTGAACCTGCAATTACTAGAGTGAAAATATGAATATATCCAAATTTTTCAATGTGACATTGAATGTTTCCTTATTGATGAGACAACTGTTGTTGTTTCTGGACTCATTCTATTCACTTAATATTTGGATTAAGTGGTTAAGAAAATGACAGACAGACTAAAAAAAACTAAAAAAAAAAACACTAGTTTGTGTAATTTTAAGTATGAATATTTTATATTTTGTGACTAAACATATAGACTACATGTTCATTCATCTCTCCAACGCAAAGGACCAGATGGTGTCATAGTACATTAAAATATTCCCAACCTCAGAAGTTAAATTAGGTTCTCTGACTTCTCCAATTCATTACTAAACCCTCTCTATCAGTCAACAAACTCCCTTTCTGCTCCAATGATTTGTTGTTTCACCAAACAAGCTGAATGGTTGAGAGCATCCACCCATCAGGACAAACGGTAAACACCAGCGATTCATACATAAACAGCAACAACTTCACGAGTATTGTAGTACTATGGAGCACAATATGATCCAAGCTATACAGGACCGGATTTCTAAATAGCCAAATCTCTGCAAATTTCATGACTTGTATCTTGTTTCTGTAAGAATTTAGTCCAAAGGGGAAATAAAATCTGTTAATGTCGTTCTGAAATACCACATTTCTCTAGTTTATAGTCAAGAGATACACACAAGCAGAAACATAAGCGTTCACAATCACTGTTTCAGTTTCGTAAGGCTCTGAACTTGCATTTGGGGAGAATTTAGGCTGTAAAAAGGAAAACATTCATCTGTGACACTTAAACTTCACACAGACAAGAACCAATTCCCAGAGCCACTATCCTATCCAATTACAAACAGGATGCCATGGGTTTCCCCTTCCTTTTTTTCTGCTCTCTACAACAAAGCTCACATTCGGTCTTACCTTCAGAGGATTTTAGTTCTGACCTGATTAGTATCAAGAGACGATTAACAATTTAGGTGTGGTTTCAGAGACTGTATTGACGGTAAAAAAAACACAGGCCTCTTTGTGAGGTTATGTAATCAAACATGTTGGATACTTGGCTATTGAGGTCACTTCTCATTTTATTTTAGTGCAGAACAAGTGGTTAAAGTCAAAAGAAAACATTCAAAATCATGCACTGCAATTATTGTAAAGCTTGCTGGAGCGGATGAAAGTAATCCCACAGCCACAAACCCCAACACCTGTTGGCAGATCTACAAATGCTAAATTAGTTAGAATTTAACCTGAAAGGCTGCACATGAACTTCAGTCACATGAACTCCCATTAGATCTCACTAAAACGTTTCTGGACGACAGTCACCACAATGAAATGAGACATCACTATTTATAGCTCGCAGCGTCCACTGGAGCCACAGAACATGTTTTGACTTTGGGTGGTGGGTGTGAACTCACAGCTTCCTAAAAAGGTAGCTGACTGTGAAGTTATGAGTGCCCTTAGCAGATGCACAAACAAGGTGCCTGACTGATGTGGCTTAGCAATGGATGGCAAAGTATGCCAAGCAGCTATGGTGTTCTCAAGAGACTATTAGTGAAGCTTTTCACCCCATGTGTATTTATACCACTGACAAAGAGCTGTTAAAAACAGGCATTCAAACAGCTGAACAATACACACGATCATTCCGCTGACAGCTACATTATCTGCAAGGATAAGATCATATTTACAAATAGCATTCAACACTTTTGGACATCCTGGCTTTATCTGAATGGAGGAAAAACTCTGTAAGATGTACCAAGATTCACACTAAAGTAATCGTGAGAAAAAACAATTTCATGATATGTTTGTGCGCTTTGGCGGCAACAACATGCTGCAAAGGGGTTTCACAACCAAGCTCTCCACTTCTGAGCTTAATCACGTACAGTATTCACATAGAAGATAATCACCATCAAGACTCTCAGGGTGTTTATATAATATCTGCGGATGTATTCAATCTAGAGCGACATGAGGAGGTAACCCTATTTGTGACCGCATGCTATGTTCCTCTGCTATGCAGTACATGTACAACGACTAAAATTACTGTTAATTTCAACTTGTTATTAAAAACTAACTTGACATTCTGTTTCTTTATAAACTCAAGTGTGCATTGTGACTCCACAGGCAGTTTTAGACACATACAGTGTAGAAGCAACCCTCTTTGTAGACTGCTATATAGACACATACCAGAGCAATAATTAAATATATAGCGCTTGCATTAATCCACAGAGAATATAATGACTGCCTCACTGGGATTTTTTTTTTTTAATGGAGCAGATGCTGCAACGAAAGGCATCTGAAAAGGGATTACAAGGAGGGCGAATTCAAAATGCAGAGGCAGAAAATATTTAACATAACATTAAACACAGCTATTTACATTCATTGCTGAGATGCCCTCTGGGAGGTGTTATATTTGCAATTTTCCAGCTATTAATGGGTTAAAAGGCAGCTTAGTTTTGGTTTTGCTTTACTTAAATAAAATATTTCTGAGAAACTGAATCATTGAGAGAAAAGATATGTGTCAATGGGACATTAAAAAGGAAGGCTAAATATAAAACCCACCCAGCACAAAATAAGTAAAAAGGACCCCCATATGCACAGTACATAGACACTACACACACCACCACTAAATTCATATCTTTAAAAG
Source organism: Pseudomugil tenellus (assembly GCA_037177515.1). Lineage (NCBI taxonomy): Eukaryota > Metazoa > Chordata > Actinopteri > Atheriniformes > Pseudomugilidae > Pseudomugil > Pseudomugil tenellus. The sequence continues at coordinate 13,489,924 of JBAMHX010000008.1, read as the reverse complement.
CAATTACAATGTATTAATGTCTTCTAATCAAGAGAAAAAATATCCAGAATATTTCAACATTTTGCATGTTGAGTAAATGTCAGCGGCACCAATCAGGGTTAATATCCAGATAATTGAGTAGAAAGAATTAGATTCTTACAGTTTGGAGTTTGGTAAAGGTTAATCTATTCCCTGATGTTGTGCTGACATTTTAAAACAATAGTATTGGTGTATCTCACTGTGAATGTACCAACTCAACCTTGCTCTGCATGTCACATGTCTACCAATGCACTGCCATATGGAGCTGGAGCGCACTCAAATGCTAAATGCAAAAATGTTTTAACACCAAGAAAGGGTGATATATTTATCTCTTCTGCTTTTGTGTTGATCAACATATCCAGTGCTAAGCCCTGCTGTGCTTAGAAAAACTAGTCCACTTAAGTTGTAACAGTGTGCCATAATAATGTCATGACTATTCATTACATTAGTGACAGTAAAAAGGGGAAAAAAATCCTCCTCAGACACCCTCTGTCATTCCTTCGTTCCTTGGGGAAAACAGTGAAGGTTAATTTATGTAAATCTTCCATCCACTCATCTCTATTCTATTAAACTCACTAAGAATCTTTGGTTTGCAGCTTAATCCTCTTTCTCCTGTCAAAGGCCCCTGCTCTTTCTGCCATGCAATGAGTGAACAACTGCAGACCTGTAAGACAACGCAGCAGTTGATAAGGTCATGTTAGCTTACAAACACGTGCATGATCGTTGGGGAGGAAGTACACAAAGTGCTCGTAGGAGGCAATAAAGTTGAAATGTAGGATTTTCCCAGGAGACTTTTTTCCCCTCTCTGTCCTCAAAGCCAAAGAAAGTCTCAGCTCAGACCATCTGTTCTCTTCTTTCAGAGACAGGATACAATGATGTATGTGTGGTATTGTCATTTCACAATATGAACAGCTAGGCTGCTGTACTGTGGATATCTTGGCTTTGTGGGCATTTACTGTATCAATAATACAACACTGCATTTGTTCTAATTGCCACTCTAATGCCAATAACTCTTTGGAAACACTCACCGTTCCCTTAAATAGTCACTGAAGCAATTTACAGTCTGTCAGAAAATCATCCAGCCCATGTTGATGTGTTTTTTTTGTGCTCCAGAGACCTGGCTAATGAGACAATTCCTGGCTCCAACATACTTCAACAGCAGCACACAGAGAGCAGCACGGTGTGTGTTTGTCCAAGTGCTAGACTGCGAGGAATGCTCGTCTTTAAAGCATGCAGTTTCTCTCCATTATGTGTTAAGTCTAACATATCAGGAAGCTTACTTTGAACCTTGGTGTCTCAAACTTGAACACATACAGCAGCGAAAAAACCTCCTGAGTAAAGACGTCTCGAGTTCACACACACAATCCCTGTTAAAATGAGAAACTGAAAATCTACTAAGGTGGACCTATCTCATGCTGTCATACTGATATGTGCAAGTCATTACTGTAAACCAAACAGGATTTGTGCAGGACAGGGAGGATATGCTCTTTAAGGGTTTAAATGTTGATGGTCCATAAACTTCTGTATTATTTTTATTTAGCGTTGCATTTTGAACTCTTCAGTTTGTCTTCTCATTTTTTCTTACTTTCCACATGTTCTGAAATATCAATGCTGCATCATTTGCTTCAGTCCACCAGTATATTATATGTGTGAGGGAATAGTCTAAAACATACAGGACAAGAGATTTATGATGACCAGCTGCTATTCCTGACACAAGCTTTAAAAAGCTGGGACATGTACTCTACTCTGGTTAATTACAAGAACAGGAATTTAGTTAGGAACTCTGTCTTGAAACAAGTAAACTCAATGTTCAGGCATTGTTCTCTATTACTATTGCTGATAATATAAACAAAAAAAGACCATATAAGAACACATAGAGAAAAGAAGCAGGTTTAAACTGTGGATGGACTCAATAAGGTTATTCTATTGTTACAAATGTTACCATCCAAATGTTTTTCTATTTGTTCCCCATAAAGCTGTTGGAATTCACCAACTATTTAATACTTGCAACACTTTGCAAGTGTTGCTGTCTGGAACAATGAGTGATTGTGAAACTGACAGATAAAAAAAACAAGCATTTGGAGGAAAAAAAAAAAACAACCACAACCAGCGGCACAAGAAAATGAGCACCGTTAGGCCACACCAGTATTCCAACCCCCTCTTCGATTCATCTAGTGTCACAAACTCCCAGATTTCTTTGCGAACCCCTTTTTAAGACTGATTTTGAAAAGCACACCCACACCTTGCCAGAATGCTTCAGAACATCCCAGAGGCTGTACTTAGATGCAAGGAGACTAGATAAGAAGCTTTATTCCCTTGTGTGTCAATTAATGCTTGTAAAAAGTGCTCCTTCGTTGTTTGTGTTTGCCTTGTGCATACAGCTTCCCATCTCTGAAATGAGAGATGAGCGTGACTAGATCCGCATCCAAATGTAACAGACCCCCTTAGTGACAATTCAATTGAAATCTCTGGAGCTGCAGATGCAACAGCCTGCTTTCAAAAGACAATTCTTTGCCTTTGATGCTACTTTGAGATGAAGACACGATGCAGGTCTGGAGTGAAGAAGAACCAGATGGCTACTTGTCATTCTCCAGCAGAGATAAATTGTCCTTACTGTCCTGCCTGACGCTGATCATGACCTAACACAAGGCCATCACACTGCCTTCATGTAACGACTAGGGATGGACATTTTAAGTTGACGAGTCAAGCCAATTAAAACTGATTATTTCATTAGTTGTGATTTTATAATGATGTCATCAATACTGAAATTAGAAATACTATATTTGTGAAGGGGAATTGTAAAATGTGTATGGCATGTTGTTAGCATAATTGTGCTCCATATACAAGCATTTTTTAAATATTAACATTGTGGAGCTTTAGTGCCTTTTAATGTAAAGTATGTAGATGAGAAAGTAGGTCAGGGAGATGTCGCAATTTAACTTGATGTGCGTTTATGAGGTGCCTGCTAAGCTATGTGAATCAAACTCTACTCCCATAGGTGCATTAAGAAACAACAAAACCAATTATTTTTCCTCATCTTTCTGTCTGGTCTATTTACTCCCAAAGCACATCATTTCTGTGACTGTTGCTCCAACCATTGGAGAAAACTCAGAAACAGCAGTTTGAGGTTGAAGCTTGGAGCAAAAATATCACCGCTAAACAGGCAGTTTCTGATAAACTTTTATTTTGCGACATTTAAGAGATTGTTGTCCTCTTTTATCGGTCAGCGTTTCTCCTGGGTTGCAAGCTAGAAATGCTATGATTTAAAAAAAAAGAAAAGAAAAAAAAAAAAAAAAAACACTAAAGACAGAAAGCAATTAAAATTTTTATAGTCCTTGTGAAAACGATTTAATTCAGTGGAATCTCATTAAATGTAGGCGGCTGTAGCTTTGGAAGAAGAACAGTCGTCTTTAAACTGGAAGGTTGGGAGATCGGTTCCAGGCTTGCCCTGAATACATGCTGAAGTGTCCTTGGGAAATACACTGAATCTCAAGTTGCCCCCAACATGCCTATAAAGGTCAGAGTGTGTGTGTGTGAATGGGTGAATGTGTCGTGTAGAGTAAAGTGCATTGACTGGTCTGGAAAAGCGCCGCATAAGTACAAGTGTGGTATCAGAGTAGAACTCTGCCGAGAATAAAGTAGTTATGATATGACTTCATATAAATCAGATAAAAAAGAATGAATTGGCTTTTAAACACCACCCTCTAATACGGCAGGAAAAACAACAATATTTTAAAGCGTATGTGTAACGGATTATACTGTGAATAAATATTGAACAGAGTAAGAGTAACTAATACTAACATTTAGTCACAAAGTAAGGCCTACTTATTTCTAATTGTATAATTTTTGCATGACTTTTCAATGTTGGCTTTTTGCCCCCCGGACGTTTACAGGTCATGTCAAGCTGTAGTAAATCCCTTTCAATAGGTATCCATGGATTTATTTGTAAAAGTCTGTGTTTCCATCAAAGAACTATAATCCTACTTCATTGAAAACGTTCTTCCATAATTTGTCCAGACCAACCACAATAGTTTACACAATGTCCAGACAATCATATAATGTGAGAAATAATAAGCTGTTACATACTGTAGAGGTCAATGAAATCCAATAGTGAATGAAAATAATCTGAATTTTGCATTATCTTGATAGAGTAAGCAGATTTTTCAATTTTATACATACACACACTCGGTTTTATGAACATCATTAACTCACATAAGATTAGGGTCACTGGAAAAGGAAGCATAAAAAGAGTTTTCATCCATTCATTTTTCTATATCGCTTAATCCCAATCTGGGTCACGAGGGGCTGGAGCCTATCCCAGCAAGTAAACAATCTCTGAATTTTATGAATTAACATTGTATTAATTAAATTTTTCATAGATTCCAACTGAAGAATAAAAAATTTCTTAACCCTACAAATAATTAGTATTTATATCCACAGCTGCTGGAGGTTTTAAAAAGAAAATCTGGCTTGATTTGTAAAATGGAAATATTATCTTTTGTGATAATCCAGTAGCAACTCTTCAGGCTACACTGAATAAAATTTAAAATCATCTTGACAAAAGAATTGAACTCCAAATTATGACAATATACTTTAAAAGGGTAACTTAAAGCATTAATATAATCTATTGATTCTTCTAGTGTTGGCAGGCAAGAGAAGTGCACATTTAAAATACTTGCTTAAATCTGAGAACATTTTCTTTCCTTCCTTTATTTTAAGGTTTAAAAAGAGAGAAGGGACTTTACGACAAAGCCGTTGCAAAACTAAGCTGAGCATTATAAAAGCATTTGTGAAAAGACCTTCATTTCTCTAGTTCAAGAAACATTTTCATGGATATCAGGCTTATTTGCTGGAAATGATAAAGTTGGTGGCCATCTGACTGTATATCTGTACGATTTAAAATCTTATCTGTCCTACCTGGCTGCACCTTCCCATACATCAAACTAGTTTCATAAACATCCAAAGTGTTTAAGCTCCATTCCTCTGGTATTCGCAGCTTTTTGTTGAAGATCTGTAGAGTCGTGCTTAAACAAAGATGATGACATTTATGATTAAATGTAAAGTTGGCCCTTTAATATTTAAAATAATCTATTTTAAGTAACACTGTTCCTGAGGATTCAAAGACAACACAAAGATTCAAGATGCAACGAGTCTGCATGTATGACTAAACTCTGTTGCAAGGCTGTGATCATATGTGAAGTTTCATTGTTCCACACACTTACTTTTTGTCTTGTTTTGCCCTCACGGAGAACAAACAAACAACTGGAGCTGTAAATGTTCCAAAGGGAGAGGGGAAAAAAATTAGTCACACATGAGAGTGCTAATGGGCCTAGTGGCAGAAAATGTCAGCACTCATTGTCTGAAGCCTCTTGTGGTTTTGTCACTGGAAAATAGGAGGAAAGGTGTTTGTGGCAAAGAGGGTTTTAGTGTGCCACAAGGAATTATTCAGTGAAGCAAGAGAAACTTTTTTTTTTCTTCCCGTAATGGCCACGGAACAAGTCAGGGAGAATCTATTCCAAAAGCTGCCACACTGAAATTCAAGTCATAAATAAAGAAAACAGGCAAGCGGGGCACAAGAGTGCAAAACATCTTTGTTATACTTCGGGGAGGCTGGGAGCGGCTGGGGTCACAACAGGCTGCACTCAGTCAAGTAAACACCCACTTAGGAGCACTGATTTATTTGATTTATTCAAATGCCTTGGGTTTCCACTGATGCATGCTAAAGCGAAGGTCTGACTCATTTAGAGAGAGAAAGAACGTGACAAAGGTTCCAGTGAATCATCTGTTTTTTAAAATGACCCCTGTTACAAACATCGCTAGCACAGTAAGCCGCTGCAAGTAGAACAGCAATGGATCAAAATCAAAGCGCTACACCAAAATGGCAACACCATTCTGATAAAAAGTAGCTCTGTTTAGGACATGGAACGTATTTATCAAAAATGCCGACAGAAAAACAGCTTGATCTTTAAGATTAAAGTCTGTGACAGGATTAAATGCTGGAAGGGTTTCCAAACACTCTGGTCATTAATAACGCTTAGAAGCTTGTGTTATGATGGAACATTTTCATAAAAGACAAAGATGTCCATGAAGTAGAAATATTTCATTCATCACGAGTACATCTGCTGAAAACCCGCATCATGAACTTTGTGAATCATTAAGTTAAAACTTTCCATAGGGAGCGAGACAGCAGATTTTTAAATAATATCAATCTAATTACAACTTCAGCAAGAAGAGGAGGTCGCGGTTTTGGTCAAAATCAGGCAAAAACAGTCATCCTTATCATACTGTGATTAAAGCGTTTTGAGTAAATGATACTTCCTCCTTTTCACTTGCAAAAAAATGCTCTTAATGAAAGCCATACTCCTTTATTAGCTGCATCTCCAGAAACCCTACAAAAATAATAGGATTTTATTTCCATTACAGTAAGCAGGGAAGATGGATTCAATGGTAGAGCTTCCTATAACAATCAAAGCAAATAAAGAATGAGATTTAGGAAAAAGGAATGTTGACAGAGAGCCTAATTGTAGCAGAACTTTTTAATATTATTTCAGAAATGGAGGCATATTTGTGATAGCATCTGTCTCAAAGTAGATTCCAAGGATTGATTTTCTTCAGCTAGTTATTACTCATTGTTTAAAATGGTAACTATGCTGCTAGACAAACAAGAGTCAGACACTAATATTTACTTTTGATCATGGCACCCATTCATTGGGATTTTTTCAATGAGCTTATATGATGTCTCAACATTCAGAGTTGGATACTACTTTTACCAAGAGCTTGAGTTGATAATTGGAGAGTTAGGCAGGTGAGTGAGTCTTCTCCATTGCATCCTAAATATTCTCAGAGATTCCAGTCTGGAGTCTCTGGTGGGTAATCAATGTATAAAAACACTGTTTTTATGCCCCCTGAATCTGCTGGATGTTTTGACAATTGGGGCATGATGAATCCTAGTTCTGATGCGTTAGAATACAACTAAACAGAAAAACATGGTCACCCAGTATATTCAGGTACTTCTCTATAATAACCATCATTCATACAAACTTGAATTCTTCACCATTTATGACATTTCACAAAAATATTCCTTAATGTTGACTTCATTTATAGAAAGTTCAAATCAAGTTTGAAAAAAAAAGTCTCAACAGACTCTGGATCAGCAGGCTTTTACTCAAGACACTGTGCTCACATCTACCCACTGATTTTCAGTTACAGCTTTGCAGTGTCAAATCTGTCTCCTCGCTGCTTGTGTCCCTTGCCAACCAGTGCCAGAAAAAAGACACGTTTTGTGTCTGGCGTCTGAGAGGAATCTAAAACTTTCGATGAAAAATGGGTTTTAAGTGGTCGTTTAAAAAGATGCCTGTACATATAGCAAGTTTTTCAAACTCTCTGCTTCACTGCACTTGATCAAAGCGGAGATAAAAAAAAAACACCTTACAAATACTGAAATTTACATAATTCATGTTTACTCTAATAGAGAAAAAAAATCACAGATTAAACAGCTGAGACTGTCTGAGAAGTCTCTTGCCTACTTTGACACAGATTGCAAATAAAAGATGGATGCAACCCATAAAAAGTTCATTCAATGTGTAAACCAGTGATGGCTGCTATATGTGGGGTCTAAAATATTGCAGCTTCAACAAGCAACCATTCAGCAACTCCTCTCACCCATTCCACAATCTGTGACATCTTCATTTACTTTAATTCCCTCCCATAGTGAAGGTATCCATTAGTTCATTTTGATCCCTGTGATTAGTGTGCTAGCAGCCCTTGTGACAATAATTCCATAATCAAGTAGATATTAGCCATCAAAGATCATCTTCTAGCTGCGTGATTAGCTCGACTGACAAGTCATGGCTAATTTACTAGCAAATTGTAAGCACATGCTAATTGTTCCTGATCCATTATTATTGTTTGGCTGATGAAATTGTCAGTGGACTAGACAACATATTTTCCACACACTGTTTTGTTAGGAGAGATTGCTGAATTTATATTTTTAGCTCACTCCAGTTGCTTCTTGTTTTTTGGTTAATTGAACAAAGAGACCATCAAAAAGACCTAGCCCCCCCTTCAGAATGAAAAAGGGATTTTTCCATTTGGTCTCCACCTGAGTGCAGTTTGCAGTTATATTTCTAATTAGCAAATATATATATCTCTCATTTGAATGTTTTGACAGGAAAAGGAGACAATGATCATTAATTTCACAAATAACCCAGGTAATTACTAGCATCAGATAACTTTGTGCTCCTCCCTCTCTTCCTAGTATATTTATTTCCAGCTCGGAAACTTCCAAAAGTAAACCAAATACAACATTTATAAGCAGTATTCTAGAAACCAGCAATTGACTGAGAGAGGTCTATGCACTAAGTGCATTACCTAATTAACAAAATTTCCACTGAAAATGAACAAAGACAAATCGAGTCCCTGCTCCTTTTACCCAATTAGAGCTTCAGCTCCACATAAACATTTATGCAGTGAATTTTATTGTGATCAGTTGGAAATACCCAGCTGTTTGCACATTCTGAGCCACCTCTAAAGGGACAAGCATTTGATCATTTGACAGATAAACCAAACAATAATACTGCAATAATATCATCCACTGTATTTCACTTCGCGGTGGCTGAGTCTCCCTGATGAATACTGCAGAAAGAGGACAGGAAATGATCCCTGCAGATAGTAAATGGCCTGGTCATGGAGGAGATCAGGACAAAAGCAATTAGGTACTTTATAGATCACACTTATGCAGTTCTAGAGGAGGCAACCAAGCACAGCAGAGGCTGGTCAGCAACATAATGAATAAAGAGTCCCATTTTCATTTGAAGGATAGATCCATTAAGAGATCTAATGCTTTGAGCAAAAGTAATAGAGGGAGAGAGGAATTCTAGTATCTGCTGCTCAGTCAACAGCTCAGTATTTCTTTGATTTGGTGTCAACAGATATTGCAAAGCTTTATTAAAATGCAGTGAATGTCATTTTTTCCTCAACTGTAGCAAAGGTGGAAATTCAGCAGCTTTGTTTCAGTTAAGGGGATTGTATCCTTGGGCTGGACACATGCTGTCAAAATCTGTTTCTGAGACTGCTGCTGGTAAACTGCAAGTCCATGGCCCTTGATATTATGTATTGATTGCTAGTGACGAGTTGAGGCCTATATATGTTCCCTTACATAGGTGCTGTGCATATAACCTAACATGTTATATGGGGTAAGGGAGGGGTAAGTTGCCCCCAACAGAAAAAGCTCATACTGTCTTTTATTAAAATCTAAATAGTCTTATTGATCAGATTGATGCCTTGATGCCACATGCAGACACATGCTGCATACAGGTGAGCACACTTCTGCCAGCGGAGAGAGAAAATGTATCGGAAAACACGCCAACCAGCTGAAATTCAGACAAGTATATCAGTTTCATTTCAGAGAAGTTTCATTTATGAAAAATGTCTACGAAAAAATGTGTAAATGTGATGTGACATCACAACTGCATCTAGTTGTCAGATGATGTTTAAATGAGAACAGGTAGGTTACACGTTACAGCCACCGAGTTCATATATACATGATTCAGCACATTTACATCATGTTAGGCCTGAATCTAATTAACGCAAATGCAAATCATGTGCGGGCTGTCCTTCTGGCTGTCCAGTGCATGGATGGGGTGTGGACGCCGGTGTGAGCTAGAGAGTGGTGATGGT
>JBAMHX010000008.1:13468637-13480128 GCA_037177515.1 Pseudomugil tenellus | reverse complement strand
GGTGTGGGTGGGGGGGGGGGGGGGGGGGGGGGGGGGGGGGGGGAAGAGGGTGGGGGTGGGGGGGTGGGGGGTTTTTTTTTTTTTTTTTTTTTTTTTGGGGGGGGCTGCTATGTGAGCCCTGTCTAGGCTACCCCACAAGGGTGGGACAAAGCCTTGGTATATAGATAGATAGATAGCAAATCATGAGTCAAAACAGACCAATTGCTTATTTTTGATGGATGGATTGAGTCTCTCTTAATGTTTGGCTCAGATACATTGAATTTACATGGTTATCATGAACATATACTATATAAACCAATTAAAATGGCTAATTACAGAAACTAAAAGCATAAAAAGACAAATCAGAATTAGTCTGCCATTGGACAATCTTCATGTTCATACCATTTTAAACTTTAATATAATCTCTTAACCCTACCAGACCCTGCCCCTCAAGGATGTGAACCTGTGCAAAGCACTGATGTATGTAAATTTTCAAACCTTTTCATACAGCGCTCCCCTCATACTTCCATGCGTTGCCATGTTTGTTAAGTCAGTTTATTAGCAGGCAGTGTTGAAGTCACACACCGGTATGAACCACATTAAAGTTGTTTAGAACCACAAATCCTTAAAAAAAACTCCATGTACCTTTTCTTCTTCTCTGGTTTGTCTCTGTACCTGGTCTCATGTGAGCCGTACTGCTTAACACTCCCACCTGCGGCTCCCGGTGCTATCATTCCATTTTCTGTGTCAAGCAATGGATCTGCAACGTCCTCTGAAAACAGACCAAATCTGACGCAGGAGATGGACAATAGTGTCGGTCTGTTTATGGATCCGTTGTCTGCGTCGAGCATAAATGACCCTTTATCTTGATCCTTCCCAGAACTGTGAGCAAGAGCTTAAGGATATACACACTCAATATGCTATTACAATCTATCACTTTGTTGTCAACACAGACAAACTTGCCAGGGAAGCACAGCGCCTATAAACACTGAGCAGAATACATCATCACCTTAGTGGGAGAGCTGAAATATACGACTTTTCAGTGATTTTTGTCTTCTCAGTCAATTGCAATTCTGTTCTTAATCAATAGTTTAGTGACATAACCAAAGAAGCAGCTGCCAGGGTAACTGAAGAGGAGCGGGAAGAAATAGTGAGAGAGACACAAACTCAAATACCACTGGGCTTAACATCAACATTTAACACTTAGGGGTATAATACATTCATGGAAATGGACCAAATATTACGAACTATAATCACTGGTCAATAAAAACAGTTCCTGACTAAGGAAAATGAAAAGTTACTTATGACAAGTAAGGCAGCTGCAACCTGCTGGAATAGCTCTGGGTGTAAGAAACTAAATACCACAGGTGGATTTTAAAGGATAAACAAAATAATCTACTGATGCACTGGTGATTTGTACAATTAAATGATGATTACAATGACCCTTCATTATACAAAACCAGACTTAATAAAACGGACATGGATACATCTCTAAATAACTTAAAGCTCTCCTGACTCAGTGCAGCCAGCCAAAAAAGCCTTTGCTATTTGTGGACGGTGGACTCCAGCTAAAACTTAATCCCATCTGCTTTTCAAGATCTAGCCCTGCAGTCTTGGTGTGAATTCCTTGGAGGGCCGAAACAAATTTACTGATGAATGATGACAATTTCTATGATGCAACTTCATCTCTGGAATGTGGATGCTGAAAGATCTGAAAAGACAGCTTTATCATCTAATGCAGGTTATGCTGTTAACTCCTGGAAATGTTATAATGGCATGTAAACCTGCTATATATATATATATATATATATATATATATATATATATCAAAGAATTACTGAACTCAATTGAACTGAACAGCATATATTACATACATTACAAGACAATAAAACACAACTAATATGCCATGGGACAATCCTCATCACCATACCATAACACTTTAAAGCAACTCCTGAGGATTATGTGTTTTCCCTGTGACAATTTATGTGACATGTCACTTAGAAAAACCCACTTCACCAGCACTGCCCACTCTCTTCTCGCCCATGAATCCCTTATCCTGGATTTAATTTGCAGTTAGAAAGGCATTTTCTTTTGAGTGCAGCTGAAGAGGTGTCTATCTCGCCTGTTCTCTTGGTGCTCGTGTTGGCTAATGAGGGTCTGGTCAGAAGGCAGATGCTGACAGCTGGGCTTCTTATGAGCCTTTGTTGAAATAGCAGCTAGTTGTCCACTGAAAACATCTCTACCATGAGCATAGCTCTTATTTTCAGCAAGTTATATACCTGGATGAATCTGGATTATTATTATTATTATTATTAAGAGAACAGCAGACAATCTATATTGTACATAGGATCTAAAGTAGGCCATGGTTCTTTAAATAAATAAAGGAAGAGCAAAAAGTTTTAGTGAGGAGGTTGATAACTTGTTTTTTTTGTATATGAAAAGAAACTACTGCCCATTAGAGCACACACACACACACACCTCCAGGTAGTGGCAAGGTGTCAGAAAACCCAGCAATGTGCAAGCAGGACAGCTTAATGGGAAATAAACAGTGTATGATTAAAACTCCAGGGATAAAGCTGGGAGAGTAAGTGAATTTGGCTCTTGTTTACGACGATGAACATGAAATAAAGATAAAAACCATCACTGAATTCCCCCCACCCCCAATGCTTTTGCTTTGTGCACTGCACTCCTGTCATTTACAGCAACAGCTCTCCTTTATCCCTGAAAACTCAATTTACTCTCTATTCTGCTGAGCATATTTAACTAAACTGGCTTTTAATGTTGTAGTTATTTAACATCAGAAAGAAAATATTCAAATTAAAATGCCATATTTCCAATATTTTGTGCCTACAAAATTTAACTTGATAATTATTATTCTTCTGTGCAACTGTGGAGAAAAAAAACAATCCAACTGCTGAACTTCTTGCAGTTTAATAACTCCCGCAATGAAAACAAGCAATAACACTCATTCTGAAAAAATATTAAATTCTTGTTTGTGCCAGAAGTTGTCATGATATCATGTGAAACCCAGACGTCCTGACAGATGCCATGCTCCATGTCTCTGACCACAACAGTCATGGCACCTGGGACATACTCGGACAGAAGAAAGAGGTGACGTGAGTAAACAAGATGAATCCCTTTCATTAACAGAAGGACTGCAGGCTCTCCTGTCATTCCACCATTAATTATCTAGTCTTATGTGAAGATTAGGGGAGGAAAACCCAGCCAACAGCCACAGTCCAGTGAATGGGTCTACCCTTGTTTAATTACCAAAACAAAACAAAAAAAATAAAATAAAATGAAGCCTTGCAGATCACGCAACAGGATGGCCCCAGCAGCTATGATTTGGCTAAGCCTGGCTTCTTCCCCATGAGATGTCTTTGTTCTCTTCTGTCTCTTCTTGTGCCATCTATACATTCATCACACAGCAGACCAAGCAAAGTGGGGACAGTACCCAGCACTGTAATTAATGACTGAAATGATGAGAGACAAAACTGAGGCAAAATGGTGGCAAAGACAGATAAGTTAATATGTGAAAAATCTGTAATGCAACTGAGGCAGAAGCACTTAGTTATTTCAGCAATTATTTTAGATTGATTTACCAAGTAAAAATCAAGATACGTTTGACACAAATGCATCTGTTAAACCTGCTTCATCTGTTACAAGAACAAAACCTTTCAGTGCACTTAAGTGCCAACTTAAATATTTAGCATTAGTAGGCAGAATAAGTATGACTATATATAATATCTTCTATAATTTTTTACTATTTTCATATAAATTTCTTTAAGTTTAATGTAAATTTATGATTTTATTTCTTTTTTCATCAATATATTTTTCTATTTTCTTCCTCCCATTAGAAATATCCCTGTAAATGTATCATTTAAAAGGAAAGAAGCAGCCTAAATATAAATGCACTGAAACTATTTGTTTATTGAAATTAAATGGTGGAGTTAGGTTACTTATAATTATGCAACATGTAAGTAAAAGAATTCCAGCTAAATGTCGGATTTTCCTGGTAACAGACTGAATATCCTTGGGGTTTTCAGACATAATTGGACAAATGCGATTTGAAGTTGATGCCTGAAGGAAATTATGACAGCCTCCCCCCCCCGACCCTCTCTTCATGTTTAATGGACCAAATGCTTAATCAAAGACTTCAGGCTATCAAGCTAATAATGAATTTAAGCTTTTTAAACAACTGCTTGCAAGCTTTGACAAAAAAAAACCCAAAACAAAAAACATAAAAAAGTCCCATTTCATAGAGTAAGAGAGCACTAATGAGAAGCTCTCTCAAGCTCAAAAGCATACATTTTCATACGTACAGGGCAAAAACACAGAATCTAAAAATATTCTCACATAAGCTTCAGCCAGGAGAAGACTTGAGACTTTCGAGTATTTTGTTCCATAAAATAAGTACTACAATGCAAAACTTATTTATGTTTTGTATACAAGGTCATTACACACACACACACACACACACACACACACACACACACACACACACACACACACACACACACACACACCCCCACCCACACACACACACACACACACACACACACACACACACACACACACACACACACACACACACACACACACACACATATACATACATATATACATACATATATACATATATACATACATATATACATACATACATACATATATACATACATATATACATATATACATACATATATACATACATATATACATACATATATACATATATACATACATATATACATATATACATACATATATACACATTTTGACATTTCTGTGAAGCCTCTGATTCTGCAAAACGCTGCACATCATCTTCTAGACATGAAGCAGGAATTAAAAGAGAAGAGCGAGTGTCTTCAGTCAGAGGCTTCTTCGTGTCTCTTGGAGTAAGGTCCGGTACAGAAGGTCATCCCTGTTAACTCTTTTGACTATTTGCTCTCCTTGTTGATACCTATTCATCATTTATACCGAAAGAATATAATTTCCCTCTGGGTTCCTTTAGAGAATTACTGAACTAAATTGAACTGAACTGATTTCAAAAGCATATAAAAACGTTATTTGCCTTGCTCATTCTTCTGCTGTTCTGGCGTACTGTTACAGGTCAACCTTTTAACACTGCAATTTTTATCAAAGAATAACAGGCATGTTTCCAGTGATTATCTCATGCAGACAAACTTATACAACTTACTGTAGAAGAGCAGAAGGATTGTCAACAGCTTCTTAATAAAAATCACGACAGGCAGAAAGCCTCAACACAGAAGTGAAATATAACAACAGAGAGGATCCCTGGGAAATAAGCACCTATGCTCAACAATATGACTACATTTGAACTTTTAAAGGTTTATTTAAAGGAGGTATATATGTGTGAGTGTACAGGGGGTGGGGGGTGTTACAAGTGAAAAGAACTACATGCTGCTTTGTCAGTCCTTTAATTATCCTCTTTGATCAAACTAGGGATTTAGAGCAACTTAACAACCCATGACACGTGTTAGTAACACCTGATAGCAACACATTAAAGTTCAGCAGATGATTTTCCTTCAGCAAGCTGAAATCCTCTAGCGGCCTTTGAGAACGAATTTATCACTCTGCTGCGAGCCAATTTACCTGTCTGTGCAGTTCTAACCTACACCCAAACACAAGCAGATGATTTATTGGCATGACACACTGGACGTTTCAACATGCAATATATCAATATGCTTCAATGGAGACATTGAAAAATTGCACGGACATGAAATAACTCCCATGTAGATAAGACTAAAATAATATACTACAGAGCAAGTAGGCAGTAATGTTCATTTATGCGCTCATAATCCATATATTATCATGTCATGGTGTTACTTGAAAGGAAATCCACAACCTAATCAAATAAAACCTTTTTTTTAAGCAGTAAGCTTATAAGAAACACATCATTCCACTACAGCCCACTCCTCCACCTCTGATACCTTAGAGAAGAGATAAACCAATACCTTATATTTAAGTGGTTACATTAAGCCCAGAAAAGGCTTTGGGACCTTTGGTTTTGCAGTTCTGGATGCTAAGCTGGGCTGTGCTTAGCTTTAGCATGCAACCCCAAGAGCCGAGTCCAATTGACTCACAGGGCAGCTTCGGTCCAGAGACCACACTAACAAGCCAGAGCCCAACATGCGTCAGAGTAAACATTTGGGCACTCACTTGAGGCCAGAAAATGCAGGTTGTTGGTGCAACCTCAACTTGGACACAGTAATTAATCTTCATATTGATCCACCTCCTTGACTTCTGTTGGGACAAACACAGAGAGGCACGACTGCAAACCTGCAGTATGTTTCAGCTTGCAGAGAGGAAAACAGCGCAAAAAAAAAAAAAAAAGATTCTCCTTAGCTATTCCTCCCACCCAGTCTCACAAGCATACACACACTTTATTATCAGCCTCCCTGTTACACAGGAAATTTTACTTGTCAGCAGGAGAGACAACAAGCAAACAGGACATGATAGATAGGTTTTGAAGGAGGGGAGGATGTGGAGTTTGTTTAGAGGAACAGGTTGTGCACTTTGAATAAAAAGCAGCAAACAGCATTATCTAAAAGAAAATGGGTACAAGAGGGTAAGTTCAAGAGAGCGAATACAACCATGTCTGCCAGAGGAAAGGAGCCTCTGTATACTATTCGACAGTATCTCTTTGGGAGCATCGTTTCTTAATTTTCTCTGTTTTCTCTAAAGGAAAAAGGAAGAGAAGATGCTTATCTTATGGTTTCTCAGCAGTTTCAGCAGGTCTTCCATCAGTTTCTCACTCGTTCCGAGCCTCTGCTGATGAACTGCCCGGCGGCCTCTGAAATACGACCCATAAAGGCCAGTGCCACTATAAACTCGGAGCTATGGCTGATTTGTGAATCCAATTACACCCCAGTCTGTAATGGTTGTGTTCAGAGCCATGATGTTCAGTCAGTTGTCAGCGTTATGTCCTTAAGGCCACAGCGTCTCCTGTGAATGGTACTCTGCGGATTGTTTGAACATTTTAATATGTAGCAGCCCAATATGGTGGATGGACAATGTGTGACACGTATTAGAACTGCCTGTCATTGTGTATGAAATGTTTTGGGTTTTTTTTTTTTGTTTGTTTTGCTTTTTCTTCTCTATGCTTTCATTACTGTTTAAATTGGAAATCTGTGTTGAGAATGTCTCAAGACGTTTGAGGATAATTTTTGTCCAAAATTGAGGATGATGCAGAATAAAAAATTTTGCACACATTTGAAGGACAGACAGTGTGACTATACCTGTAATTTCTGTGCTTGTTTTATAAAAATCAGCTTTGTTCTCAGAACACAGGTGGTAAATAATTACAGTGTGGTTACTGTTGAGGTAGAGTGACAAGTTGGCACTTTAAAGGGGTGAATGCAGTTTCTCTGCACCTGGCTCTGTTGCCTTTGTATTAAAAAGGAGTCTCCCTATCAGAACCACATAATTTTATATTTTTTTACTAAACTATGGGCTTGCCATTTTCTACTGATTTGACCATTTTTTCAAACAAACAAAAAGAAGCACACCATAAATTGGCACGACCGAGTTGCTGTGCACCCGACTGACAGAAAAAGAGGATGCACAAAGGAAGTTAATCTAATGATAGAAATTATTCTAGAGTTCGAGAAGACATTATCAGGACAAATGCTGAGTTTAAAGTTAATTTTTGTCATGTAAGAAAAAAGGAAATAAAAGTTTACCTGGATGATCTAATTAAAAGGAGTCATGAAGTACAGACGATTGCAAAGTAGGCTGTCATCCTGTGTTGCTGGTCAAATATAGGTTCTTAATTATCATCATAATCATTTTTATTATTATGTCTTCTTCAATTTTGATAATCCCGGTGTATGGTTTTGACAGTTAAACAAACAGCTGGACTT
Source organism: Pseudomugil tenellus (assembly GCA_037177515.1). NCBI lineage: Eukaryota > Metazoa > Chordata > Actinopteri > Atheriniformes > Pseudomugilidae > Pseudomugil > Pseudomugil tenellus. The sequence continues at coordinate 13,472,263 of JBAMHX010000008.1, read as the reverse complement.
GTTTTTTCAGATCAGTAGTTATAGGACCTCAACTGCATAACTACACAGTACCAATTATGCTAATTATGATTTGTGACTACATGCCAATTTCCCTTGTTTGGCAAATCTACGCCTTCATCTTAGATCAAGGGAGTACTGTTGTGTTACAAAAATGCCAATGTAAATATTGACATAATTAGGTCAAACTTGACAGGCTTCCTTTAGATAGGATTTTCCTTTTGTATGTCATGTCACACCAGAAGACAAGTTAGAGGTTACAGCAAAATAACCTGCTTCCTGTAGAGAATTTAAATGATTCAGTCCTTCCCAAACTTATTTACTGAAAGTCTTCATGTAATGTAATATCAACTTCAAAAGCAGCTTAACATGTGTAATTGCAAGTGTTTGCACATTGCAGATTACCTTTAGACATTGCACTACCACTTTCCTGAGAGGTAGCAGTGTAATTTGAGCTTAAGTTACAACTACTATCGTGTTTTTAAGCAAGAATAAATGAATTCCTGTTCAGAAACAGGTACTAGATTACATTTAAAAGAAGAAAAAAGTAGATGTCTATAGCTCTTTTCACACAGTCGGTTCAATGTCCCTCTGATGCGGCTTTATTGCACCCCTTCTGTTGGTGTCAAAGATGCAGACATTAATCAAAGGGGTTTTTGTGGTTCCTTTGGACTGATAGCAAAGATGGTTATAAAGCCCGATATCTTTGTCAAATGCTGAGCTGGTATGACTTGATACACTTTATAGTTGGCACTGTTGTGTTACATATTGGTGCAAATTGGAATAACTTGAAACAATAACTTAGGTAATTAGGTAATAACTTAGCTAATTTTAATTAGACTCCACATCTCTCCCCTTGTCATTGCACGCTGCATTCATGTGTAGACCAGATGTCTGACATCAGAGTAGCCAACTGCTGTTGCACCTTTGAAAGGTTTGATTAAGAAATTCTGATGTAGGGCAAAAACTGTATATCATTCTTATTTTATAGTTTTATTTTTGTTTTAAAGTAGTAAGACAGACAATGTGTTCCCACCTCAACTTTTACCATACTGAAAGAATGTAAACATAAAGAAAATTCTGGACCTAATATCAAAGTTGGATAAAAATATTGTAATCAATGCATCTTATATTGAATGTTAATCCATACTGGCAAGAAACCTGACTAAATATGTGATGTCACAAAGGGTTCATCTCACCCAAAATATCTGTAATGTGTGTAATAAATTTTCATTAGGCATGAATGTAAAAAAAGAAGAAAAGATTGAAACTACTGAAGTCAGAGTTATAAATGTGAATGGAAACATCTGTGTGGATGTCCTTAATTCAACTCGCTGTTACACCGTCACACACAGCTCTTCAGTTCACCCAAATGATGACCTCAAGTTGCATTCCAATGGTTGGAAATAGACAGAGCTTTAATTTGAAGAACCCGGACAGACACTACACCCCCCATTTCCTCGTAGAAAAAAAAAATTAAACTGATGTTTTGTTATTCTTCTCAAAATGCTGACCTGTCATTCATCAAGAGGAGACTAAAATGAAAAAGGAAGAAAACACCTAAGATTGATTAGTCATCTATGCTGAGCGCTGAAAAGTATGTTGCATTTAGCTGACACCATGGGGTGTGGGTACTCTCCACAGACTACGCCATAAACATGCAAGTACAGGGCTTCCTTTGAGCTGGAACACCAAACCTTTCAGAGCGCTTCTGGTGACATTTCAGATGGTGTTTTCTTTTTTTCGCTCCAGTGTTTTGAAAAGGATCTGCACAGCTGGAATCTGTGAGTGTGAATTTATTGGTGCAAAATGGAACGAAACTCTCCTAAAAAGATCGAATAAAATAAAACTCATGGCACAAAATGTTTCCTGCTAATGGAAAATTCTTAGTTTAACCAAAGTTTTGTAACTTCATTACAGGCTAACTGTCAAGTACACAGGACTTATAATATAAAGTTGATAGCCTAGAAAAATTTCTCAACCAATCCAACCCATGAAAGCAGCCTTTGTATTCCTTCTGACTTTCACTGAGAGGTAAAATAACCCAACAAAGCACGCAGAATACAGAGAACCTCCACTACCCCATTAATAATGCATTCTTGGTTACATTTTGTCCATCCATTTTGGTACCATTTTGTTTTCAAGCTCATTCGTCCCCTTAAGCCATTTCTTCCTCCTAAAGTAAGAGCCATATAAATCTGAGCCTTCGGTCTCTATTACAGCAGAGTGATGGCTGCTTTCCAGACAAGCAATCTCTGGACACTCCTCTCCTCTGGTCCAAACCACTGAACCGAGCTCTCAGCTATGGGAAGAGGGGGGTGTTCGAGATATCGTAGTGTGTAAGGAACAGTTTGGGCCAAAAGGGTCAACTCCTAAACAGCTCACAGTCATGGGACAGAGAGAAAGGGGGTAATAAATGTTTTGATATTTCTTGTAATAAATTCTGGTTGCTTACAAATGACTCCACAGTAAATCAAAAGCTGTTCCTTACTGTTTACTTAAATGGGAAATACGTATAAAATGCAACGGCTGCATAAAAGTCAGATTTAGTCCCTCAATTTATCATCCAATATTAGGTTAAAAAAGTCAAAATAAATAAATAAAATCCAGCCTGTAAGGCTGCAGTGAACACAGGCAACTTCAAAGACACACCGTCGTATTGTCCTACATTTCTCTGGTGATCCATCTTGCTGCATGTTTTGCTACTTTCTCGAGTGCCTCCCTTGAAACTGCTGGATAAGGACAAACAAATAACACCATGAAAACAAAAACTCAAGATTAGTCCGTCTCTAAAGACTTCCTTGTTACTATATAAGTGCAATATTTTAGTGACTTCTTCAACTGAAGTTACCCTCTTGCATCCCTTAGCGCACTGAAGTGCGACAGCCCAGGAGAGCCACAAACATTTGCTCTGAACACTAAAGTGACAGCTGTGCCTGTACTTTGTTCTGTCTCAATGCTAAAATCCCACATGGAAGCACAGGTTCTGTACTTTGCTACGATGCTGCATTAAATGTTTTAGATGCAAAGATTTGTTGGCAAAACACAATAATTCACACCCAATTTCACACAATTCAGACAGCTCGCTCAACAAACCAACCACAACATCCTCATCTGGGTTTTCAAGTTCACGTATAAACAAACAATTAAAATGTACTAAATGCATGTTAAAAAAATATTCAGCTTATGTTCTACATCAAAAACAACAATTCTCTATAGTAAAAAAAACTGTTTCTGAACAGTTTGAATACCTTTAGACATTACATATGTCGCTTCTACAGCTATATTAAAACAATCAGTTCAGAAGAACAAAGACATAATGGGTAAAGCAATTATATCTTACAAGAAATGTTTTCTAAATATATTCTTTTAATTTTTAAATGAACACAGAGTCTCAGAAACTCAGAATCCTGATTTTTGGATGGACAATTTCCATCCAATTAACTCTTACTGACATGAGTTTTCTCACATAATATCATTCTCCCTCTTGATTCCAGTCTGAGGAGAGCTGTGTAAAGATTAAGTCAGGCCTGGAGTGATGCAACTAAAGCATAGAAATGTGTGTGTGTGTGTGTGTGTGTGTGTGTGTGTGTGTGTGTGTGTGTGTGTGTGTGTGTGTGTGTGTGTGT
>JBAMHX010000008.1:13434212-13460541 GCA_037177515.1 Pseudomugil tenellus | reverse complement strand
TATATACATATATATATATATATATATATATATTACACACATAAATTCCAACTGACAATTTAGGAAGACTGAATTGCAGGAGACAGAAAAACAACATAGATGAGCACCTTCTCTACTGACTTGATTTGGCATTATGTGCGGGATTATTGTTGGAAGGGTTTTTGGCCAACCTTTATATTCATCCAAATCTTTAATATAACACCTGACGGCAGCTCGCGAAGGCTAATCAAGACAAAATTCTCGTGCTCAGTGACAAACAACTCGACAGTGTAAGTCGTGTGATGCAGGATATGCTACAATCTGTATATTTGGAAAGACTTCAGAAATTTCAAACAATAATATAGGCACCTGTGATCTTCAAACATTTGGACAACAGCCTAGAATTTGAAAAATACTTGAATTGGTAAGCTCCTGCTCTGCTTGTTGAAGTAGGTCAGGAAAAAAATGCACAGAACAAACTGTGCAGAAAGTTGGGCAAATTATAAAGACTTCAGTATCAGCAAATGCAAACCATCGGTCGCACGTTTTTAATTTATCATCTGCAGCTTAGGGACATAAAAAATGCAAAGCAACCAACTCATAGCTGTTTTTTATTTTTCATTTTATATATTTATTTATATTGCTGTCCACATTTTCACCAGAAAATGATTGTCATAAATAAACTGAATGTTTTCCAGGCAAAATTCAATTACTACTGTCAGCCAGTAGTAATGAGTAACAGCCAGTGCATGCTCTCATTCAATTTTGGTGTCCATAGGGAATGGTGTTTTTCTGATGTCTTGATGGTTTTTTTTTCTCACAATGTTCTTTTTGTGGCCTGTTTAGTGGAACAAAACATTCAAATCACACACTAATGTGATTCTGTGACTCAGTACATAAAAGAAGCCATCTTTAGGCCATCTTTAGTCAAACAAAATGATGGATAAAATACTGTCCTATTTCTTATTCAAAGGCCCTTACTTACATGTGTCCTAACTCCTCAGTCTAATTGTCCTACATGTCAGTATCAAATCATACACTAGACATGGATAAAATGGTAATTCCAGTTTAATATATTCTCATTACTGGATTCTTTTCCTTTTTTCATTCATACATTAGGGCATTTTTTTATTTGGTCTCGAGTAGATGTTAAAATTAGCATTAGCAGCTAAATATCCTCTGAACTCAGAAAAGGGTGTTCTAAGTTGTTCGGAAATAGCGTAATCATTTTTACTTAATTTTTTAAATGAATAAACTGTAGAATATCTGATGTTCTCTTCATCTGTGGTTATCTGGTTCCTCATGGTAAGACCTGATAAGCAGCAGATAATGTTCATAATCTGACATGTAAAACCTTAAGCCCATAAGTGGGTTTAGTTTGATTTTCACTGCTTTCTTTTTCATGCTACCTGAGAAATATCATGTAACTAATAATTTAAATTCGGTTCCTACATAGTTAATAAAAGCTGCCCCTCATGGACAGCTATAAAAGCAACATTTTACCAGAGAGTATAAGAAGCAGCCTTTTTCTCATCTGTAGCCAACTCTCCTTTCATTTAAAATTTGCCTTCCCACCAAGCATTTGTGACTTATTCCTCCCATGAGATGTTCACACCATTAGTCTGCCTTTATCGATTTAATTGTCAAATCTCACAGTTGTGCTTTTACTTGTTAAGAGCACACTATTCTGTATCAATACGCTTTTTCCCAGTCAAACAACAGGGTTTGGAGGCAGCTTTGTGAGGCCTACAGCGAGGGAAAGCAAATGATATTTAAAAAGACTCTGCTCAGCAGAAAGCTGGCATGTTTAAAGTGACTGTAGTGGTATTTGCTGTCCTTCCATTTAGAGATCAATGAATGGTGGGGTTTGTAGCCCATGTACGAGTGAAAAATGTCACACTTCCCGGCTCTGTATGAAGTAACAGTCAATACAGAAATGTGTCCTGCAGGTGGAAGACATCTCTGTCCTGCTAGTTTATCTATGACCTTTATCTTTCTCATTTTTTTCCTTTCTAATTACCAACCTCTTCCTCCCTCCCTCCCCTCATATCCCTGCAGCCTGACTGATGGTTAGCAGATGATCATCTGGACAGGAAAGGTTGAGGTGACTCCCCAGCTTAAGTCACAGCTCATTAGGCGAGCTTCACAGTGTCCCAATTCACATATTGGTGTATTCCTGCTTGGATGAATTTAATGAGTTGTGGAGGAGTAACAAGGCAACAGAGAAAGTAACTTAAGCCACCATGTTTATGAGAAGCTCTGTTTGCTGTAGTTTTTATGGTAATACAAGAGGGAGGAGCTACTGTAAATGCATTGATTTCTGTTCAGGAAACCAGATTAAGCTGTATCTGAAAGGAAGCCAGGACATCCTCAAAAGAATTTCTCCCAAGCATAAATATTGATGGGGAATGGGACTCATAGTCCTAAACAACTGTTAAACCCTCTGCACTGCTCAAATTGTAAGAGTGCTCTTCTGCTGTGGCGTTTCAGTTACGCCTCAAATCGCACAAAACCTAAATATTGCAAAAGAAATTCGGTACTCACAGCGAGAGATTCACTCAACCTGAACATAATCATTCACTGCCACTAAAACAGCCTTAAGAGGTGATCACAAATTGCGTTTGTTATGCTACTGCCACATGCTGTATTCAAAAGCTGAAAGCCTCCTCACAAAAGCCAAATGAGCTCATGGAAGTAAATGGCCACTATGAGGCTTTTCAGCAGCAATGTTGCACAGCAAGCTTGTTGTGGCCCCTGGTATTAAATGTACCATCAACCAACCGCACACACAACACTTGCCCTTTCCCTGAAGTCAACATAAACAAAGAAATATTTTAAATCTTCTAACCAGAGTTCTGGCTCTTATCAAGAAACAAATTTCAATTATAAATGCATATTGTTGTAGAATGAGGGAACTTTGGAGGGTTAAAGAGGGATGTTTGACTGAGCCATTTATTCAGTCATATTTGCTACCTGGTGACATCAGGAGGTTTCAGGTCTGAAAATATGAAATGAATCTGTTTTAATCAACGAGAAACCACTGACAAGTTTTATTTTAATAACATTAGCAGGAACATTTGCTACGACGTCTGAGGAAATGTGATGCTATTTTGAACACCGAATAGTTAGTGGGGTAAAACGTTGCCCCTTAAACTACTAATATGATGTCAGCTCTGCACATCTCTTTACAAAAAGAAGTTATTATCCAACTATGATGGACTCTCAGCTAAAGTAGTGCGATATTAACCTAAATTTATGCCTGGATATGCTTTACATGAAAACTATATACGATTCATATCGATATAACTTATTTTGTTAAGTTATTACAGATGTTTCTAACTAACAGCCTTAAGTGCTAAATATACATTTATTAAGGATGAGCAGCACATTTGGATTTAAACAGTTTACTGGACTCAAGGCATTTTTAAATTTATCTAAATGTTCCTAAAATAAAATAGATGAAAAACACTTGTAAATGACCAGGTGTGCAAAATGTTAAAAAAAAAAAAAAAAAAAAAAAAAAAAAGAAAAGAAAAAACTTCAGTCATTTTCTCAACCATTTATTTCAGTTTAGGGTTGTGGGCAAGCTGGAGCGTCTTCCAGCAATCACTTGGGCGAGAGGCAGGGTACACCGTGGACAGGTCACTAGTCCATCACAGGAAAATACATTTCTAAATGAAGACAAGACAATATTTCTTCATTCTATATCACTTGGAAACAAGTCTCAGTTTATTTGGAAAATCTCAATATATTGCCCAACCTTAAGCTGAGGTAAAAAATCGTTTGCTGGTTAAAATGACGACTTAATGAAACAACAATAACACACAAGCTTCAGTGAAAGACCATAATTACCTTAAAATATTTACTTAGTGGCGTCATTTATCTGCTATTTGAGACTGTTGGATTCATGTTTGGTTCATATCTAAGTGAAATAAACCTTGAAATACACATAAACATTGAAATAAACATAAGTAAAAAATGGCCCTATCTCGCAATGATATAGAATTCTTTAAAGAAAAGTCCTGGATCCAGACGGTGATCCGGACCACCACAAAAATTTAATCCCTTATCTTCCCAAGAAAATTTCATGAAAATCCTTCCATTACTTTACAAGTTATGTTGCTCACAAACAGAAAAACAAACAAACTGTAATAAAATTAAATTTGAGGTAAGCTGAATGCATTACCTTACATTCTCCTGCAGGTAAAACACATTCATAAAAGTGTCATCTGGGTTTTTTTTTTAGGTTGTTTTTGGCTTTTACAACTTAATATTAAAACTTTGGCTACTTTACTTATGAACAAAATCATAAACTTATTTATTATTGTACTACCTGGCCTTAATCAACACAGTTCAGCTATGAAATGAAAAAGATCACAAGATGATTGAGCCACCAACAAACGAAAATAAAATACACTAAACAGTACCACTGTAGAGAGCTTTGCAATGTCCAAGGGTGAAGAAAGTAAAAGCATAGAAGTTAGAAAGCAGACTAGACATACTAGAGAGAGAGGGGGAAGGGGCAAGGAACAGATAGAGCATTCATTATCACCTGACTGACCTGCATATTGCACTGTGTGAGAGTAATGGGGGAGGACACACTCATCGGCCACAGCCCAGCACGAAAGGCGCTTTTCTTTTCCCTTCTTCTTCCTTTCTCTTAAGCAATCTGTCAGTTTCTTATTCGCCTCAGTTTCTACTTTCACTAAATGTGATGTAGGAGCCCATTGTTTTCAAAAATACAATAACTGATGGTGAAACACAGCAATATCATGCCTAATGTAATGCATAATGAATAGTATGATTATGTAAAAGTTAATTATCCATTTAATGAAGTCATTATCTTTTTGTTTGTGAAGCACCCACTGTGTTAGATATGTGCAATGGCAGGAAAAAGGTGATTTTCTGAGACAGAGTTACAGTCTATAAAGCAACGATATAACTAGACTGAGTGACTTTGGGTGTGCTGGGAGGAGTTTTGTGAAGCTGCACACATACGTATTTTGACCTCTGTGTCAACACACTGATGCTAAACAGAAACCAAAATTACAACAGAGCGATCAAAGAACATGTCGTTCATGTTGATCTTCAAATAAACATCTGCAATGGTTCAAGTTCAAGACCCTAAATTCTCTGCTGTGTATGTTCAGAAAATGCCCCTCCCACTTTTTTGATGGGTTAGAGTGAGGAGGAGGGAGGATAAGCAAATATTTGCTGAGTGAAAATATTTGTTGCTTTACACTGAAAACATAGTTTCATTTTAACAGACTTACTATTTGGTATAGAAATGCTTAAAAGTAGTCAGCGACAACCCAATATGAATGTTTTTGCACATTTAATTCCAGTTATGTTTTCTTTTTAGATCTGGCTTGTTTAAATAGTCTTCTGACTACAAATTTATACTGTCAGTTAAGTATGTTTATGTTCAGGCTTTGGTGTGAATTTCTGTGAAAAAAAAACACTCCTCTAAATAGAAGAGTTTATCAAATATGTTTAGGTTCAGGAATAAACAGAGCCTTTCGTGTGATGCTTGTGACAGTGCCTGTGCGTCCTCTGAACCCCACCAGGGTTCAACAGGATTGATATTTGTAACCGGTCGCTTCAACAGTAGTAACCGAGAAGTGAGCAGATTTGGACATCAGAACAAAACAAAAAAGAAAAAACCAAAGGAAACATGGATAAAACAAACAAGATGAAAGCAAACATCTGAAATCCACCAAAGAGTGAGGGAGGCTCTGATTTTAAGAAAAAAAGACAAAGAAAGAAAATGAGGAAGCGCTTTGGAGACACGTCTACAAATAAATCATAAAGGGGATGAATGACTTATGAATGAGAAATGCTGTTGAGAAAATCCAGTATTCATGGACATAGCTGCTACTGGACCTATGATAGAGTCAAAATCCCTTCATACAAAGCCCACACGGAAAGAGAGCCCACTCAGGTATCTTACCTGTGACTCGACTTGATCCGTAGTCTGTGTACATCCTACAGATTCACCATCGCCAACGGTGATCCTGGCTTCTCCGGTCTTGTGCCAAATCTGTTTTGGAAAACAAAACCAAGATCAGTTGTTGTGTGCTGCCCCCTTCTTCACAAAATGCCAGAGCAAGAAGAGGGGGGGGGGGGGGGGTCAGAATAAAAGGGGATTGTCTTGAACAGTGAGAGAAGACAAACACAGGCTGTAATTTGTCCGCTTTCCAAAAGGCATGACCTCCCAGCATTGTGCTGTAGAAGCTCATCTGAGCCACAGAGGGCTCTGAGGCGGGTCCCATTGACTGCACTATTAACACTCAAACTGGGGGGGGGATCAGCATAGAAATACAAAACGCTGCCTGAGGGGTGCACTGAGAATTCTGTAATGCATTTCATTTCACCAAGACAGACCCTGAGGGACTGGTGATGACCATAGTAATTCGCTTTCTCCTGCTATGATAATCTGTATCAGTCACGCCATGCCAACACATTCTCAGGCCACGGAGAAGGTTACACTGATCCCTAAACTTCAATCCACACTGCTGACAGCAGCGTCACGTTAACGTTCACTCTCCCAACGCTACTTTTGGTTCACATATTTGACATTTTAATGTCAGAGCTTGATTAAATCATGGTGAAAAATACTTAATTACATTTAAAAATCAGCCTGAGTCAGACAATGCTATTAATATATTCATAACAAAAATAAGAAATAATCATGCTGCTTATTGTGCAGAGTGCATTATATGAAGTAAAAAAAACTATTTATATTTAAAAGTTGTGTAAAATAAAGTAGAAGAAAATCAAGTAATAGGCCTACACATGTCTTGATGGCATTCTTATACATTGCCTTTTAAATTTTTGCTGTACATGTGTGAGAGAGAAAAGATTTAGCATAACTGATCACACAGATAAATATATTTTGACACATGCTGTGACAAGCAAAATTATATCTTGGCACAAACATCATTACATCTTAGCAAACTATTAAACATGCACATCTTTGCTAATTATGCTTTAAAAGACAGACGAAATGTATAATTTGTCACAAGATGCAAAAGCAGGTAAGTCGTTAAACTGTACTCAGCGCAGCCTGCAAATACTTCTATCACAAAGCTGCCACATTAAGCAGGACAGAGTAAATATAATTAGCTTTTAATGGTATGGAAGGTAGATAATTGGGATTTATATGTTATTTTATTCTATTGGTCAACCCAAATTCCTAGTTTGATTTCATGTGAAGCATTTTAGTTGTCTTTAAATGTTCAATATGAATAAATGTGACCTTGAGATATCACCACAAATGCTCATTTTCATTGGTGTATTTTAAATTAAGTGTGAAATACCATCTTATTATGTTGACTTAGCAGAATGTTGGCAAATCTTCACCTAATCAACTAAAGCAATCCAAGATCATTTGCTAAGTTAAACCAAGAACATGATTTCTTTGTTGGTCAAATGGTATGTCATTAAAAGCTAAATCCATAACTGTTGTTTATTTGGGACAATTTTTCACAGTTGATAATTAAACTGTGGAGGTAAAAGATCAGCATAACAGGGAAACTTTGCTTTCAACAAATGTCTCAAAACCAAACTCAAATTCAAAAGACTATTATTTGGTTCCCGAGTTTCAGTGTATCCGAAACAACTATACTGTCCATGGCTGTCACTGTATCTGCAGTGAATAAAGAGAACCGAGCAGAAATAATGTGGGAACATGGGATTAGCCCAGAAAGCCCAGGATACAGAAAAGTTATTTATATGAATGAATGCATAATTGCTTTTCTTTTCACATGGTTTCAATAAGGAAAACAATGAAGATCACAGGAGAACGAGGGAAAGCTAAACATAATTAAGTCACTTTAATCATGTTCAGATATGCTCGGCATTGAAATATCATGAGTCTAAAACGTAGAAAAAAAGCTTTTGTATGTGTCCCTTTACAGAAAACAGATCGTTATTTTTAATACATTCTGTTTGAACAATCCGATCCAGCACAATGAAAACTACAAAGCAACATCAATGGCAACAAGAAAATATGCACACTCAACTAACATAGAAAAGTAAGCCTCCTCACCATCAGAACAACATTAGAATCAACTTTCAGAGAATAATGATTAATTTGGGAGAAAATCTGATTTTAAGGTCCTCCGTGGGCTCAAAAATAAATGGCATTAATCATTCTTAAGGAACACGCTTTCTCCCGTCATATTTATTACCAGCATTTTTCATTTCCACTCACTTAGCTCCAAACATACATTTCCATAGTTGAGAAAAAGCTGGAGTTTGTAACTTGGGCGAATGTGAATACTAATGATTATGAATGAGGCCGCTGGGAGCTGTGAAGTTTCACACAGGCCTCAGAAATGAGTCTAACACTTCGATTTGGAACAGGCTTGCTTACTAATATGTAAGCGTAAAAGTAGACAACGCAGCTGTGAGGACACGGTTCAACACAAAACCGTAAGTACTTGGACAATGAACACTCCAAGAACAAAAACTAGAAACATGGGAAAAGAAAAGCACACCAGCTAAAATTTCACAGAAACTAACTCACCTCCCTCTTGCAGAGTTGGTCTCAGATAAAATGTAACACAGATCAAACGGTGTGATTATCTTTTAACACGAGTTAAATGAAAATGCAGATGTGTGTAAAAAGGTTCTCTGTATCCAATAGTCCAAAAGATTGTACAACCACCTTCAGCAACTCTTCTCTGTATGGAATGAAGGCCCACTCCATCCAGCATCGCTCCAGTTCACTGATGTTTTTAAGCATCCATTCAGTTCTCCAAAGTCATTTACTTGGACTGTGACTTTGACTGGGCTACTGAAACATCTAATTTTTATTTGATTCTAACAAATCATTATGTTCTAGATTTGTTGTTGTGTTTGGGATCGTTGACCTGTTGATTGACCCAATTTGCTTTGTGTTTTCTTGGACAGGTGGCTTTGCATTTGAGATTACTCCCATTTGACTCTAGATTAGTAAAGGTACACAGAGGAGTACATAACCAACTCAATCACTGCAAGGTGTCCAGGTCCTGTGGTTTCCAAACAAGCCCAAATCATCATCTCTTCCACCACTGTGTTGACAGATGGCATTAGACAATTTGAGTGGAAATGCTGTTTTTGTTTGTTTGTTTCCCCCAGACAGACCATTTCACGGTGCAGTGCATTATGACCAAACACTCCACTTCAGTCTCATATGTTTAAAGGGCATCTTTTGATTTGTTCAGATGAAACTATGCCAAGTGCAGCTCTGTTGTTTCTTTCAGATAAAAGAGGTTTTCTCCAACATTGCAAGCCTTTGTAAGAGGACTATTTTACTGTACTTTCATGAACTTTAACATTTAACATGCTGACTGAGACCTGAATAGCCTGAAAAATAGCTCTCAGTAGCAAGAAGGATTTAGTCAGTGTTTCACATTATGATAAGCTTTTTGGCTTCGTTCTGGCTAAATGAATCATCACAGCGTGAAGCATATCATGCAGTTTATGTAAGGTTGCATTTAACTGATTCTAAAACAACATAAGAACTAAATAAACTTTTTCTACTGTGACTATATTAAAAGAGAATTAATATAAGTTCTTGAAAAAAATATTGATGGATCTAGTGAAGTGCATGCTGTAAATTTGTTGAACTGAATTTCCTATAAGTTAAAATGACTTAATTTGCAGCGAATGTAAGATAAAAGAGAACTGCTGCCAATGTTCACAGTCCACTCCACTAGGTACATTTGTTGGATTGCTACTTACCATACACCAGTCAACATACATGCTGAAGTCCAAACTGAGAATCGGAATAAGGAAGGAAAGAGATTTAAAGTGCTCATGACATGATTTTGACTTCTAATAATTTTATAAAACAGTAATGCAACATGAGGAAATAAGTGGTTTTGTGTTATTATAATACAAACAGGCTCACGTGAATATCCAATGTTGGAAAAAAAACGTTCACATTGTGATCAGATTATGGAAGCATTCAGTAAAGTGTGGCATGCAGAGAAGGAGCAATGCTATATTTTAAAATACACGGGACATTGCAGAAATGAATGTCTACATCCTCTTCAAAACGTGCACTGAAAGCCAAACAGCTCAAAGTGGTTCCTGCAGCAGCTGCAGAGGAACGTTTAGCAGAGTTTATGAAGGGAAACAGCCAGTAAGGCAGGTGAAACAACCCGGATTGTAGCACAACCTAAATCAGCAGCAGACTTCTGAAAGGATGCGGAGCCAGGTACGGGAAATAAAAACAAACTGTGGCGTCAACGGCATGCATCCGAAGTAGTGTGGTGTGTAGATGTAGCGAGAGACATTATCCGTGCTGCCTGGAACTTCAGAAAAACTTAACCTCATAGTAAATAACGTAGATGATGATGTTCTAGTCTCGCTCTCAGAGTCTTAGTCTTACTTTTGTCTTGTGGTCTAGGCGTTTTCCATCATTTAAGTTTATTCATTCTCCGTAAAAGGAAAAAAAAATATTCAGGCTCTGCAAATTGAAGCTTAGATATTGATTGTTTCTGTATAAAACAAGGCTCCAATTGTTCCTCTATACTGTGTTTTATAAAAAAATTATTTGATTATAACTAATATTATTTCAGCTGTAATCCTTATAAAAGAAATTAAATGATGTAATGAACATTTTTAGGTGCTAGTGTGAACTGTGTGTGAGCATGACAAAAGAGAAGGAGAGTATTTGCTGTCAAGAGCAGGACAAGCTGAAGCAAAAAGAAATGTCAGTGCACCACTCATCACAACTTTCCCCGCGTTGTGTCTGAATGAACAAGCTCAACCTGCAGTGCAACACTCATCTCTCAGGTTTACAGACAAAGAAAATAATGTGAGGTAAGCGGCGGTCAAAACTGCCTTGTTGAGGTCAGTGAACATGCCGACTGCTTACAACATGGTCTGGCTAACTACTAGTCACAACAAAAGTATGGAGAATTAGTGTCTGAACACACTGAGCTTTGACATAGATGGACGACAGCAGCACAGGACCAAACCAGCTGCCACTCCGGTCAACAGGAAAATGAAGCTACAATTTGCATCATTTCGACAAAACCAGCTAAATAATATTGAAAAAAATGTCGCCCGGTTAAATGAGTCTGAATTTCAGGTGCTACATTCAGATGGTAGGGTCAGATTTTGGTATAAACAACATGAAAACATGATCCACCCTGCTTTATATCAACAGTTCAGGCTGCTGGTGGTGTAATAAGTTATGTGGGGGATATTTTGGGCCCCTTTGGTACCAGCAGATGTACCCATCTTCCAATTGCTAATTTCAGTAGGATAATGCACCATGTCGTTCTAACGGCCTCCCCAGTCACTAGATGTCAGTCTAATAGAGAAGCTTTAGGAAGTGGTGAAATTGGAGATTCATCATGGATGTGCTGCTGACTAACCTATGGGATGCTATCACGTTATTATGGACCAAAATATCCAAAGAATTTTCCCCGTACTTTGGTGAATCTGCCACGAAGACCACATTTTTTTCAATTTTTGAAGGAAAAGCAGGGGTCCTACTAAATCAACCTGATAGAGAAGCTGATTCATTACCTTTAGATTAAATGTTTACGGTCCATCCCTTCATATAGATATTCATCTTTCAGATGATTCAGATTCTACTTGTTTAGCCTTTTAAATATGGATTCATCATCACGTGTACGTTTACTTACACTTGAGAGCGTTCATCTTCTTGACAAATGCATAAGGCCAGACCCCTCAGCTCAGTGGGGATATGAGTGAGAAGAGGATTATCAGAGTCAACGGCTCTCTTTAGTGATAGGAAATGAAGATACCCCATAATAGCATTGATGGCTTCATTCATCTTTTGTCTCAACAGCAGGGAAACAGCTGCCTGGGATGGAACAAACCAAATCGCTCTGTGAAACAATTCTGAGCCTTTGATTAATAAGACACAAAGACTGATATGTACTTCACAAGTAGCTCCTCTCTACCTTTTATTTCCCGCTCCTCAGCCTGCAAGCTTATCTCTGTGATTAGGTACCTCATCTTCCACATAGGGATGGCAAAAAAAAATGACTCAGATGGCTGTACTTAAAAAAAAGATATACAAAAAGGCCCACAATGCACAAAACAGATAAAGAAATTTGTTCAAATTTTTTACCTGCAGCACAGCATTTAGATTGTGTGGAATACGAATGATACCACATAAGGTTTTTGGGTTTTTTTAAGATGTCTTACCTGAAAAACATAGATCATTAAAATATTTCTAGTATTTTTCAGTTTTCTACGTTTAAGAACAAATATTCCCAGCGAGATAACTGAAGTGTGAACTGAAAACCATGTGTACGAGGTAAGTGGAAACACTTGTGGAAACAGTGTGACCCCACTACTAGATATTTTATGACTAACTGTACAAACCTAACAAGCTGGGCCTTTTTTCATAAGTTGAAAGATTATTTCAGCTTTGCTGAATTAGCAGTAAGGTCCAAAGTTCAATACAGAATAAGCTAATTAAAGGCTAATTTATGCTCGACGCGTAAGACAGATATGCAGACGGACAGACAGTTTCATCTGTCTTCTGTGTCATCTGATCCATTTGCAAGGGGTTTGGCTATCTGTGGGGGTTAACCCTTAAAATAGAGCAATACCATAGGAAATCATGGGGTCAGTTTTCAGTTGCAAAGCCTACAAGCAACCAGCGAATGGAGCATACCAGAGAAGAAAAAGAGGAACAGGAAGAATACAAGACACAAATGACTAAATAAAACGCATCTCAAAAAGAGACAGAAGAGGTTGAGAACAAAAAAAGTATAGTCTTCTACTTTAGATTTTTTTGGAAGCTTGTAAACAAAAGTGCAATTACAGCTACAAACCAGTGTCAAAATATGGAAGTGACCTCTAAATCCAGCATGGCCCAGCAATGCATAAACAGAATTAAAAAGTACGAGGATGGCAAAGAAGCGTGGAAGTATGAGCTTGGCGATGCATCACGACGTCCCTGTTTAGGTGTGTTATTAGGTGTGTATATTAAGGAAGTAAAAATGGGCCTCAAGTCTACTAAGGTGTGTTGCCATACCCCAAAACAGCTGGCCAGAGCAACAGCATTGACTCAGTGGTCTGTAAAACCTGGAAATGTGCCTTTGTGGAGTTTTTAGGTGTTTTTGTCTAAGAGCATAACTGATTGCTGTAGTAAAGCTCTAAATCAAATCTTTATAACAAGACTGCGGCTGCCTCTACAGCAGGGGTGCCCACACTTTTACAACATGTGATCTAATTTTAATGTGACAAAGCCAATAAGATCTAACCAGGGAGTGTGCCTGAGTTTCAGTATCTCTTGTTTGATGTGAAAGCAATGCATCCAGAAATCCTGCATCGCTTTCAGGATGTAGAATGAGACCATTTAATGATCTTACACATTTCACTGCTGTAAAATATATTTTCTGCATGCTGGGATGCTGATAACACTGGCCTTAGTCTTCTATAAGCAAAACTGCAGCTGTCCAAGTGCTCAGGTAGTAATCTGTAATAATAGACATCCGGTACACTTTAACAGTAGAGATGTTGATGTATATGTGGGTATGGTTAACCGAAAAACAAATTATAAACATTGCAGTCAGTACAAAAAATTCCATGAATGTCCATAAGGGATCTCTTCTTCACTATGACATGAACATCATGCACAGACGTGCTATATATAGAACTCCCGGAAACTACGCAATGGTAAAACAAGTTAGCTTAAACCCCATAAGAACAATTCACTCCTGTACACGTTTGTATGAAACCATCCATACTAGAATCAGTATGGATGTTTGTGGACAAACAACTATGAACGACTTCAGACAGTAAGTAAAGCAACACTTACACTAGCGGATATCACCGACTTTATGCTTAGAGAAGCTGTCTGCGCACTGTGAAACAGTCTTTTAGGTGCGTTTCATTCCTACATGTCCACAGCCTGATGTAACCAGGTAGGGATATTTGCACAACATATAATTGAAATTTTACTGAAAGAAAATAAAAAGAAATCTGACCACACAGTGTGTTAGCGCCGCAATGAAGTGACGAGATGGATGATAGACTAACGTATATATTTTTTATGTCATGTGATCAACTGACACCACCTTCATCAACGTAATGGGCACCCTTGCTCTACAGTCTTCAGTAAATATAACAACCAGAAGAGCCTGCAACACAGAGTGTGTGCCTCTGCTCTAGCAGCTAAAAATCAGGCATGTCACACATTTTTGATGTCTCAGATGTTTATATTAGCATCTTGAAGCATAATCATTCAGAAAGGTTGAGAAATCTTCCAAAAGTAATGCGTTTAAATTTTATGCTTATAAAATATTGTTACAGTTCAGCAAGAAGGATGGACATTTTTAGATTTTATAGATATCAAACCTGAGATTACTGAAATACTGAGCTCAAACAGAAATGTTCAGTGCTGTATGCATCGCCCCAAATATTCATGACAATCTAAACAGTACCATCTCCCTATCAAAGTTCTTTTTGGGGCTTAATCAAAGTGAAATTTTGATATTCTGTCTCAGAGAGACGCAGAAAAACTAATTCATGCATTTGTTCCTTCAGGATTAAACTGGTACAGTTTCTTACAGCGGAGCTGTCCTGGAAAATTTCATGAAAAGCCTTCATAATGCCCCAAAGAGCAAGGTTTCTGATGATTATCTGATGATATATTTCTCCAATTTTAGTTTCTCACCAGCTCCATGTTAAATCCAGAATATAATTTAAAGTTCTTTTCTCTACAAATAAAACTCTTAATGACCAAGCTTGACTCTATCTTTAAGATCGTACTCCAAAAAGAGCAATAAATCTGCTCTGAAAGCAGGCTTATTTGTGGTTTATTTGAAGAGGAATGGAAGGCAGAGCTCCTAGCTTTAAGACAAGTGCTGTGAAAACCACTTTCTATTTCGTATTGCAAACACTCTATCTTTAAGATAAGACAACAAACCTTCCTCTTTGCAAAAGTTTATATTTAGAGCTGGTTTTGGTTACCCTCATGGATAGGATGTACTTGCTGTGTTCGCAAACATGCACAAAAATATTCTCCACTACCTATGTACATACCATAGACTGTATTTTTAACATTTTAACATGTCTATGGGCATTGCTCTCTATTGCAGCCAGTCCTCTAGCGGTGAGGGGTGAACTGCAAGTATTTCCATTTCTGTATTGGTCTCACAATCGGCAGCCAGAGATTGCCGCCTGGTATATACATGCTACAACATATCACAATGGAAATGCTCAATACTGGAGGGAACCACTAAGGGGCGGGGGGGGCTAGGGCAAGTCACCACAAGCCTCAAAACGATTCTAATCTGTACCCAACTGTGAAGGCTCACAACTGGAAAACACAAAACGTACCAGGAGTTGTGGACGGGCTATGAAAGGAGCCCTTTAAAATGATCCGCCACTATCTTTAGGTTTCTGACATTTCAACCACTCACTTTTTTGTCTGTTATGTTTGCAGATGTAAACAAACGTGCAATTGAAAGATTGTTATTAATATTAATGTTATTAATAACCAGCATGCAGAGCTCTCAAACAGGGTTTGTTTGTGTTCCAATCAGAAAAAGTAATAAATTAATTTTGACAAAAGAATACACAGGACGTTAATTTAAAAAATCCATTATATTTCCAATAATTTAGAAAATAAATAGTGGCTTCACCTGTTCTCATCAAACAGAGATTTGTTTAATCTAAAAAAGGAGAATATCAGAAATGTCAAAAAATAAAAAACTTAGTTGGTGAAGTGTTAAAATTAATCCCATGTTATTTACACAATTGTGTAAATAAAGAGATCCTTGTTTATTAACTGTTGTAAAGATGAAATAGTGTAGTTTTATAGGAAATGTGTGGCATCTCTGTGTGAGGAGTACTAACTGTTCAAAGGAGAAAAACATATCTGAATCCATTTTTAATACACTGTTATTGAGTATAATAGGGTGCCTCTATCATTTATAAATTTACTATGCAATTAAGTTGAAATAAAAAAAAACTATCAGAAACTTTATAAATAAAGAAGATAGTGTTTTTTGGTGGATTCCGTACACTACTATGAGACATCACCTACATGCCTAAAAGAGGACTTTCTCTTGTTCAGATAATGCCAAACTCTGATTCATTTAATATGGCATGACTAACTTTTTTATGCGTTATTGCGTGATAATGTATAATGTGTTAATTTCACTGATTAATCGCTTTGTAATATTAACAGGCTAAATAAAACATTGAATTTACTTAATGAATGTATATTTTTCTAACAATGGCGAATCCATAAAATGATCTTGAGACCCCTGATATGAGAAAGGCTGTAGTAAGTTACACAGCCCTTTCCTGTTCTGCCCACTACTAGTTTTGGGTGGATGTTGGTCTTTCAGCAAGACAGGAAGTAGGATGTACAATGGTGAGTTTCCCAAGCAGTAGCTACCTCACTGAAATAGTGACGGAAGTCCACACAGGCCAAACAAGAGAAAGTGAGCGACCCTAACAACAAAGGTGGAAAGAGAGTTTGCAGCACGGTCATGTAAATACGACAAAATTAAATATCAAATTCTTTTCTTTTTTTTTGTTTGTTTGTTTCATTTTCAATCATTTCCGCTGCATTTAATTCAGGGTTGAGGATAGCTGGAGCATATCCCAGCAGTAGTCAGGCGAGAGGCAGAGTGCACACTGAAAAGTTCGCAAGTCCATCACAGATTTTTGGTTTGTTTTACATCAAATCAAAGGTTTTTATATACAATTTCAAAAAGAACTATTAAAAATCAAGGTGATATTAATTACTATTATTTTCTATTTTAAATGTAATAATTTAGTGAACAAATAATATACAGACCTAATGGTTTAAACAGTCGGCTGAATGTTCACCAAACTAGTAGGGAAAACCTTTTTAATATAAAATGCAACATAAAGGTCATAAATAATATGCATACTTAAAATAATAAGAATTATTGCTGTAAGTGTAAAAAAGAAAGAAAAATGTGAAAATAATAATGTGAAAAACGCAGTCACAAATGCTCCCATGCCCTATAAACAAGTATATACTACAATATGTTAGTTAATGATCCCTTTTTTGAATGTAGGAAATGACAATCTGACAATGTTCCAACACAGACAAACATGTTGGAGAGCGGGTACCACCTCTGTGCTGGGATATGTGAGGACATCACAGAGAAAAATCATTAATAATACATTTTAAAGGAAAGACAAAAACTCTTAAGCAGTCATCTGTGGCCCCTGACTGCGCTTCTTGATGATGTCATTTTTCTTTATCATAAATGTAGATTTAATCTAGATTAAACCCCTGACATTAACTCCATTCAGCTGTGGCTGATTAAAATGGAGGAAAAGAAGTAATGCGTCATACATTATACTGTATGTGTGTCGTTTCTACTATTGCACTACCCAGCACATCTGATTTATCTAGAAACAACAACAAAATCCCTCAGGGGATAAATAAACAATTTTTCATTTCAATGGTCACATGTAAAGTTATGTTGATATTACACTCTATGTAAACTAAATAAAAAAATTAAAACAGCCAGACAGCATTTCCACTAATCTCTACTACATAATGATCAAAGAGAAAGAACCAGTTACATATGTGATCCTTCACCCACCACCTACACATGGTTCAGGTCCTCATGCTAACACTTCAACTTACCAGAGAAAAGAAACAAATAGCTATGTTGCAGAAATTAAACTACAATTATGTTAATTCCTAGAATATGTTACAAGGCTGTCACACGGTTTTAATGTTGCAGCAGGTGTAACAGGCATTTTTACTTGATGAGTAGACACTGGAATACAAATAAGTTCATCCTTATTTACTAATTTATTTTCTACACCTGCTTAGTTTTAGGGTTGCAGGCAGGGGGGTGTCTGTTTGGAGCCTATCCCAGCAACTAGAAGCAGGGTGCAGCCTGTACAGGTTTCCAGTCCATTGCAGTTAATGAAAATAAGTTCACCCATAGTCCAAAGTTTTGTGTTTCATCACTTGTCCAAACACAGAGATAATTTGATTCTTTTAACTGTACACTGTACCACTGTGGATTAATAGGATACAGGGACTTTATAAAATAATTTATAAAAATAAATGCAATAAACAAACTGATGGCATTTAATCACGCAAATGTAGACAAAATCCTGTTTTCAGGACTGCAAACCTGTTACCAAACAGCCGTGGGTGAGGTTACAACCATATTGGCTAAACTGTTTCACTTATAGCAGTTTTGGGAGAGACTTTGCACCACTGTGTGCTGTGAGCCACAGAATAATGTTCAACGAAACAAAAATGTCTGGTCTTTGCGTTCACGTCCAGTAAGGAGGTTGGGGAAATTATTTATCCACTAGTCACTGACACAGTAAGCATGAACATGCTAAAGTATCCTACATTTTGACAAAGAAAAAAGAAAAAAGACTAAACTAAATCTGACATCATTGTTCCTGATGGATCAAACTTTTATACACTGAAATAATTCATGAGGGGAAAAGTATTTTATTGGGCATGCAATTACTTTACTATATCAATTAGTTAAGACGAAGATATCTAAGATAAAGACAAAAAGCTGATGACAGAAAAATAGATGAAGAGCAACAAAACTGTCATTTTTAAGATCTCAATTATCATTTTATTGACATCCTGTCGCAGTGCTGGATTAATAGCTCAGTAAGTGCTTGGAAGTTCTAAAGGGTTTCAAATCCCTTAATGACTTAACATACTGTACTAAACACGTAATAAAAAGCATGATAAAAAGCAAAATCTCTAGTTTCAGCATGTGAACTTTGTATTAAAGCCAAATGCTGGAAAAGAGCAGAGGTGTTGAATCACCAACCTTTTGTAAACACAGCTTTAAACAAAGCAGTCTTGCATGTGAAGGGTAGATGGGGCTCAGCTCTCCTTGTCACAAGTGGTTAAGTCAAGGACGAAATGGAGGAGGCAAACTAAAGCACATGTAGGGAATGTAGGAAAGAATAAAACCAGGAGGATACAACTAGAGCATTTCTCTCCATGTACCTTAAATGTTTCTGGTAGATCTTTTTATATTGGAATGGACATATCAAATTTAAAGGTTTTAAATGAGTGCAGCACTAAATAGGAAACAAACATTTCCTATAAAAAAAGTCACTTGGTCATTTAAGATTTTCTGAAGCTGAGATATCTTTAACAAACTTGTTATGAAGCTAAAATTCTTTGTGGTGAAGATCCCAATGTCTGATAATATCGGAGGAAATTAAACAGGAACTTGAGGAGGGTACTGTTTTGTAATGTTAAATGGCATTGTGAGATGAGGTGCTGTGAATTAAGCCGTTTCCAACAAGGGGCCTGGCTCAGAGCAGAATGGTTTGGTGCAGTTTGGTTCAATAAACTCTGATCTCTGTTGCATTTCCAAAGCCAAACATATCCTCACTTAACTGGTATAAGCTGGACAGTAATGGATGCATCAGCTAAGTAACAGCTCACATTCCTTCAATTATTACGACGAACAGGATGCAGAATCAAAACAGGAGAATAGCAAGACCAAAAAGTTCCAAAAGTTCATGTTCTGTCTTTGGCTTTAAACAAAAAAAACAAAAAAAAAAACAGTATGTTTCATTTAGACATGACACTTGTTCTGTTTCATTCTTATTGCTGAGTCACACAGAAAGAATCAAATTGCTCCACCCTTTATAATTTTTAAATAGAGCTGCCTATGGTCCAAAAGAAGAAGGATGGGTCAAGGTTTTACCTGTGGAAATGCAAAAAGAAAGAAAAAAAAAAAAGGTCTCGACCCGTCGTAAGGACTCTGATCCGGGTGGAAAATAGGGACATTCATTCTGCACTATAATGAATTTAATTTCTCTTTCATTTAGCTCTTCCTCTTTGTCTCCTTAACATTTACATAGCTTTAAAGAAACTGTAGTTATTTATGTCTGTATCTTAAATAACTCTTCATGCAGTGAAAACACAGTGCCGCTGCCTCACTGTAACATTTTGTCTCAACCTGTGCCACCACGTGGACCGGAAGTCCTCTGTATCTCTTCATATTCTGTATAAAAGAGACAAAGCGATGAGGAAAAACGGGAGCCATTTAAAAAACATTTAAAAGTTGTTCTTGATTAATGTCTATTATACCTTTTGATACAAAAATGGGTAGCTATAAGACTTCAAATTTCACTAATTCTCTTTTTTTAAATTATTTTGTTTACCAATCATAATAATATGATTATACCATTATGATGATTATACCGAATACACCCCCCCCCCTTAGTTTCCTTTTTCATGAGGAGACTTAGCTTTGCTAATTTTTTTAATTCAATGCATCTCTTTTAATAGCTAATTAAATATATAATCATGTATTTAAAAACATATATAGAAATAACTACAAATTAACCAATTTATGGTAAAATGGTAAATGGACTTGTACTTATTGTAGCGCTTTTCCAGTTGACCTCTCAAAGCACTTTACACTACATACTACACACACTCACACCCAGATGTGTGTGTAATTAGCAAAAAAAAATATATCCAAAAGTAGTGAACAAAAGAAAACATCATTCCTACTCAACAATACAGACTATATCAAATATGTACAGGCAATTTCAATAAACACTTTGAAACTACAAGTTAAGAGCACTCACTGATGTTACAAATGCAACACTCAATGATTAAAGAGACAATGTAAAAAGTTTAAAAAAAAGTAACATCTGTGCAGTCACATATACAAGTGAAATGACTCTGCAAGTAGAGATGCTTTAATGAGTCAAGAAACAATGCATTGTTTTATAAATCGTTAGATAAAATACCAGCATAAATAATTCTGTTTTTTATACCTCCCAGCCCAATGTCATGGTAATACCTAAATACAGTAACCGTCCAAAGTTTGGACATGTGTGACAAATCTGAATTCAAACCAAACTTATAGAATTGCACAAAAACCACTACCAGGGGGAGTATTTATTACCCTTCATGACTTCACAAAGGGAAAGATGTCAGACTCACCCTTTAGCAGACACATTTGCTTCAAAGAGGGACAAGGAAGTGAGACAGGTGGCAGATCTTTCTTATTTTTGGGCCTTATACACAGAATAGGGGGAAATATACAATAGTCGGAAACCTTCAGAAAGTGAGTTTTGCATAATATGGGACCTTTAAGTCAAACTACATTTTGCCAATGTAAAACACTATAATAAGAATGTAGTATAAACATCAAAAACTAATTAAATACGTTGCAATAACTTCAAATTTACTCGTACAGTGTCAGAAGAAAATTCGATGCTATGAAAATAAAACCTGAAAGATTCTTTACTTTGATTTGGTCATGCCTTTCTGCCAAATCTCCCGTCTTTCCAGCAAATTAAGCTGAACCTTGAAGAAAACTATAAATAATTCATTGAAAGACACTGTGAATACCAATTCCTGCACACAGCCAACACCATCATCATGGCTGATTAAGCTACCTAAGGTCATGTTCTTCATTGCTAGAAATGTGTCTGAAATCCTAACCAGTCATGTAAGCATGCTGACTGAGGTTAGCTGGGAGAATGGTTGACTGACAAGTTATCATTACAGGCTGACACAGTCTACCACATTGTTTGCCCTTCTGCTCATTTGATGACAAGATGAAAATGTGTAATTACATTCAGCTGAACTGGATTTGATGTGCAACTAAGCTGAAAATTCCATATTGATATCAATATCCAGAAAAGTGTTCTGATTTAGTGTTAATGCAATTTTTTGACACTTACATTAAATGATGAAATACCACATCTGGCACATTTCTCTGATCCAGGAGGGAAGCACATCTAATGGCTAAAGTTCTCTAACAGATATAGTTCCCCTCTGTAATTAGAAATCAGACAGCTTCGCACAATTGAAAAATTAATCTGGCTGACCTGCAACCATTTAATAAATAAATCCTGATCTATTAATTCTACTTTGTCATATAGATTTGATTTTAATCAGAGAGTTTATGTAGAGATTTATAAGAAAAATTAACTGCTTCTGTGTGAAGTCAATACTGTTGTTAAAAAGTAGTGTATTTGTTTTGAGGAATAAATTCATAAATCACCCAATTTTGCACACAACAATGCAAGATATCACAATTAAGAACTTTTAATGTTGCCCAGCACCAATTAAAAAGCAAACATTACTTAAGAAAGCTAAAGTATAAACGACATCCATGTGCGTTTTAAGAAAATTTTAGGGGATTCAATTTAAAGTAATTGTTTCATAATTCAGTTGGGTTTGACTTCTTTTTTTTTTGTCTTATCCACTGATACACAAAAATCTCTCATGGGAAAAAAAAGGATTACACCACCATAGTTTACCAAAATTTCATGTTCATTTTAATATCTGGTACAACTAATGGTACATTTGTTTTGAAATTATGGTTGGTCTTATCATTTTTTGAGCGTATATACACATATATAAATACTGTCTCCTTTAGATGAAGATTCTAACACAAACTAAGTAATACCTTCTGAAATACTGTAATGCTTTTCCATTATTTAATAACCACGTGACATTTTTCCCTTTTGTGACTTCAACCTAATTATTCAAATTGATGCAAAGGGTACTTTCCCCTGCAGAACCTTATTATGTAGGAGTGTTTTTACAGTTTTCTTACTAATTTAACCTAAGTTAATTGATTAATTTTACCCTTGACAAACACAAATCTAAAATCAGAAATTATTCGTGATGATTGGCGCTGCAGGAAGTAGATTACTGACCGCAGACTGACTGCTATATCGGCGCATAAATAAACACATTTTATCATGCTTCAAAGAACTTGAGGAAGTTACGGGTCCCAAAACTGTGTCAAAATTTAGCATACATTTTAAAAATCCATATAAACTTGAGTATAAAGTATTCCACTGAGAAAGGATAACCTAATGCGATAATACGGTCATGATAAACTCATTGTTAGAGTAGCTTCATTGGCTTGCCACCAGATTCATCTACAGCTTATCATGTTGACACTTTGAAGACTTCTCATCTCTGTCTAGGCTCATTGACTTATAGATTCCCAAACTGTGTATCAGCTAAAGCTCTTAAGTGGCATGCTGAAGCAAAATGACTGTTCACATAGTGTAACATTTAGCTCAGCAAGTCTTGCCCAATTCTTTTGTCTAGGGCCACTGTGACAAAGTTCATTTCTTGCCAGACAAGCACAAACATTTATGCCGACACGGGCAATAAATAGCAGCAACCAAACAACATATTCACCACAGAGCCTCGATTCTCTTCTTGCTTAGAGCAAAGACCTTGATCACATGAGATAACCCATGTCAAATGAGTCCTTAGAGGAATCTCAGTGAATTGCTTGTTGTTTGCATTACAAAGCCAAACACTGATATCAAAGCTACAGTGTTAATGTGTTCAATAACTACCAATTACCAACAACACTTTGTATATCTTAGAGCAAGAACTTAACATGTTTGTACTATGTGAATGTTTAAAAAAACCCAGAAGCTGTTTGCATAATTGTAAACCGCATACTTTGTAAAATAATAAAGAACTCAAGTTATTTAAAAACACAATTGCTTTAGGGTATAGACATGTGACCTGAACTGAAATAAAAAAATGTAGAAAATCATCTTTCTTATATTATAATTGTTCATATATTTGTGTTTTGTGTTATATACAGCCATTCTTCATTTTCGCTGTGAAGCTGGATGGCCTAGGCATTTTGTGTCTCAGTGTGATTCAAAGCTTTCTGCAATGGATATGAAACAAAATGCCAATGTTCCAGTTTAGAGCTCTGGCTACATTTGAAACTCCACATGCAAAAATGCAGAGTAATGCATGATGAACTGGTCTCTTCAATTACCAGATATCATAGAAAGAAATAACAGGAGCTACCTACTAAACTGTGATCCAAACCTTTTGTAAAGCTAAAATATTTCACTTTCAAATGATTGATATGTTTTCTATGTTCCACATGTTAATTAAAATATTTCTATCATATTTCCATTTTACACAGGAACTTTTTCTGAAAATGGGAATATATTTTGGTATGTATTCAATTTAATGTAATGAATAACTTGAATTTTAACACTTGCAACTAACCCTGAAAACAAAAGAACAGAGTGCAAACTCAGAGGCTAAAAAGTAAAGCATTTGGAGCAAAATGTCAAGGGTTATTAGTCAAATACCCCCCCCCCCCCCCAAATTGTATTGACTGTGTTTTAGCTGCAGCGCTTCTTTGTCTGGGGGCCTTATCTGACTGAGAAGCACGGAGCTATGTGCTGCTGTTTCTATTGGCATGGCACTGGAGGCAAAGCCTGCCATCCCAGATAAAACTCCCTGTGTTCTCCCAGCAGCCAAGCAGGCTTCATGTTTGCTATAGGTGTCACAGAAAATGTTCCCATAACCATTAGACTTTAGCGCTGTTGGTGACTTGTTGGCATCTCTGATGAGAAATGATTAAACACAAGGTGAAAGAGATGATGCGGTGAGGAAACAAATAAGAAAATTTAGACACAGAAATTATCTTACAAGACTGTAGTCTTAGGGGAAATAATTGCTCAAATGTTGCAATTGTGATTAAAATAAATTTCTTGCTGACTATCCCATTTTTATCTACAAACAGTCTCCTATGGAAAGTACATGTAATGTTTATTAAATAATATAATTTTTTAAAAACTCAATTATTATTATTATTGTTATTAATAAAATGCAAGCATGATAACCTAGCTATTCCAACTAATTAGTAATGATACATGTTGCTACTCAGAGGATGTCACCAAGAGGAAAACCTTGTGCTCAATATTTGAAAGAAATACTGTAGGTATAAAACACAGAATGTATCTGAATGTTCTACATAGATTTCCTTTGACATATTACAAGAACAGAGAAAAACTTGTTTGAAATCCGAGTGAGTTAAATAAAACTTCTCAACTTATCTGACATGAATGACAAGAATAGATGCTCTGCACACATATGCACATGTTGACAAACACCCACACCCCTGCACATACATCCACACACAGGTTTCAGCTCTGTTCATAGTTTTTTCTTAGAAGCGTTAGAATACATAATGCTTCATAACAGGTATAGAACATGTTTTGTTTGTCTCATGAGGATTTGTTGCAGTTGCTGTGGCTTGTTTTTATTCTGTTTATTTTCCTTCATCGTCCTCCATTTATTTTCTTTTTCCACTTTTTGCCTCCGGTCCAATCCAGCAGTTATAAGCAGAAATGGCAAAACAATATTTATTTTATAAATAATAAAATAAAGAATAAAATTTAAAAATCAAGGGGAGTCTTATATTCAAAAGGCTTCTCTTTGCAGCCTAAATTGTTTAGGAAAACATGGCAGCCAGATCATCATTCTGCTGTCACTATGCTCGACAGTACAAAGTGTCTGATGACAAAATAACTAAATCAACCACAGAAATTATAGACACTATTCCCATATTGGATTAAGAAGAGGTAAATGAAGTACTTCGGCCAATATGCCTCATGCCTACTGCACATGCCTGTGATAACATGTCATAATCGGCAGAAATGAGAAAATGCATTATTGTGTCTAAAAATGATCCTGAAATATTTACAATTTCTGATGATCTATGTTTTTTTTGTTAGATAATCCAAAGATTTCTAAGGCTCATTACCATAGTAAGGGTGACTGAAGCTTGTTTAAACCAGTTTAAGGAGCAAGGAGAACCATCTGCGTCCTGTGCTCTTCATCCTCTTCCAGTCATACATTACCAGGCAAAAGTACTGGACACATTTAGTGTACATCCAAATCGCAGCCTCAATAATTTATATCAGTGTTTCTCAACACTGGTCCTCGAGTACCACTGCCCTGCATGTCCTGGCCTAACACAAACTACAAAAATTGGCTTTAAAAAACAAGACAAAAACCTACAAAAAATAAGTTAATTTCATAATTTCTTATTCTGTTGGCAGATAATGTATCTTATTTCAAGGAACAATAACCTGTCAAGAATTCCTAAAACAAGTAAAAAAAATCTTGAAAATAACTAATAAGTAAGAATAATTAATCTTACGTTTAAAAAAATAAGCCTATGTGTCCTTGATTTGAGATATTTAATCTTATTTATATTTTAGTTTTTGCAGTGCACCTGATTCAAATCCATTAACTTGCTGATTTTGTTCAGGTGTGTTAAAGCAGGGTTGTCTCTATGACATGCAGGGCAGGGATACTTGAGGACCAGGATTAAGAAAATTTATTTAGATTGATTTTATTGGTCACCCTAGTCAGCAGATGCTTCCCACTTACTCCCACTATAGCGTATACACTACGTACAGAAATATGTACGCATGGAATTGTGGGTTGTAAGCAGCAGCTAGATGACTGGCATCACTAGCGAGCAATGCCCATAGACTCCCATGTTAAAATGTCCGATTTCACAGCTGAAATAAACATGTTTACAGAGTGGCT
>JBAMHX010000008.1:13352270-13363534 GCA_037177515.1 Pseudomugil tenellus | reverse complement strand
AAATATGGGTTGAAAAGAATTTGCAATTTACTTGAATCAATTTTTATTTGCAATTAACACACTTTCCCAACTTCACTTGAATTGAGTTTTGTACATGACATGTTGTTATCTGTTAGGGACAGAACAGTGTCTGCGTTCTGTGACACACTCAAAGTCTTTAAATGAAAATGCCCCCAAGTGAATAGTCAGAATTTGCTCCAGACTTCTGCTCAGACAGATCTTTGGACCAAATCCCCCTGAATTGCAACCCTGTATTTGTCTGTCCTGTCTTTATGTTTGTCATCTTTCCTTTGTTTTATTCCTTGTTAAATAAACTTTGTTAATCATTTTCACTTTAGAGCCAGACTCATCTTTGGTAATGTAAAACTGTGTAACACTGATGATATTATAGCTGACGTCTGTCAGATAGTGTTGTTACCAAATTTAACAAATCCATTTCATTCAGTATTTCCTACAAAACCATATGTCAAAAAGACAGAGAACATTCATCCGAGCTCTACTTCAACACAGGTTGATGAATTTGTGGACAGAATGACAGCTTTAATGCATATAACATTAGACAATGTTGCTCCTCTAAAAAAGGAAGATGATGAGCTCCTTGGTTTAATTCACAGCTTTGAGCTTTCAAACAGACATCAAGATACTTGAAAAGGAAATGACACTCATCTGGTCTAGAAGAGTCTCACTTAGTCCAGAATTAAAGTTTAATGGTATATACAAAAGCCCGGCTAGAACAGACTATTATTCATCATTGATAGAGGAGAACAAGAACAATCTCAGGTTTCTCTTCAGCAAATAGTTTCTACTCAACTATGTGCCCATCTGACCAGAAACAATTTGAAGAATTTCAGTCAGGATTTAGAGGCTTCTGACGAGAGGAGATATTTCTCTAGTTTCAGCATCTCTTCATTGGCTCCCTGTGAAATTTAGGATAGCGTTTAAAATCTTTTTCATTCCATATAAACCTCTTCATGACCAAGCTCCTTTGTATATCAGAGATCTCATAGTTCCATAATGTCTCATTTTCCAAACAAAGCACTTCACTTTCAGTCATTAGTTATGCCGCCATGTGTTGTCTGATGATACACAGAGCACTTCCTGTTACTTTCTGTTTCTTATTCTTATTCCCATGTATAGGACTGTACTGGCATTATTAACATTTTTCTCCTTTTTTTGCAGGTCTTATTTCTTATTTCTCCTTGCTCTGCAGGTCTTCCTGGATAAATGCTGCAGTGTATATTGATTTGTCCTTCCTTTCCTCTCCACCCCCAGCCAGTTGAGGCAGATGGCTGCCCTACCTGAGCCGGGTTCTGCTGTAGGTGTTGCCTTCCTGTTAAAAGGGAGTTTTCATTCCCACTGTCGCCTCGTCCTTGCGCAGGATGGGAGATTGGATCAAAGTCAAGATTCAATGCAATCTTTTTGGTTCCCTTACATTGGCTCAAACTGATCTCTGTCGAGCACACTGAGACGACATTGTTGTGAAATGGCGCTATACAAATAAAGCTGAATTGAATTGAATTGAATGTCTATAGAACACATTCTGCTTTTTTCTCTGATGGATTATACTGAAAATATGCCCATATATCATTTAATGGTATTCTGCCCCTCTGTTGGTGATGCTACTATAGTCCATTAATGAATAGATAAACTCAACAATGTGCTTGTGTGTGTGACCGCAGGTGACTGTGCTGAATATGAATTTTATGCTGGGTGGTTGGTGTGACATAGCAACGTTAGCTTTAAACAGGAAAATTTGATGCACAATAGACAAAAATACCATGTATTTTGTAGGTTTCAAACTACCCACAAAAATTCTTATCTGGTGTTGTTTGGTCAACAACTTAGAGACATCTTGCCATATTTTAGAAATCAAATATTCATGTTTACTCATCATCGTCATGTTATAAAAAAAATAAAAGAGTTGATAAAAGTAAGTCATTGTTGCTGAAAACTACACTGGTCTACAGTAGAGGCTATCATTCAGGTACCCCCCCCCCCCCTCCCATATATCTATAGTCCTGCATTTCTATTGCCTTTCTAATGTGGTTTATCCCAGCTCCTAAGAAGTCCTCACCTTCAATTGCATGTAAGTGGGATTTGTTATTGTTTTACACTATCACTTTAAATCACTCCAACTTCTATCAAAACAGAAACTGTAATCATATTAAGATATCAAAATATTGTTTTCCTGGACTACGGCTGCTTAAGTCTACCCCCTTATCAAAATAACCAGCACAAGTTGGACACAAGTCGACATCCTATTGACCAGTTGTCATCATAATAGCTTTACCAAATTTGTTGTTTGTGACACAGAAATCCATGGCCAGCCTAGATTTCACGGTAATTGTTTTGCAAAAGACTCCTCTAATGATCTACAATGAATTTACTTCTAATGTATCTCACACTTTTCATAAATCACCGTACACAATATATAATTCATTTTTTTAAAGGTGTAGAGGTTTTCCAGCGGCTCTCTTCAGTTCTTTCCCACCTGGTCACTGATGGCAATATTTTATATTAAACAGGATCACTTGTCCCCCACACAGGTTCCACCCACCTTCCCCTGAAATGCCACCTGAGACATGTCTGAAGGAACTGGACATCCCTTATGTCCTTAGCTAATTTCCTAGTGGATCACCCCTAAATGACTTTGTATAACCATTCTCTAAACAATGTATAGATATTTTCAGCTATCCATCTATCCATCACCTGTACTGCTTATTCCAGTGAAGGGTTGCGGGTAGCTGGAGTCTATCCCAGCAATCAACGGGCAAGAGGCAGTGTACACCCTGGACAGGTCGCCAGTCCAACACAAGACCAACATAGAGAGACAAACAACTAGACACACACACATTCACTCCTAAGGACAATTTTGAATGACCAATTAACCTAACATGCATGTTTTTGGACGGATGGAGGAAGCTGGAGTACCCGGAGAGAGCCATGATAAATGTTCATGCGATGAAAAATTTTGTAAACACAGCTTTAAAGCTAATTTAAAGGAGTTTTATTGTTGTCCCTGTTATTTAGTTACAAATGACTGTAAGCTGAAAATAGCAAAAGTAGTGATTCAGGTTAGTCATAGATAAAAACATGCAATTAGACTGCATGTTCAGCATGACTCCAAGCAACATGTTTACCACGTTGAAACATTTATAGCTGCTCTAAGCAGTGGTTAGCACTGTCACATCACAGCTAGAGAGCTTCAGTGTTTTTGCTTGAGGCTTTCCCACGTGGAATGTCTACCTGTGTGGGCTTTTTTCCAGGTGCTCCAATTTCCTCCTTCAGTCCAAAGCCATGCGTGCTTGATTAATTAGCAATTCCAAATTAGCTGAGAGCATGAACACGTATAACAGTCTATTTTTAGGTTAGTTTTGTGACAAACTGCCAGCCTTCTTACATCATACCCTGCTTCTTGCACTCTGTCAGCTTGCACAGACTACTGCCCCATTGTGATCCTGAACAGTCTAAACCAGGTGTCTACCAGACACCTGCTTCTTGAACTTATTTTTACGTTCCCAGCAACATAATTAAAGAACTTCCAGATATTGACATGTGGAGGGTAAGGGGATTTAGAGGTACTGATAAGACCCAGTCTATGTAAAAGCTAAGATACTTTCCGTAGCTTCATGTTTAATTCACAGTTTAAGAGAGGCGTCAGTCTTATCTGACTCACTTCGACACACTGAATGAGCATCTTTCCCAATATGTCAGCTCTTTACTTTATAGCTTCATGCTCTGATTCCTAGTTCAGGGAGACAGGTGTCTAAATTTGTAGATAAGAGTTTTATGTAAAGTAAATAAATAAATAGAATCTTGCAATATCATGATGAAACCTTGTAACAAGATGGCAGATCATCTTGAGCTAAAAAATACAAGCTTCAAGCTGCATCTATATAAATCTTTGCTTTTATCAGCTTGGGGTCCTTTGCTTCTCCTCTCTGTGATCCCTGATCAGTCCTGAGCCAGCAAGAAATGGAGACCACAAGTATTGGGCATTAGTCACATCCAGTTTGCCAACTCTGCATTTCTCTCCCCTTTGCACTTATATACGTCTGGGGCTCTTAGACAAATGTATCTACATGCACGAATACACAACCTGGGATAATGCTACGCTCATTTGTGCATGCACAAATGCATACATGCTCTCCACCTGTTTTCACAGCTCAACAACACTGAGCTCCCATTTCCCTCTCTGCATAGCACTCATAGGTGCCAAAGTGTTCCCATAGCTACACTGTTGCTTCACCATGTGCAGCATTGCAGGTATTAAAATTAGTTTAGCTGAACATATGCTACTCTTTTAGTGGATCAAGGTTATCAGACTTTTGTAGTCTTAAAAAGGAAAATGTTTTCAATGGCTTGTAGGTTATTGTGAAATTATAGTTCAGACAGTCTGACATAAAGCTTTTTTTGACAAATAGAAAAATATTGATCTATTAAGTTCTACATTTTATTGAGTTTGTGGTCAAGTTCTGTTTAGACTTGAGTATGTTGTTGATTGACAACCAAAGCCAGACAGATTGACACTATCTAAAACTGTTACAGGTGTCTTGAGAGGTGACAGAAACCAAATAGACTAATGCCACCAATCTACTGAATCTCTGACGTTACACTGGCTGACATTGTCCACTGCAGCAGGCACGTATCCCACTCAATAACTAATTACAATGTCTTCTGCATCCTCGCTACCTTCAATTGGAAAGCTAAAGGACAGGGTGTCTGTTAATCAACAAGGGTGCTTCCTGATAACTGCAGCATTTCCCTAATTATTCTCACGTGTTGACACATTAACCACATTTGTGGTTTATTTTAAATGCATTAACACATGTAAAACCAAAGCACAATCTGCCCTGACAGCTACACAAGGATCTGATTTAATTTGACTTTAAATTTAACACATATGATTAATTTACTATGAACTAAAGTAATTGATTTGTATTGATTTAACCCTATTGTCATTCTGTTTGGCCACTTCAGCTCATTGTAAATAGTCACATCACTAATTATTCTCCAAGTCCTCTCAGATTAATATCATAATCACATCGATCATATAAATTAAATAGAAATGTGTAGATAAAAAGTTGAACATAAACTTTATGTGGAAAATGTTGCTTTATTTAAACAGGGTCTACATAATTTTATATCTATTTGCAAATTTGCCACAAGTGGAAAAATTCAGTTCAATTCAGCATTATTTCACAAAAATGTGGTCTCAAGGTGCTTCACAGAGATCAAATTGAGCCAATTCATAAAAAATAAACTATGTAAGGAACCAAAAAGATTGCATCAAATCTTGACTTCGATCCAATCTCCCATCTTCAGCATGCATGAGGCGACAGTGGGAAGGAAAACTCCCCTTTAACGGGAAGCCAAATCAGCAGAACATGGCTCAGGGGGGCAGCCATCTGCCTCGACTGGCTGGGGGTGGAGAGGAAAGGAAAGACAGATCCCCACGCACTGCAAGACTTTACAGCTGGTCAAGAGGGATCATCTGTACTTTCTGATGATGCTTAGGATGATTGGTATGTCTATTAAGATTCTTAGAAATGCCTACAGCTGCTTTGTTGAGCACAGTAGAGTCTGCAAAGGACCTTTGTTAAGGACCCCGCCCATGTTCAACAAACTGTTTAGCTGGTTAGCATGTGTTAACACACTCACTCCTGACTGCTACACATATGGCAGTTGTTTCACAAACATGTTTTTTGCACAATTATGCCTACACAGACATTAATATTGAAAACTCAAGCTCTAGCAATGCCTGAAAAATGCAGTTATTTGAATTTGAATTTAAAAAAGCTGAAAAAGAAATATAAAACATTGCTAGCCAAAGCAGATCTGTAGTTAAATTTTCAGTTCAAATACTCAAACAGCTCCAGCTGTTGTCCTTGTAAGAGTCCACAACATGTTACAGTACTTTAACTTTTTAAAATGTTTTTGTCCACATTCTAGATTATTCAGTTTTATTATATCTGACAGTAAGCCAGGGCAGAATTAGCCAGCAAAGCTGCGAGTCAGGCCATGGATCAGAGCTGAATATCTCCTGTGATGACTGGAGCTGGGAGCTGCGACAGTTGCCCGAGGACAGAGCAAGTCTCTTGCGGTTTTGGACAGGGGATGGGCCTGTGGCAGCACCTCCGGCTCATTCAGAAGAGTAAACTAAACATACTTTCACATCTGTATCCAAAAACCTCCAATAAAGCCCTAAAATTCTCTAGATTAGCTGCTTATCACTTTTTTAGACACAGTTGCTAAATGCATCCAATGTATGCATCTGTAGTCCTGTGTAGCAAGAAAGTGCTCTGACAAAAGTTCTCGGTTGTTTGGAACTTAGATAAATATGCATTTTTATGTGTTACATTTTTGTGATTTATTAATTGCAATTAATTAATCATAATAATATTGATACATGTAGCCTATGTGTCTTGTTCTACAAATAGTTCTTTCTCACTAAAAAGGAAAGAAACCATTACCACATAGTGAGACTGAAAAAAAATCCAAAAGCAGACAAAAATATTTTTGTTTTCAAAACATTCCACATAGAAGATCTGTAGATTCTGGACTTTACGGAAATAAAAGCCAGAAAATAGGGCCTGATTTGTCAAAAAGAATTGTGAGACATGTATGTATTTACAGGCACTCCTCTCTGCTCCACCGCATCTATTCTATGGAGCAAAACATCAGTGAAGCTTTAGCCAGTGTTCCTATGCAGATCATTACTGTTTTCCTCTGGTGGGCGAGTTGACAGCAGGCAGAAAAGAAAATGCTGTCACTGGTTTTTTCCTTAGGGAAAGCCTCAAAAGGAAAAGATGGCAGAAGGTCATCAGAATCTCGATTAGATTGCTCGTTTCTCCCTCATGATAACTTCACACCACCTCCCTGCTCTTTTGGATCTCCTTGTCAGCAGTGCTAAGGATTTCTGGTGCAAATTGCCGTCCTGAGTAGAAATAGGCTGACGTCTGGCAGGGCCAGGTGGTCTGATCTGTCAGTTCACTGTCCTCCTTGCTTCCTGGCACACAGCTCGACTCTGAAGTGATGCTTACATTCACAGTAACCTCAGATTGTCCACAGACAACACAGTTCCCTGGCAAACTGAAAATGCAGCTTTTTTTTTTTAAAAAACAAAAACCTAAAAACATGCCAGTGTCTCTGAACGCTCTATATCAACAATAACAATAAATGTCAAACTAAAGTTAATCTGATTTTTAATGCTCAGTTTAAGTAACATATGTAAATATAAAAACTCAAGTGCTGTTTCTGTAACTCGTCTCATTTAAGTCAAAGACGTAACGCATTGACATTTGACTTTGGATCACCATCTGGATCCCAGAATTTTTTGAGCTGCACTAGATTTCAGAGAATGATCGCAACATTCTCCATCTTTATTTTTGTGAGCTTGTGTTCTGAACTCTCCTCTTTCAGCATTTAGTTGCAGTCAGCAAAAAAGGATATCAGCTAGGCTTCGAATTGAAGGAGGGTTAAGGAAGCTTGGCTCTCCTGAAGAGACTCCGATGGGAGACCGAGCAAAGCTGTGAAAATAGTCCACTTTTAAGTTGCATTTATTCAATTCCCCATAAGGTTTCTGATGTTTTTTTTTAACACTTTAGTTTGACCTGTTTGTATATCAATGTTGAATGCCTGTAAAATTGCAACCACATGAGAGAGTGATTATTCTTTCTGAAAATGAATCCAGAGGAAACACACTTGCATATCACGTCTCAGAACTCTGTGTCCTCTTCTTGCCGGGTCTTCAAAAAGTAAGTAAAAAGCACATTTTTGGACCTTTGGTACGTTCGGCCCATGCTAAGCAATAAAATGCTGTGATGTAGCTTTTGGTTCAGCACAATGGTGTTTGTGTAGCTCAAAACCTAAGATGCTAGTTTTTTTTCTTTTTTCATTTTCTGATATTAAGTAGCAAGATAAAAATAAGTGATTTTTGGAATCTGGAAAGTATAGATATAATATGCACTGTAAGGCATATTAAATTGGTTTACACAATATAACTGTAAATCACAACAGATCAGAGGTAAATAAAGGATTATTAGTGCGAGTTCTCCCTTTTGTTAGTCTGTAACAATCACGTCTGTAACAATAAAAGACTGCAAGGTAACATCTAAATTTTGGTAAACTAAACTTTTCATTTATAATGTTGTTTCAAAACTGATGAAAGCATCAGATCTATGCAAGTTAGTTTATAGAATTGAAGTCAGTGTGAGCTTGGAGCCATGTATAGCTGCACATTGGATCACAAGAAATCTTATGATTCCCTAATTTTTTTTCCTTTACTTCATCCGTGAATTTGTCCTAAACTCTGGGGGTTCCACCTTCCTTCCTCGTCTCACCTCGGTACGTCTTTCATCTTGAAATTTACACAGTGTATTTAATGTAGCGTGCTGTGAACTGCCACTGAGTTTAAATTATTACCTCCAACTCTACCTCAATTCTACTCTTTGAATAGGAGAAACACAATTACAGAGCAAGTATTATTTCCACAGAATGACATTTTGAGAGTGAGATAATTCATGTCAGTCTGACTGCAGCGTGACATTTCCAGTGTTGAAACACTTCAGAGGGTCTAGTATGCCATTTAAACTGCTCTGTTGCTTGAGGATCACTTAAAAAACAATAAAGTCCTACCAAACAAGAAAACACTAAGTGATACAATATGGAAAGCAATGGACTGGTGGCCTGTCCAGGGTGTACACTGTCTCTCGCCTGATGA
Source organism: Pseudomugil tenellus (assembly GCA_037177515.1). Lineage (NCBI taxonomy): Eukaryota > Metazoa > Chordata > Actinopteri > Atheriniformes > Pseudomugilidae > Pseudomugil > Pseudomugil tenellus. Next base: position 13,354,812 of record JBAMHX010000008.1, on the reverse strand, counting down.
TTGCTGGGATAGACTCGGGTAGAACGAGAACCTTAATTGGATTAATCGGTTTTCTTTTTTCAGTTTATGTCTTTCTCTGCCCCTCCATTTTGCTATCTCTTTCTTTCCAGTTTGGTCCAGCAGTTATAAGCGTTGTCATGGGTCCTTGAACTGTTGGACCTGCGGTATCCCTTTCCCCCTGTGTGTGAGTGTGTGTGTGTGTGTACATTTGTTAAGCGTGGTTCTCACTAACTAGGTCTTTCAAGCCACAGCTGTGATTCATCTACTCCTCCCAGCTGCCATCCATCCAATCATCCAATCAGCAGTATATCTTCCCCAAACCTTCCTGCATTCATCGCCAGATTTGTTGAATGACCAACGTGTGGTATCAGGGTCCCAACTTTGGAAACACGTTCTTTTGTCTTGCTATTGTTTCAAGCTAACGCATTCATTATCTTTTCAGAAGAAACCTCTCTGAAGTATCTCGTGCACCGAAAAACCCCCTCTTGGAACCACCTCCTTCAATAAAGATCTCATACTTTTGCTCAAAGATCTGCCGGCTCATTGGGTCCAATCCCTTAAGGCTGTGACAAGATTAAGTATAGGCAAAAACGCATCTATAATAACAAGCAATATAAAAATAAATAAGGATCAAGGGGGTCCTCATATCTAAAAGGGACATTGTAACTGTTCTGCACAACACGTCAGCCAGACCATCATTCTGGTGGTATGATGATTCTGGTGGCATTATGCTGGACAGGACAAGTTTAAAGGAAAAAAGGTTAAGCTGTGTAGTGAATGAATAATGTATGAATGAAAAGTCTATATAAATAAACTTGTCTTGCCTACAACTTGACACATTGTTTGGAAAGCCTGCACTTTACAAACCTGAGCTTTTTAGAATCCAGTGATTCAGTCCAAAACATGGTCATGTTTCGGTAGACGAGGAAACATAAAATATGTCAAAATGATGCACATATACTGAAAGTCAGATACAATTTATTTGAAATGTATTTTCACAAATTTATTTGTGGATGTTTTCTGGGATGCAGTGACCATAAGGCATCAGCATACCCCCCCCCCCCCCTGTCATGTTTTGTCTCTAAAATGGATGGAGAAGACATGAAATGCTGCATGACTTCAGTTTAAACAGAATTTAGTGTGGCAAACACATCTTTACTCCCCTGTTACAGCGAGGACCAGCAGAGCAAGCTGTAAACACAACACTGAGATTTTATCATTTAATTTGCAAGGGTGTAATCACTGGCTTGGCTGTCCTGCCAACAGAATAGATATTTGTGTATGGCCTAGGAATGAAATGTTTTATTCATTTTCTCAGGTAAGACATAAAATTGCTTAGAAATATTTAGTCCAGTATTCTTTTCTACAGTCATTTAACAGTTGCTTTTCTACAAGAGTGAGAACAATAAAAGCAAGAAGTCAAACAAGGACAAGAAAATCATAATTAGTATAGGTGCTGCTTTGAAGTGCTAAGGGAAGTGCAAATTTGTTTTTCTGTTCCCTTTTCTCTACCTACAATGGTCCATTTTCTAAATTATGATATCACAATTTCATCACACAGTATGAGCTTGGGTGCAAGTCAACAAAGCATATTGAGCGCTGAGTTGTGCTAAAGAACTGAACAGATTTTTCTTACTCTTTCTGACAAGAAGGGTTAAGCTAAGTGCTCCTTGAACAGTATGGTTACATGGAGCCTTCAATTCAGATGAATTCTGAATTAAAATCTTTTCTTTGTGTTTAAATGAAAATTTTTCTTTCGTATCAAGGTTTACATGACATCGTGTTTATTTGCTTATTTCGCGGGATTTATCTGACAAAAAGTAGTAATATGCTCATGTACTATAAAAAAGGGCAAGAAAAAGCTCAGTAAATACAGTGTAAAAATAATACATAACCAGACGAGTCACTAAACTTTCTCACTAAGTCAAACATGTGAAAAGTTTAGCTTTCATTAAGTTCTATGACCACAAATTGATCTGATAGCTCCTACTAGTCACAATTTTGAGACTCATCAGTAAAGTAAATTACTTGGTAAAATGAATATCCTTCATTGTGTTCCCATCATCTCCCAACTCCCTTGTCATCTCCTCCCTCTGCTCTGCCATCTGTATACCTGTTTACATGCTACCTTCCATTTCTCCTCCCTGCGTTCTTTATCTTTGCCGTACCTTAAGGCCAGCTTGTCACCAGCAGACATGTTGATGTCTAATGGTTGTGGGAGAATGGTTTATTTATTTATTTTTAATATGCCGCGAGCAAACAGGAAGGCTGACAGGCTTTAGAGAGAACAGAGGGAGGGTTTATCTGGGAAGACATGCCTTACCGTCTATCACCCTGCCAATAGAGACGGTAGTCTAGGGCTAGACGCTCTGTAGCCAGATAAGACCCCAGACGGAGTAACACTGTGGCTCGACCTCACTCACTACAATGAATGGGAAGAACCAGAGACAGTACGTGACCAACTGTATTGGCTGGGGGGGGGGGGGGGGGGGGGGGGGGGGGGGGGGGGGGGGGGGGGGGGGGGGGGGGGGGGGGGGGGGGG
>JBAMHX010000008.1:13334872-13352170 GCA_037177515.1 Pseudomugil tenellus | reverse complement strand
GGTGGTCTAGGGTTAGAAGCTCTGGAGCCAGAGAAGACCCCAGAAGGAGGAAAACTGTGGTTCGAACTCACCCACTAAAAGGAAGGGGAAGAACCAGGGAAAGTACGGGACCAACTGAACTGACTCCCCCCCCCCCCCCCCCCCCTTTTTCAGCTTTCTGTGAAATCTGTTTTAATTTCCCCAAAGAACTGAGGTTTCTGACAAAGTTTCAACATACTCATTATTGTTTGATATAGCAAGCGTAAGAAAATATTGCTTCATTGATTATATTTCTCAAAATGGATATTTGGGTCCCATGTGGATAAAGATCACTGAACTAATTGAGCATTTAAAAAAACAAAATCTTCTGAAATATACTGAAATGTCTGAGAGTTACAATCTCTTTTGAATATATTTATAATGATGTTATTTAAACTGTAATGAGTAAACCCCTTTTATTTCCATGTGCTTGGATCTACTTGCGCATAATTTATTTTGATACTGTAAATCTCTATGTATATGTTGATACTAACTCATACTGGATCTATCTGTTGAATAAACTATACCTTCTTTCCTGTTAGAAGGAGGTCAGACATTTCCTCTCCTGTTTTTAGCTGGAGATTCTTAATCCACTTCTGTTTTCTTTTATTTTTATAAGTGTTTTTTTTATTGACTCTTTCTTTTGGGACACAAAAACTCATTTATCTTTCTCCCAATTAGAGCGGTTTCAATTACTGTATACAGCAAAAAAAAAAAAAAAAAAAAAAAAGATTGCATTTTGACACACAATTTCATGAATCGGAGCCAGGTGAAGCCTTTTGGACATGGATATGTCACCATCCCACCATCTCACTGTTCAAACTCCTTATCCCATTCATCCCTCCTTATCCCATTCAATCCACAACAAACACTGAGGGAGCAGCCCAAATAGGCCAGAGGGGAGTGAGCTCCAAACAACCAGAACAGCAGACAACCATACACTTTCATCTTTTCTATTTTCTCCATCCATACCAACATTAAAAGAAATTTGCCTGTGTTCAAAACACCCATACAGACATGCATTCACCGGAAACCCCTGATAATACCTGAGATGAGAAACTCAGAGTTTTCTGTTTCACAACAGCTGTTCTGAGTAAGTTTCTTTAACACTGAGTTAGTCCCCCCCGAGTTAACCATGAGCACCAAGGCTTTAAAAAGCCATCGTCAATGGAACCCAGAAATGAGTCATCATGTTAAAAAGGTCTTTATTCTTTTCCATGCTGGAATTAGAAGTTCTAATGCAGACGTATGGTGATTATACGGTGAAGTATTAGTGACACACTGAAAATAAAACATTTGTGGAGGATTTTTTTCCCTCCCTTCCTCACTGTAAAAATAAACTTGAAATGTCATGAATAAAGTCAAAAGATGGGAATAAAGTCGAAATACAGTGTTTTCAAAGCATGAATACTTTTGCTAAACAGGATGCAATTCCACACTCATCAAGATTATCAATATGCAGGTTAAAATGCTGTTCGTGTGCATGTTTTGTTTTATTGTTGATGTAAGGCTTGATTGGAGCATACATATATTTTAGAGACCGCAGTGAAAACCGGTAATGCTCTAATAAATACGATTCCCTGAAGGAAAAAAAGTCTATTTGGGACCTAATCATGATCTCGCTGCAAATACCTAATTCCCTGCTAAGAATCACAGCCTCTACATCAATAGGGCCAATAAACGGACATGCCATGCTCTCAAAAGACGGAACTGACAAAGCGAGTGGGATTTCAATTCAAGGAAATTGAGCGCACGTACTTCTGAAAGGGGAGGAGACTGAGATAAACTCAGGGTTTCAAGAACAAAACCTGCTCCCCACCAGGTTAGTTTCAGAGACACTGTTACCGCAGCAACTGACTCAGACTTAAACTTAACTTTCTTTGTGAAACAGGTTAGAGTTTATTCTGTTACTCTGGTTTATTTAACACCTCTTACTGAAACCAAAAAACCTTGAGTTGGCCTCATTTCAGGGTTAACTACCTCAGGGCCAGATTTACTAAAGGTTTGCGTGTACTAAAACGTAAAAAAGTACAAACTGATCTACTAAAACCAAGCAAAAGGGTTTGCGTCTTCCAAAGCTGCAAAATTGCATGGCCTCCTCGAGTTAGTACGTTTGCCTCAATTAATATGTAAATTGGGGCGTTCACACACATTTTAGCACACGCAAAGTGATTTATCAAACCTGAAAGTAATTTTGCTGGTAGAAACTGCGTCTATATTTAGCACGTTTCAAAAGGACAAGCAAAGGGGGCAATGCATAATTGTGCACGTATGGCTGCAGTGATTGTTGCAATACGAAGACATAGAAATAATCAAAGATGACGGAGAGAACGCATATTTCCTCCTCGTGTTAACATATCACCTATCCAGCCTTGCTGTTTTGGAGCTGTTGGAGGAACTCAGCGCAGATTTGGAGCCAGACACAGGAGTCATGCATACCTGCAATAATTAAACTCCTGGCAAGTCTAGAGTTTTTGGCATCTGGGTCATTCCAGCGTACAGTAGCCAACATAGCAGCGATCTCTCAGTCACGTCTTTTACGTGTGTTCCTGAATTCCTAAATGCAATGTCACGCCAGATCGCGGCATTTAGGTTACCAACTCTCGAGATTCTTTGAATCAGACAAAACAAGGTTTTTTTTTAGGTGGCTGGATTCCCCGGTGTTATAGGAGCAATTGACTGCACTCATGTGCAGCTTGTGCATCCCGCAAACTCTGAGCATATATAGAGAAACCGAAAACACATATTCGTTGTGTAACGATCCCACCCTCAACAGACCTTGTTTAGAAAGATTTGATGAACTGGTCAACAAAGGTTGGAATGGTTACGACCACCTTAAAGTCAAGAAAGCTGGATGTATTTGATTTGTGGAGTAAGACCAGAAAAACTGATAACCTTTCTTTACCACCTCAAGACTCTCTCCACAGGACGGCAGGACACAAAAGGAATTACCCCCACAGATCCCTGATTGGCTGGCAGCATCCAGACCTGCCCACTCAGCCAAAGCCCTTACCTTCAAAAGACTAACATGGACTCTATCCCCTCTCTTGCCCTTTTCCCCCCTCTTCCTTCCTCTTTGGCCCTCTTGACTCTTGGCCTCCCTGGATCACGCTCTGAAGCTACCTCCTCGCTACCTCCTCGCTACCTCCTCGCTACCTGCTTCTGCCAATGCGTGTGTGAAAAGCTTTGTCCTGCTCCTAGAGAACAAAGGACTGCCACATGGTCTACACATGGCCACTCAGTCCAGCCCTAGAATGAGGAATTAAAACTTCCACTTTGCAACCAAGCCTGTGCCTCCTAACGGAAGTTCGATTTCCCACAACAGCTTAAAACCACCTCACCTTCGGACACTATTGAACGTTCCTCCTTCGGCCTCCAACCTCCAGCCATCGACCCCAGAAGGAACCACTGAAAGCTGCGAACCCCCAAAGACAGGCTTCTCCTGGATTCAACGGCGCCAATATGGACCAACACCGTCTTAGCGCCCCAGAACGGATCCGGACCCAAGCTCAGTCCACTGGTTGTAAGCTGCGTCTGAACTAACCCCATTTCCTTAGCAAGGAATTACTGGTCTCTAATGATGATTGGTGAGTGAGGAAACTATCTCATCTAGGCCTTAGAAATGGTTCAATCTTAGACATGAGATTGAACATCACAGTTTTACTTGATATATATTTAATCCCACACACATAGTTTCTTGTCCATAGAACTCAGGTTGATCATCAACTCTCACAGCAACACTGGTTTATGTTATGTTTGTCTAGTCTGTTTTGTTCGTTATACGTTTTATTATTTCTCATATTTAGCCATTTCTAGTTTAGCCAAACTAGAACTTACGACTACAACATTTGAGATTAATTGATTTATTGAGACTGATAAATTATTTTATTCTTTGATCGAGTTATCAACTCATCATCTAATAAGGTTAATATTAATATTTCATATTAATATTGTCATAGTAATTCCATTAAACCATTTTAATCCCATTAAATGCTACAGTTGAATGCGTAGTGCGTTCCTTTGAGCTGCTGTCAGATTTATTTCCTGTAGCTCTTTGGAGATTTTATTGGCTTCTTCCACCAACACCTCTAATTCCATCGGATCAAACTTGTATTTTCGCTTGCAGTTCTGTACAGTTGTCATCATGAAAACCATGACACACGCTAAATCATCATTTAAATAGGTGTGTCTCCAACACTTTGCACCCGCTGTCATTTGCGTGAGCAATCTTAGTAAATCACGTACTGATCACAGCCCCTCCTCACATGCTAAATTCTGCTAGCCACATGCAAATTAGTACATGCAAAATGAGATCTTAGTAAATTCGGCCCTCAGAGTTTTCAGTAAACCTGCTTAGTGAAACAGACCCCAGGTTCCATCATGTAGTTTGTCATTTATTTAGTAAAATGTGCTTTAATTTTCAACATGATCAGGCACAGTAACAATAGCCACAATTCTTTTTAACCAATCAGTTTAACCAAGCGGTCCCAAGACTACATAGAAACTATGGTGTCATAGAGATGTAAACTCTTCATACATAACAAACAGGGAATGAAAAACCAGAATGAGAATGGCAGAGGGAATGGTCGGAGATGATGTGCACACCTGGTCTCATGTATCACTAACACACAGTGAAAAAGAACAGTGATATAATAGTGTGTTCTGTTTCTGTCAAAATCAAACAAAAATAGAAACCAAAAAGACAAAGAACTAATATTTCAGCATATGAAGCTCAACATCTGACATCTGGAAAGATCCATCCATTCTCTACTGCTTATTCCCGAACGGGGTTGGGGGGGGGCTGGAGCCAATCCCAGCTAACAATGGGCGAGAGGCGGGTTACACCCTGGACAGGTTGCCAGCCTATCACAGGGCCACACATATAGACAAACAACCACACACACTCACACCTATGGGCAATTTAGAGTCTCCAGTCAGCCTATGCCCAAGGTGCATATCTTTGGACTGTTGGAAGCCGGAGAACCCAGTGAGAACCCACCGGGAGAACATGCAAACTCGACACAGATAGGCCACCACCCGAGCTGGGGATCGAACCGGCAACCTGCTTGCTGTGAGGCTACAGTGCTAACCAGTGTAGTGTATATTTTTGTATATACACTACTAAAAGTTTGGACACACTTTCCCATAACATTTTTTGTGTTCAAACTTTTTAATGGTAGAGCACCTTGCCTTTGTTCACGGCTGAAGTTTAAAGACTCTTCTAACAAAAGACCAGATTGTTATCAGGAACAATCCTCACTTTAACATATTCAAGAGGCATCCTCCACAGCACTTGCAAGTCTTGGGAATCTTGCTTTAGTCACTTTGAATACACAAGTTGACTTAAATGTAAACCCTTCAGCTTTAAGTGCCAAAACCCCTGTAGTTAAACAGAATCAAGATCTGACAGTCACCATAAATCCCACCTGTGGCTTGCACCAAGGCACCTCTGGAAACCATGGTTGCCTCTTTGAAATACCCAGTAAGAGACGCCAGACATCTGCTACCTAGCTTATGGATAAACAAACCCGCTTTTCCACAGATCTCACTTTATCTTTTTCATCCCAGAGGTCATCACTAACAAAAGCTGGATTATAACTGTAAATCTATCAATTACTGATTATTGATGAGTTATTGTTATTAATTAATCAAATGGTTTCATAACAAAGTAACTAGAAATGGAGGCGATGGTTAGGGATATATTATCAAACACCCCCAATCTTTCATTTCACTAATCCTCGAATACATCTACAAATATAGAAACATTCGGGTATAACGTCATTATGTGACACATCTTCAAGTCTTGACCTTTCATTTGCACTTGATTTGAGGTCAATCGAATGAATAGTTTGAGATATAGCCAAAGCAGTTTTCAGGTATGAGCACCCACTGGTGGCCAACCTGAAAATGATAAATGACTCAAAATCATCATCCTCCGGTTCATCGTCTCCATGATATCAATGCATATGCAAAACATGAAAACTTTACATTGAATGTTGTTCAAATTATCGTGTTAACACAAAAGGTCTGAGGCGGATGATGCGAATGCGGCGGACACAGCGATGGCAACAGTCGGGGCTTGAACAGCTTGGGTTGACACGAACCCACACTTAACCTCATCGGGTCAACCTAATTTGTAAAGGGGAGGTGGGGGTGTCAACCTTTTTTTAACTGCTGCCTTTATTTCTTCTTATTGTTTCTTAATTTAATCTTTGTTTTAATGCCAGTGTTTTCCTTAAAGGAGGACTTGGTAGTGAAGAAAGACGTGCAGTGTGTGCAGAGGCCGAAATAAATAACTGAAAGACGGCTGTTAACCGCTGATAGCAGCTGCCATTTTCCTGCAGTTTTACCATTTCTGACAAGCAGCGCCCCCTTATGATAGAAATTGTCCTTGCCAATTATGTTATGGAAATACGACACTCAAGGAGACCCAGCCCTGATCCATCTGATGGTGTGCTGTTGGCTGTTGAAAATAGAAGAAAAATAAGTTATCTGATAGAAGACCCATCACTGTTTGGTAGTAATTGTGAAGTAATACATTTACTAGGAAGAAAATCGAGCTCTTGAGGTAAGCAAACTAGGGACAATGTGAGCATATACGACTGTTGAAACAGCACATCTGTTGCTGTGAAAGTCATTTGTAAAAGATCAATATTAGAGCTGTTTTAGATTGGCTCCATGCTGGCAGGCAGTGATTCCACACGATGAAAACAAACATCCAAACCTACTTGCACTTTATTCACGAGACAATCAGGTATATCAGGCAACTTATACACATATTGATTGTTGCTGTTTACGTTTGGTTCATTCCGCGCATGTGAGCTGGCAGTAAAAGAAATGACGTAAACCATAGTGTTTACACAATGGAAATTAAGAAGAAGCTAAAATCAAGTCACTTAAAAGTAAAAGTGTCTACCCGGTAATTTGGCGGACGTTGTACTAGGTCTTCACGCGGGTCACAGAACTATATCTTTCAGACACGAGGATGAAAAAGACAATGTATGCATAACAAAAAAAGTCTGAAAGGGGCGATATCAAATAAACAATATTATTACATACGTCTTCCCTTTCCAAATTGCCAGCTCTTTACAACAGTGACTCTCGCAACCAGTCAGCATTGGACTACACATGCCACATGTACAACACTGCATCTGTCTAAGCCTCCAGGCATCCAGTCCAACTTTTTCATCCTGGGCCTCCTCTCTCTCGTCACCACTGTCACTTGATTCTGCTGATTGTGGTTCGCCCCCCCCGCCCGAATATTCCGGTTTGTCTATATATGGTTGAACCCCAAATTCCCCATATGCTCAAAACCTTCTATGTCTTCATCAGAAAACTGACTCAAATCGGATTTAGTCATGGCCATTGTTGTAGATGCTTTGTCCTTGAGTGACGTCATGACTCGAGGGCACAAGTTTCCACCCTATGAACGCGCCCTGTGACCGCACACGAACATGGCAGCGCTCATAATTTGCGAAGGAAATTCCAAATTATTTTTTTATAAGGAAGATATCAGAAGCGAATCTGCAAAACAGTAACGCAATCTTGACTGGTAATGGTCTGTGTTTACTGTGTTTTTTTTTGGTGGCTTGTGATAGTCCTCCTTTAACTTCAGTGTTTTCCTTAAGGGGATCCTCCATGCTTGGGAGTTTGCTAGGGGTACTGCACCCTTGCAGCTGTGGTCTGGACCCTGTGTTATGATATGAGTGTTTTTGTGTTGGTTTTTCTTACTTACTTTGTCGAGTTTCCTGTTTGGATTTGGTTCATTAGTTCACCTGGGTTTGATTAGGAGATTGTCTTCACCTGTTTAGAGTTTTTTTTCTTCGTATCTAAGGTGCTGATTTTCTGTTAGTCTGGTATCACTGTTGGTTTGTATTAGTTTGTTGTAGAGAGTAGTTTTGGTTTTATTTTAAATTGGCTGACACAGGTTAAAGACCCTCCTGTTCTCAGCTGCATTTCAAAATTTTATTATATGTTAACTGAAGTTTTATGTTTTTGCAATCTGAAATTAATCTTGATATGAATAATTTTCATTTTCTATTTATCTACATGATTTAAATTATTTTTATTTGCCATTTGCTTTTTTTGTTTTAATTTGAAATAATACTTGTGTTTTATTGTTTATAGCTGTAAAGCTTCTGCAACACAGAGGATGATTGTGTTACTGATTTTATACAGTTGAATCAAAAGATATGATAGGACAAAAACTTGTCACGTTGTTATGTGCGTCAGTCTGCTCCTCTTGTGACACAATGCCTCTCCAGCTTTGGAGAACACCCGCACGAAAGGCACAGATGTGGCAGGCATGTGCAAATATTATTTGGCCATCATAAATACACAGGTGTACACAGACTTGCGTATCCTCCAGTATTAGAGCAGATCTCCTCCTCCTTTCATTTGCACAGGCATTCTCTCAAACCCTCTCTAAACAATATTTATATGTATGTAAATATAATAACCTGACTATATGTATACTTTCCCTAAATCTATTCTCCAGATATGTGGAAAAATTGCTAGCAAAATCTCCTCCTCTCATAAACCCACACTCTTCAAAGGGCATGAAATCCCTTTTAACTCATTGACAGATTTAAAAGTCCCGCCCCTACGAATTTCCTGCGGGCTGCTCGATACACACTGATAATGCAACAAGGCCTCGTTTGGTCCCTCACAAGACTTTGGCATGCTGAATCCTGCTCAGAGACAATGCTTGCAACACTTCCGTGTCACATACTCGACACATGATCGAGCAGAAAGGGTCAAACATAACATTGCTACCTCCTCCATCGTGCATTTGAGTTCTCACCTCTTCGTCCACTCCACCTTCATCTCAGAGGACAACACCCTGGCCAAAATGTCTAAATACAAATTCCTGTATAAAGACATGGACATTTTAAATTGGCCACAAGTTTTAGTCAGAAGAAAGGAAATAAAATAGAAAAAAATACTTAGATATTCCCTTGAGGGAATATTATAATGTATTTTTTTCTCTCTTCTAGAAATATATTGTCAATCAGTGTTCTGGGGGGAAAGATGGCTGTCATCTGTTCTTGCAGCTACTTGCAGAAGCCTCTCACTGAAACTGTTATTTCCTCAGTGTTGTGTAGAGGGTGTGAAAAATCATTATGTTCAGCAGCTTGTGCAGCATTCTTCTGGACAATCAGCTCCTGCAGCTCCAGATCTGTCAGCACAGAGTCAGTTGTTGATTGTTATCTGTTCTTTGTCCTGTCCATATCTTTTATCCTAACATGACACAAGTGACAGTCTGGCAATCTGAAAAATATTCATGGCAACATCACTGTGCAAGCAACTGCAACTTTATGACTTGTCCGTAACTACCTTTGGCACAATAAATTGCATCTTTCAACCTCCTTCCCTCGTTTGTTTCCCAACTACAGTATTATCCACTGTGCTATGACAACAGGACAAGGCATTAGATGTACATAATTAGGTCTCCATGAACTAAATGCAATAAAACTTATACTACGATGTGAGAATGAGCTACTACAGGGAGGCATATTCATGCTTTTACGTACCAAAATAACATTTTTTCCAAACATTTGCACATAAAACTAAATTGATTTATGGAGATTTAAACCCCAACATGATTTGTAGATTTGGTTTGGATTGATCATATTTATGTTTGTTTAACCATCATAGTAAACTTCAGAAATTTAGATGTTAACAACAAAATATAATTCAACTTCCTTTACACGCAGTTGTCATTTTGATGAGCCATTCTTCTGAGATAGAAAGCTTCTTGACATGCTGTCATATAAAATGTGAGAGTATGCCTGTTATTGAGTGTACAGACTGGTGCCGAACATCATTTCAAATAAGACAAAGTTTTCTTTCCTGCCTCACCTATTGTATCATCACCGCTTCTTTGGGTCCCTTGTGTGTATACAGAGTCTTATGGGAAATAACTGCATTCAGTTTGTTCCACATGTGGATCCAGTTTTGTGTTTGGCCAACCATGTCAGTCATACAAATCACACTGGGCCTGAATTCCTCTGAGCCTTTTCTCAACTTGTCACCATAAATGTAAAAGCAGAGTTTATTTCTATAGATTTAAATATTATTATGAATAATGTAAAAGCAGGTAAAGTGAGCGTTATTATTTCCGTGCCACTATTTCACTGTCAATGTCATGATTCACTGCTATCATAAACATAATAAAAAAGACCAGTGGTTTGTTCATGAAAGCAGAAGAAGACAAGAAAAACTCTCAATAAAGGAATTAATTTGGTTTGGGTCACCTCATCCTAAATTTGATGCCGATAATATGGGGGAACAAAAGATGTTGCTTGGAAAGGGATTCACTGTATTTCTCGCTTGTTATTTCTTGTGTGTGTCAGCATATTCTTGGCTATGCTTGTCTGGCAAGAAATTAACTTAGTCACAGAGGTCTGAAACAATAGCAAGCAGGAATTGCAGAGCCAATTGCAGTACCTCAACAACGGTAAAGCCATTTCGCTCCAGCAGACCACTTAATAGCTTTGGCTGATGCAGAGTTTGGAAATCCATCAGTCAACAGGGCCAGACGGAGATGAGCAGCCTGCTCAGCTACAGAGCTGGGGAGTTAGGGGAAACAATCGTCCTTACCTCATCTTGAGTTCGGGTCTTTCAGTATCAGAACTCTGACACAAAGTTCGATTTCTAAAAATTGCAGTGTGGAAGAAGACAGCAGTGAAAACTTTTATCTGTTTTTGTCTGGACTGCATTGCAGGTCCTAGTTTCACTCAGATCCTTCCTTGTCTGCGCTTCCAAGGGGTCTAAAGACCTGCAAAGATTTGACAAATTACTCTGCTGATACTTGAAAAATTGACGTCTGTTTTCTCTGCTTTTGTGTTTATGTGACTTTGATAGATGTGGCTGAATTTCAGTACACACAGAGTGAATTGAGGCAAAAGCGGACAAAATGAAGCATTCCCTCAAAAGGCTCGTGCCTTGTACTAACCTGTGTTCAGAAATGCACTGTGAGCAAGGTGAGTGTAGTTTGATACCCTTTTGCTTTCACTAAGTCTTGCTCTGAGCATTTGAATATTTTTCTGAGGTAGAACTACTCCAGATAGAACACATGGTTGGTCCTAATCCAGGCTACTTTTTATTCTTATGGCTCTGTCACAGCATTGGCAAGTGTTCTTTGGGCCGCATGTGGTGCTGAATTCAGTTGTTTGCTTGGACATGAATTGCGACAAATGTCGTGTGGGCCAGAAGTAGTCCTATTTAGAAATATTACACTCTAAAATGAAAGTGCTGTATTCTGTTTTTTAACCTCTAAGAAATAATCGAATATAATTGATGATTATGCGTTCATTCAAAATGACTTAACATGATATTTTGAGCATTATTCATTCATATATCCAGCATTAAAAGTTCTTCCTTGGACAGATGTTATGTACAGTCTATTGAATTTGTGAAAATGTGCACATCCTTTCCATTCAGGAGTTGAGGTCATGCCAAATTCCTCATTGTACTACAGAAAAAGGTAAGTTTATTGGTATAACAGATTTAATGTGAAAGACAATTTAATGTGCTTAAATAACAACATTAAAGCCTTCCAGCTGGGTGCAGACAGCATTAATTGTAAAAAACAACAAAAAAAAAAAAAAAAACTGAGTGGTTAAGAATAAGAGGAAAATGCTTCAAATAAAAGATAGTGTGAGGAATTGAGTTATTTGATAAAAGGTGGCAAAAAGTTGTTAACCTTGATTTAAAGCAGCTGATAGGTTCTGGGAGTTTTGTTCCACCTTTGAGTAACATAATAAACTAAACGCTGCATCCATGTTTGGTTCTGACTCTATGAAAAAAAAGTAGACGTGCTACTGATAGGATTGGGTTGGTTCACAACAAACCAGAAGATTCTGAACATATTTTGGTTCTAAATCATTCAGTACTTTATAAACTAACAGCATTTTTAACAGACAGGAAGCCAGGGTAAAGATCTGCGGACTGGAGTTATATGATCCACTATTTTGGTCTTAGTGAGGACACGAGCAGTATCACAGTAGTCTAGTCTACTAAACATAAATGCATGGACAAGACTGCAGAGTGGCAGCATGTTGCTGCCACAGAACATGATGTCAGTGTGATAAAGAGATCTGTTCCAAGGTGGAGGCAAAGTGGACGATGGCTTGTTGGCATTCCACACCACTTGTGGCAAGGATAGCCTCCATACTAGGGCCATCCAGCATGTGTGGCAGAAATATGAAGACAAATAATTTTGTTTATTGAACAAATCATGTAAACTAGACTTTTAAATGTGCAGTAAAAACAAGCTATGTGTCCAGAATTGGACGTAGTGGGTAAAGGAGAGATTGGAGCTCTGAAGACCTGAAGAGGTGCCATCAGGGATGGCCTGCTCGACCACAAGCATGCCAAGTACGCATGATACACTTGGGATGGGCAAAGTACAAACAGAAGCTGTCCTGGTGCTGTGAAGGAAGTCTGGGATGAGTTACAGCAGATTCAGGAAGTAATGATGGGAATGTGTGTTATTCTGTCAGATTTCCACTTTATTTAAAGAAATTAAGAATGAACCATGGTTACTCTTTTCTTACAAACACTGCATGACACTTCGATACAGCTTTGCTCTGTGTTGAAACTCCTTTTGTCGAGGAAGGGGCTGAAGAACCAGCACCTCAGGGGGTACCCACTGTCACCTCCAAACTATGTCAGCAAATTTGAAGATAACAAATTAATAGAGCCCCTACAAGGTGTTGTTACCTTCCAAGGAGCCAGACAGCACAAGCATCACATGCCTGCAATTTGTTCTCCACATTGCTGCCAGTTTTTCCATCTCCCAAAATGTCACTATGCAAGGTTGAGAGTCGGCGTACAAGTATGTACTTTGTTCCGTCAAGTTATTTATATAAATACCATTCTTTGCGCAGAAAAGTACTTTCAGACCATTTTATAAATGAGGCTCCTGATAGGAACATTTGTGATGTATGAAATTCCCTATGTTCTGAAAAGTCAATGAATGCATCAGAGAGACTACTACAGATTGAACATGGTTGAATAAAGCACTTTTGAGAGCTCTGTGTTATTCTTCAGCTTTGCCTAATGTCAGTAGACGTCACAACATTATAAGTAGTATTATTGTCTTCTATTGAGCAAAGCAGCAGAAAACAATACAAATGCTGATTTTATTCTAATGTGACAGCATTTGGATAATTGGAGAAGTACTCCTGAGTGTTGTGGGATTTTTGTTCTCAGCTAATTTCAGGTAGTTTCAATAAATAAACTTACCTTTCCTTGCCTAAGAAAAAGAAATGAAAGGTGGCGATTTTGGTTAATGTCACCATTTTTGTTAAGTTTTTAAGTAGAATTAATGAGCAAATTTAGTCATAATAGTGTTTTGAGACGCAAACAAACTATACTGCAACAAGGAAGGTGCTGCAGGCTGACAGGCAGAGAGATGAGAAGTGTGAGACACAAGCTAAGCCATGAGTATAATGCAGGAACCAACGACCAAAAACAGACTTGACCATTAAGACATGAGTGCTACCATGCTGATAAAACAATCTGGGGAGGAGAGGAGGTTAAGACCAGGGAAGATTAACTGCACAGTGATGAATAGATTACCCTAGGTCTGCGATACTACAACCACGGTAACACAGAGAGAGGAAGGGCAAAAAAGATTGACAGGAGAGGCAGTGACACGAGGAAAATGTAATAGGAAAGAGACAAAAACACCCACAGTCAAAAGAGATTATGATAAAATAGCACCATAGCCTTAGCTATAAAATAAAGCAATAATAGAGTGATGGCTTCACCCTGACTTGTCTGTCTGCATGTCTTCACCTCCCTCTTGTTCTAGTCTTACTTAGCTGACAATTTGAGCAACATAATTTTCTGCAATAGCCACATACTACTCAGTTCTATTTAGCTTTTTTTTGTATAGGGCTAATTCACAACAATGTCATGCCTGGGCACTTTACAGACATCAATTTCAACATATTCATAGTTTAGTTAAAGGAAAACCGACAGATTGCACCAAATCTTGATTCTGACCAAATCTTCCACCCTGAGCATGTATGAGGTGAAAGTGGAAAGGAAAACTCAGGTAGGGCAGCCATCTGGCTTGACTGGTTGGGGTGTAGGGGTCAGGAAAGACGGATCAATATGCACCACAACGTGCATCCAGGAGAACCTAAAAAGGAGAAATGTGTAAATGATGCCAACATTGTCTTTATTATCTTATATTTACCCATGGAGGAAGAGAAGTGAAATGAAAGTGCTCAGTGCATCGTGGAACATCCATATAGCTACATAACTAATGAATGGATAGGCTACCACTACCTGTAAGCTTTGTTAAAAAATAGTCTTAAATTTATCTTAAAAGGTAGAGAGGGTATTAATCTCCTGAACCCACGCAGGGAACTGGTTGTGACCGAGACTGTGTTGCTAGGTGCTGATTTTTTTCATTTAATTTCCCTCAAACATCATGGTGACTGTTTGTGGTAATCATGTGATATGCTGGATGAGTCCTTGACATTGGAGATCAAAATGACATTAATAAGAAGGTTCCCGCCATTGTTAAAGTGGATAATTGTATACACAGTGCAGGATGTGAAGGACAGATAAAAAAAAAAAAAAGTCATGGCAATTTGTCCTCTGGAAACAAAGCTGTTCTGGGACTTCAGCCATGCTTTGACATGGATGAACACTTGTGTCTTTTTCTGACAAAAACTACTGCCTGGAGTTGTATATATAGCTATATATATAAGTGTGTGTCTTTGCTTATGGGTTAACCATGGACTGTATATAAAAGATTAGTAGTTTCTCAGTAGTTTTCTGAAGCACAAAAGAGAAGCTCATTGGATGGTTCCTACTATCACCATCTTTGTAGCATCACATACAGCTATTGGGCTGCTGTGATCATGGGGTGGATAATAGACATCTATCACACTATGAGCTGCCTGTAGCGAAGAGCTAACTGTGCTAACGGGAGCTAACGGGTTAACGGAAGTAGGTGGGTTAAAGCTATACAGTTAATAAAATTTTAAAAAATTATTTTTTTGTTTCTTCTGGTAAAATATTGAATTTTAAAATGTTTTGTGGTGAAAAACATATAAAAAATGGATTCCTTAAACTATGTAACCCAGTTTTTAGCATAACATTTCAAAAGCCCTCATTTCACAAAGTAAATAGCTCACAATCCCAGTCAAAATACATTTAAGATGTGCAGCAACTGATGTACAGCTTTGCCACTCGGTTAGCATGCAACAGCTATCTTTATTGCCTCATACAGTAAACAGGCAATTTTCTTGGAGGCCTTTTAAAAAAATTTTCAAAGCGATTGTGTGGTTTTTCTACTGTAAGATTTTTTTTGTTATTTGGCATGAACTCATGATGCAACCCAAAAGGTTGGGTTGTTACGTTTGTATTCATCAGTGCTGAATGATATTAAACAGTGTTTAATACTCCTTTGAGTTATCTTCTTAATTTACAAAGAAAGCTAATGTCTTTAACAATCCTACGTCTTTTTTGTCTATTCGCTTAGCAGGTGCTTGTCTCCACTTTTGAAGTTCACTCAACTTTAACGTGTTTTTTTTAACAGTGTAGACAGGACCATTAAAGTGTGTAAAGGAAAGATATGTCTCTTTGTTTATGCTTAGTGAACTGAAACTTTCCTTCTTTGGCATGGTGTTCAATTAGATTTTTAAAAGAAATGTGAAAAGTGTTGACTTTCCTTTAAACAATTGTCAGAATTTCCTTAGTTGGAATATTTTAACAAAGGCACTAAACTGCATGGATCAAAACTCACAAGAGAGTCAAATATTATGAAAGGCTGAGCTTGTAAAGACAATATACTCCATTGTGGGTAAGCAGACCGGAGAGCACCAAATATAATATAAATTTTCCTACAAGTCCCGTGAAAAATACTGTAGTCTAATTTACTATGTAATCAGAAAGTTATGTACATATCAGAAATGGCTTTTGAAACACAGATAATGTTGCTAGTTTATGATCATATATCAGTTCCTTTTTGAGTTCCATGTAAAGTGCATGTCAAATTCATTACCCTTTCATTTAGACATGCAATGCCACATGAAGGATAAGTGTGTTTTAAAAGCTAAAAGGTGTGAGAAAAATATTCAAACAATATTAAAGCTATTTAGATAAGGGAATTCCCAAAAGAGTTAACCTCTATGCAAACATAACACAGTTAAGCAAAGGGGCTTCAATCATTAATGGCTCTCCAGGTTTTTTTTTTTTTTTTTTTTGCTTGCTTTTAATCCTGGGGACATTTACCCTTGATGTAAGTGTAACCTTAATTTTCTGCTAACCCCCTGATACAATACAATCTATAGAGAGGTCTTCGAATTAAGCTTCTGTTAAGCTTGTTCACATCCACTGTTCATGCCAGAAACGTCTGAGTTTTAGCTTCTCTTCATTTCGAGGTAAAGCTGATACAATACTGACTGCTTAAATGCTGTACAGGTTTATGCTGGAAAACTCTGATAATGTTTTTCTTTTAAAACCATGTTTGCTTCCTTTTAAACCAGAGATAAATGCTACCTAAATGGCAATTAACTATTTTATTAAATTCAAGTGAAATAAAGTGTAATATTGCAAACATTCAGGTTTTTAATACAATAAGACACTTGGGTGTAAAATCTAAATTATGTTATTCATAGAAGTGCTGCTTAATTGGGTAATAGCCTTAGGATGTCACAGCAGGCGAACAGCCACACAAGGGGAGAGCAAAAGCAGACAAAGTGGAGGAATGAATAATACATTTATGGTTTTTGTTTGGACGTTTAAGGAAACAGTTGTCTAGTCAGAAGTGTCTCTCTAGGATAAGAAGATTAGTGGAACCCAGAAGGAAGATACTGATTGAGGAAATGAGTTGGGTTGAATCACTAAGTCTAGAGGAGGTTGAAAAGCTGGAGAGAGTAGGTTCAAGATGCCGGGTGTGGTGAGGGAGACCAGAATGGCAGGGGGGAGCAGCCAGAGACAGGGGGAGCAGCCAGAGACAGCACACTGACTGAACAGCTGGAGGTTAATTCTCAGGGGAGAGCTAATGCTGGGGTCCAAGCAGGGCCGGCCCAATGCATAAGCGAACTAAGCGGTCGCTTAGGGCCCCCACGCCACTAGGGGGCCCCGTCCGCAGCAGAAGTTGAAAATGAATTTCAACATCTTGTTTAATCGAATCATTGACAAGAGTGTAAATTGACCGATGCAAACCATTATGAATTGACGAGTTCAGTTACATATTTGTGTGACGGTATGGGTACATGGCCATTTTTCATTTAGCACTTTTAATTGTAA
>JBAMHX010000008.1:13301888-13314013 GCA_037177515.1 Pseudomugil tenellus | reverse complement strand
TAATAATAATAATAATAATAATAATAATAATAATAATAATAATAATAATAATAATAATAATAATAATAAAATAATAACAATAACAACAATAATATTAATAATAGATACTTTATTAATCCCCGGAGGGACATTTAAGGGTATATACCCCATTTTCTATAGGTGATATAATGTGGAAGCACCAACAGATGTTCTGCCCTCCTGCTTGACAGCTGCTAAAGCACTATTTGGGATGGGAAACACCTCAGAGAAACACACAAAAAAGACAGAACACAAATACACAATTTGGAAGTAGTTGTTTATATTACAGAAATTGCTGCAACTAAAGCAGTTTAAAACATGTTCATGTAGGAAGAATTTTGGCTGCTTAAGGCCATTGTGAATTCACATCTGTGCTTGGAATTTTAAATACATTTTCTAAGCATTTTTACAATAATTTTTACGCTCTATGCATTAAAGTGAAGCAAAAACATAAATGGAAAAATGTCAGAGAAAAAAT
This sequence comes from Pseudomugil tenellus, assembly GCA_037177515.1. Taxonomy (NCBI): domain Eukaryota; kingdom Metazoa; phylum Chordata; class Actinopteri; order Atheriniformes; family Pseudomugilidae; genus Pseudomugil; species Pseudomugil tenellus. Next base: position 13,313,517 of record JBAMHX010000008.1, on the reverse strand, counting down.
ATTAAAAAAAAACACTAACAGTAAGTATCTTTCCACTGGATAAGGGCAAAGTCGTGATTTCCTCTATAATGTTTGAGATTGCAAGCAACTCAATTCTGCATGATCTGATTGTTCAGCTTTCTGACCTTTGGGGGGTTTGCAAAGCTGAGCAATCAGTATTGTACAGTAACTTATCTGAATCAGCAGATATGTCCATTTTAGTGAGCAGGATTTTGTGTTAAATCAAAGCATTGTGGGATTGCTGAATGCTGAATAAAAAGGTTCCTTTGAAACAAAACACTAAATATAAGTTTAAAAAAATGAAAAAGGTCGAATGTGATGATGAGTATCTGAAGTACTGAAATTACAAGGGTATTAATGACAGGAAGCTGGTTTAGTGTGTTGCAATAAAGCATTTTTTTAAATTTTCATGTCATGGAAAGGGTGAAGCTATTTCTCTGCAACATCTAAGTCATCCATTAGTTTAGCACATACAGGCCCCCCTCCTTCAGATCCACTATCTTTTATAAAGGAGAGATTGTGGAAAAGATTTTGTGGAGCATTGTAAGCAGTACCTCCTTCACCGCATAGTAACCTCTCTCAAGAGACATAGTGATGCTGAAATTCTGCTGGGAATCTGGTATTTTTCTCTCTCCAGCACTGCCAGGATAAACAATTGAAAATAGCACGACACAGGCTATGATGAATTACGGCAGGGACAAAGCACAGTACAGTACATCAGACTGTGTCCGCTGAGGCTGCACAATGGAATGAAAATGCAGCATGTGGAAATATACCATGGAGAAACGTTCTCAGTTGGTTTGTAACTCCGAAGCTCACGTTGTTACAAACCTAAATTCATTTTTGTAATTGTATTTGATTTGACAACTTTTTTTTTTTTTAGGGAAGCCGAAATCATTCAGTGTTTGCAACAAAGTGTTGCATGGGGAAACAAAAACACCATAAAAGAAATGTAGAAAGCTAAATTTCCAAATACAAAAAGAAAAGAACATTTTGAAATTCTTAATCTTTGTTTGACTTATTAAAATACAATAGGTGGCCGTTGAAAAACTGAAAGAAATAAAACACGTCAAGTTTGATGAGGTTATAATTCTTAATGTGAGCGCTGGTATGGGAAATTGAGTACAGTAAGTAGAGATTCAGAAGGCTGGTGAAAGATAACTTCGTTCATTTGTAATAAGAAAAGAATATATAGTAATGTTTTGTTCCCATCTAGCTTTTAATATTTTTACAGGGATGAAATATAATGAACATATATTGAAATGAGAATATTAATATAGCAAAGGTTATCTTTGTGGATAATGTGTTTTTTGCTTTGATTACGTGTTTGTACTGTTTTAATTTTGCTTTGAGAAACACTTGGGTCTGCAAGTCAAATACTGAACTCTATAGACATATAAGTGAACTGAGCTGACTTGCCTCCTCAGGTAAAATGAAGGTTGGAGATGGTTTGGATCATAATGACGTATTTAAAACTCATAATGATTAGCCATAACATTTATAATAAAAATGTTTTTCTTTTGTGAATAAAAGCACTTGTAGCAAGGTAAAAAAAAATCAACTGCAGAAGCACAGGAAAGGTAGTAAAGTGAAACACTTGGGAAAAAGCTTGTCACGGTCAGAATTTGGACCAGCCATCTCTCAGATAAAAGTACAGTTACCTAAATATAACATCTAGCACAAAGATGGGCATAGGAATTAGTTATATTATCCATGTTTCTTCACCTGTCAATTTTTTTTTCTCTGACAGCTTAAAAAATTCATAGTCAGGCACAACATCCTTCCTCCACTTCTACACATCCATCATTTAAAGCATTCTTACTTAATTGATAATAGTTTGATATGGAAATCTCATTCATAAAAAAACTACAACGCATCATAGACAAATCATCAAAATGACAGGCCACACCCATCCATTGACACACTATCACAGACGCATCACTCAACCAGTAAAAATCCCTTCAGATCCCTCCCACCCTGCATATCCCGTTTACACAAATGCCTTCTGGAAGACGCTACAAGTCCCTCACCTCAAAATCAGTCTGATTCAAACTGTAGTACGAACTCTAAACCATGTCATGGACTGAAGCATGTTTTTGTATTAATTTATTTATTGTTTGTATTGTATTGTGTTCATCCTGACACAGAGATGTGAGCACTGTCATGCTGTACCACTATTGGATGGCTCAAAAGCGAGTGCTTATGTTGGTTCATGATTGTTTGGGTGAACTGGTTTACATTATCTGCATAACATACACATTAGAAAAACATCATAGATGCTGAAGATATGTACCATTTTTGGAGTACACAAAGCTCCCATTCAGTTCAAGAGTAGCTATAGTTATTTCCTCAAAACAATAACATACCATATATTCCATCTTATTAATAGATTTGGGGATCTAAACTTTACCTTTTTACAGTTCAGGGTAATTCTAATGTTACATAAAAAGAGTTTTGATGCAATGCCTGTGCCTAAGAGCCTGATTTGTTTGAGAACTACTCAAGTCAGAGGCTCACAGCAGTTTGGTGACTTTCCATTAGCTCGAAACTAGCTTTTCTCAGGAAGCTTATATTGGAATATTTGCCATGTTTCCGGTAAACATCCCCCCTCTAACAGACCTCCGTTGTGACTTTTTCGAATACACAGAGGATGCTCTATAAAAGGCAAGAAAGGATACACTATGTGATCCAAAATGAAGCTCTTGTACCTGAGTGTTTACCTCAGTAAGCATGGCCAGATGCTTGTTTAGATAACTGTGAATATTTGTGCATTCAATACATTTATAGACCAGATTTTGCATACCTCCACCCCGGCCGATTTCTTGTGGGATTGATTGTGGTCAGTATTTATCGGGAAATGATATATCACCAGATTACATTTCAGGAAGAAAGCGAAACAGCTTTTAATCAAATTGTTAAAGACATTTTCTCTCCTGTGCTTGCCAGCAGTCTTGTTTTTGGCAGGCATCGCAGTCTTAGTCTTAGTGTTCAGGACAAAAATGTTTATTATTTTTAGACACATTTTAGTCAATTACAAGTTTGATCATTTGATCAAAATTAGTCTTCTTAACATCATGATTGGCACACACCCTGTAACTAAACCTTCTGATTTTCTTTCTCAGGAATGGCCAAAAATATAATGTATCTGTCCTGTTGAGATTCAACAGTAGGGATACTCTGTCTCCTCTAACTTTATTGTAAGTGCACCACAATGTGCACAGTTTATGGTTGGGCTGGATTATAGTTAAAATATGTCCGAATATTGTTTGGTTGCTCCCGACTAGCAAAGCCCTTCATTAATCCTTCTGCCATGCCATCTATGAATGAATAAACTTGTCGGTGTAATTTGCATATATTTGCACTAATATTCACTTTCTTGCTGTTTATATTAGAATAGGATATTCTTTTTGTAATTTTGAAGTCAACGGAGATGATCTTACCAAAGATGCTTAAAAAGACGAAAGTGATCACCACATAGATAAAACAAAAACCTGATGAAAGACATCCTCCTTTGATTCCTGTCAAGGTTCATTTAGTCAGCTCTCATGCTTATGTGAATCCTCACTGCCTTCCCACCATCTATACTCTCATCTACATTCACAGCCTATCTCTGCCTGTGGCTCTGCATCCAAACAACCTCCCGAAGGGGTCTGCAGTCTGCATTTTACTGCATTGCTCATCGATCTGGTCTCATCTGCGGGCTAAGGACCTCTGCCTGGGCCAGCCCAAACTGAATTCCTTTTTTTTCGGCTGCTATTCAGGTCTCATACAGCTGAGATACCTTTTCTGATTAACTTTTGATCCCATGGATATAAAACAGTGTCATAAAATAAGATTACTTCATCACTGTAGGTGAAAAAATGCTAAATATCTTCCTGAGTGTACAGTACATGGCCTTTGGCAAGTCTGTTCTTATAACAGTGTGACGAGTTAGAGAAAAACAACAATTTCAAAGCCCAGATGCTCAGATATCCATTTTGCATTATTCCATACAAGACAAAATATGATAGAGAATAATGCACACTTTTCCTTTTATTTAATTGGTATTTAATTAGATAAATTAATTACATAACTGACCAGAGTAAAAGTTTAAATATTATATCTAATGTTAGTGAGAGACAGAAAAGAGGTCACAAAAAGCAGTAGAACATTGTACCAATGGCACCAATTTTCTCCACTCACACAGACACACACACACACACAAAGAGAGACACAATCCTTTTATTTAACTGGACTGATCATCAAACTGACTGGACCATTGCCTCCTGCATGCAAAACATACCCATGAAATCTCAGTCACCATGGTTTTAATCCTGTGTGCGGTATCACTTCACTTGTCCTCATGGTGATGTGCTCTCCATCACCCAATGTATTGTAGTGAGTACGATACAAGAATACTGCTTAATTTTCACTGTGAAAATCTATCCAAGCAGACTTTGTCCATGTTCCCTAAGGAGCATCGCAACTGCAGCGGACAGCTCCCATGGTGCAGCAGTTCCACAGGAGATAATCTCCCTGTCAGCAGTCTGTCTCTCCTTCAGATGTCAACTGATGCCAACAGTTGTGTACAATGAGTTTGCACTCCCACTGAGCTGTCAGCAAAAGCTCTTGTCACCATTTTCCATGGCGATGATTTTAACAGTTATCACATGTCATATATACTACATTTATTACAGCACAGAGTGTTTGGGATATGAATACAGTTGAAATGGGTGTGATGGTCTCTTAATGTTGGGGCTTTATGATGCATTTTGATTTGAATAAGGATGACATACATTTAGAAAAACATAGCTGATCAATCAGAACATATGCCCATTCTCATCTAAGCTTTTGTTGAGCAATCGAGCGGAACGATGCTTATAATGCTATGTTCAGCATTGCTCAGGGCTACTGTTAGCATGCTGATAATAAGGTCATGTATTTGTTAATAATTAGCTAAAAACAATTAGCTTACCAGACAAATTAGCTTTGTCTGGTAAGCAAATGTTAGTGGTCTTGTCTTAAGTAAGAATACCTAAGATAAATGTGACCTTTGTGTTAAAAAACAAACTGCATGAGCATATTTTTAACATCAGTTTGCTGAGTTTTCAAACCATATATTTTCCTTTAATTAAATATGCACCTGAAAGTGAAGGTCACTTAAAGATAAAAATACTTAAACATAAAACAAGACTAAAACATGAAAGTATAACCAATGAACAGAAAACGATTTGTTCTTATTTCATCCAAGCCAGTACCTCTTGGTTAACAAAAAAAAAAAAAAAAAAAAAAAAAAAAACGCACACACACTAGCTATTCCATATACATGACTGTGCACCATGTTTACCTCTGTGGAACATGATCTTTAGAAAGAACCAGATAAAGGTAATAAAAAGCCCATTCTTACTTTTTATTATTATACAATTTGGAAAGAATTATTCTGAACCTGTCCCACAGCAAGAGAGTCACTAGCTTGTGGTTCAACTGGAGAGAGATTCAAATTGGGGCTTTATTATGTGGAGTTTCTTGAATTGTTATACTCCCTGAGGGTGAATGTGAGTATGAATGGTTGTTTACCTCTCCGTGTTGGTCCAGTGATGGACTGCTGACCTCAGTAGGGTATACCCTGCAGCTCAGCTGCTAACTGCTGGGATACGCTCCAGCTTCAGCTGACATGAGCAGTGTAGAAAATGAATCGTATCCCGAACATGACAATGAATTTCTGGTTTTCCACAACCCTACTGACTAATACTTCAAAACCACAAATGTGCCCTTTGCTGTTGTGCTAAAAAAAACTAAGTGAGAAACTGTAGGGTTCCTAATTTGTCAATCAAACAAAAAACATGATTCAAAGCCTGTTTTCAAAATAAAAGAATTGACTATTTTATGAACGTGAATCATTTTATTACACTTTCATTGGTTAAAATATGTTTCATATTATAAAAGCATAAATGGATCAAATAATCTTTAACATTGCAAAGGCTCTACCAATTTCTCAACAGTGGTTAGTAAAGGTATGCACTAAATCACAGAAACCAATACGTTTTAAAGCAGACTGGGCAATTAGTAAAATTGTTTGTGCAGCTATAAAATCTGTGTAAACACACAAAAAAGTTGTTGAAAATGTCCAACAACTGCAAGGTTTTGCAAGGTTAAAACTCACTAGCTACATTTACATGGACCACTTTGATCCAACTCAACCTCAATCAGAATAAAAACGCGTTTTGTAAACATGTCAGCTGATCATGTTGCAGTTGATCTGTAAAAACTTTCATCCATTCGAAAATGATGGTTTAAATAAAACCTTTTCACAATTTGATCCAAAGACTAATTTGACCATGTATAGACTATACTCATAACAACCAAAACTGTGGTTGATGTTGCTTCTGTGCTGGCTTGACCCTTGTAGGGGTTAAACTTGTGTGTGTGATAGAAAAAAATGACCACCGCAAAACAGAATTGGACTTTGCAGAGACAAGGTTTTTGTTAGAAACTCTAAGAGTGAGGTGTATTGAGCGTTTCAATGGTTGAAAGGCTCAAAGCAAGTTATTCACACAGGTATTTGAAAAAATTAAGGAAGCTAGAATCCACGAAACAAATAAAGAACAATTGAAGAATTTTCTGGTTGAGTTTTCTGCTGCTTAGAATATTTTCTTTAATTTTTTCTTCATACTGCAGATTTTAGCTGATGAAGTTTAGCTATATTGGCTTAGAGTCACTTTGCATAAGTCAACAAAAGCATTTTTGGAAACAAGTGTTTCAGCTCAAGTTAACAAGGAAATTTTGCCTAGAAATTTTGGTCAATTGATCATTTTTTGAATTAGTCATCAGAAAAATGATCAAGTGTCAGTTTGACAGAAATTTCTGATATTATTTTTTTTTGTGAAAACACAACATGAATACATATACTCGTGCTGCAGAGTTTGGTGTAGTGTCTTGACCCATATTTTCTTAGGGTAAAACAAACACAGTTGCATTTAGCACCAATAAAAAACTTAAAAAATATTGTCCAAAGCAAAATAATTGAGCCCCAATTATCTACAGATGAATAAATAAATTTATGCAACTAATCCCATCCTGACCTTAACATAGTCTGTTTACATTCCAGCTAGTGTGAGGCAGTCTTGTCAAAGCTCCCTAAATCCTGTAAGTAATAATCATGAAGGTGTTTAGATATTGCAGGTTTGCATAAAGGAGAACTTGTTTGTGATCCAAGTAGAACATACTTAAAATATGCTTCTGGCTGTATGTTGCTTTCAGTGAATGTTGGATTTTGACAGATGTCAGCAGGTGCTGACGTACATCATTCCCCTGAACACACCCATTACAGAGAGAAAAGTAATTGGATTCACAAATCAGCCGACAGCTTCAGGTTTATTCTGCCATTGAGCTTTATGGGCCATATTTCAGTGGCTGTAGAACAGTTTGTCAGAAGAAGTTTGTATGTGGTGAAGAGACAGCTGTGGTATTTGTTTCTTTAAACTTTTGTGGAGATTTTATGAAACAAAAGCCACTGGTGAGCAATGAATCACTTAGCCTCAATATACTATAGGCCCTGTATCAATGACTGGAATGATACGTGTCTCTAAAGGCAATTAAGCCTGTAACTCACCTTCTAAAGTGAAGACTTGCCTAAGTAGTTATTTGTGATGTCCTCACGCTGACTTGTAGTGAAAATTACGAGTGATCCATTAGTTTAGTTTAAACAAGTCACATGATTTATTAACTCATTTACCTGTCATTGCACTACAACAACTGTCTGCCCAACTACAGTGACTGAAACGGAAAAGATGGATGATATTAAGAGCAATTTCATCCACAGAGTTTTTGTATTTCATAAAACCTCAGGCCATTTCAACTGAATGAAAAGGTCAGAACCTACAGCATGGCAAAGTATGAGATGACCGTTTTCCCTCCCAATCTCCCTCTTGCACTCACAATAATGGCAGAATGAGTGGTATGTTCTCCCTGCCAGAGGAATACCAGTACTAGATCTCCTGGGTCACAGGAGCACAAACTGCCAAGATGAGACAGGTAGAGTCCTGTTGAATTCTTTCACATTTTCTCCCTCATCATTTGTCTGCCTATGCTGCTGCCATGGGCCCAAATCAGAGACATTGAGGCATGGAAGAAGAAGGATTAATTGTTTTCTGTGGGTACAGAGGGTAATACCAATGGCCTGCCTTCCTGAGCCCCCACTGAGATTTCATATGTCAGCTGAAATCTGTTCACATTCTTCCTGTAATCGAGGCTCTTGTGCATAAGTCTGCACTCTGGACTGCAGCTAAGGCCCAGGGTATTTTGCTGTGGTTTGTCACCAAATGAGAAATCATGTCATCATCTTAGAAAATCGAAATCTGTAAACAGTCTGTTGAAGTATTCGATTAAAGTAGAATTTTTGACAATAAGAGGTCAATCATGCTTTTATTGCCTAATGTCAATGTGTCAATGATCTTTCCTTTTAAGAAACTCTGTTGTTATTCAGTCAAACAAAGTGAAAATTTTTGTTTGTTTGTTTGTTTTCTTTCCAAACAGCTGTATCTTTCTGTCTATCTCTTTTGCTTATTTGGTCAAGTTGCAATAGTGTGTTTCCATCTTCACTTCTTGCTTGTCCTTGTGCTAAAGATTGGTTTGTGACAGTTGAAAGATGTCCCATCGAACATATTTTATTTAGCTATGTCCAGTATATCATGCCAATAAATCACCAGTATGATCATATCATAACCTGTGTCGTTGTTGCCAGCAAAGCTTGAGGTGTGCCAAATTTGGTTACCAGCTGAATGAAAAATTCCCTCTCTGAAGGCCACTGGAATATGTGGGTGTTGCTTGGCTGATTTATTAAAGACTAAATAAAATGTGAGCGTAGGAGTTTTGTTGCTGATGGGGTCATGAATGATATCTGCTGTTGCCGCTGGTAGATTTGGATTGGGGGTGATGTCACTGTAGATGCGCACAAGGGTGTCCATTTGAAAGGATTGTTGAAGCCAATGCAAATGTAGCGAGATGCAAACAGCAGCAAATCACTCTCTCCAGAGGGATTTGCACTCCGAGCAAAAGCATTTTGCCTCCATAAACAGAGTCAAACAGTCTCCTCTTCAATGCTAATCTCCACATACTTAGTTTTCTTTATCAGTTTTGTACTGCAAAAGCACCGAGCATAGGCTTAAAGCCTGTGATGACTATTTTTGTATCCTTGCCAACCGTCATTCTATTTGTCATGTTGAAATTAGAGCCTTAGATTCATGTCTTTAATTGGATATAGCTTTAATTTAGAGTATGCTGCAAATATAATTAGATGAGTTTAATGCTGTACTATGGGTCCAACACATTCTTGTTTAGTCAATGAAATATTTAAAGCTGCAGATTGTTTCAGTTCAGCTTGATCGTGTTACGCTGTCCTTTACTTTCACATCAAAGTCCACATGAATGAAACGTTACTTTTATTTCTGCATGACATCTTCTACATGGGAATATCTTCATGGCTCCCACATACATATCTGTGCCCACAACATGTAATCAACCACTGTGAATATTGAGGGTTTTAATTCTCATATGTTTAAATGTGCTTGAATTTTTCAAATTACTTTTGTCTGTTTTTTTTCTCCAAAAATTAAAGTAGTTTTTCTGTAAGTGAGAATTCATAATTTTCTTCATAGAGGAAATAAAACCTCACTTTTGTGTTTGTATGAGAGCAAAAAGCAAAATCAAGGGAGCATGCTTGATTACGTCCAATGGGACAAAATGCAACCCTGCTTGTCAATTTACACAAATTTTCACTTTCAACTTGATATTGACGCAAACAGAAGCCTCCCTCACATTTGTTACTCCCTGTGGTTCATTAGTATTCATATTGTTCCTTAAACTCAATTATTGTTGTTTTCATCATACAGACACACTCATTCCACACCTCGCAGGTGACCTTCAGCTTGCCATGTGGCTGTGTGAATACAGTAAAAGATGCATTTTTAAAAGATGCTAGAGAAGTTTGGACAGTAGGATTGCATGTTTGTTTTTCTTGATTTGGTCAATGGGTGACCTCTGTCTTTTTCTCCATCTTTTAGCTGTCTACACACACTGATGAGGAAGAGGACGTGCAGAAATAATTGTTTTATTCATCAGCTGTCCATCAACCAAAAATAAACCTAAAAGAAATAATGCAAGAGGTAAAACTTAGCTCAACATATAAACCCCAATTTTCAAACATGCAAAATTGCTTGCCATACCCATTTATCAACTCAAACTGTATTGCCACATCAACGGATAAAAAACAAAACAAAAACACAACAGACTGAACTTCACTGGAACAATTGAGAACAAATACAGAATGAATCTGATCTCTATTAAACTTTGCATTAAAGTTGAATCATCAAAAGGGAGAAGAACTATTGAACCAGTACAAAATATGTATGACTACCTCCAGAGTAATACTGTTCAGAGAGTAACAGAACCACAATGATTTATTGCATCAGTGATACAATAAATGTTTGCTGGGTTTCCAGGTTTTATACTCACTTTGGCTGAAAAAACATTTTTAAGAAAGAGCACAGAGCTTTCATTGATTGCATGTATCAATAATGAAGGGCATTTGATGTTTCTTCATCTAAGTGCTGAGAGTATCTCATAGAATCTCTGACAGTGATGGATGCAATATACTGTGTTGCACTCATATTACCTTCTTTGCTACCCTGAAGAAAGATGAGATGACTTTGAGGATTTTTTTCACAGCCTCAATGGGATGAGAGACTATCATATCAATACAAAATATGCCATCTAGGTTCCACTGTTGTCTTAATGTGCTTGCAAAGCAGTGGCAAGTCTTTGCATTGAAACAGATCTGTGCAGACATTTCTTTTTTCTGGTAGATTCATCATTACTGGGCCTTTATTTTTCAATTAACCAAAACTTTGTTAAAGATGTGAATTTCCTATGGTTATTTCTTTCCTTTTGAAGTAACAGATGTTTGTTGATCAGTTTGAAACAGCAAATTTGTGGACAGCGAATATTTTCATTGTGCCTCCAGAATAGTAACCAAACCAAATGATAAAGTTAATTTTTTTGGAGTGTTCAATGGACACTTTTATTTTTAAAATTAAGCTTGAATCTTTCCTTTCTTTTTGTTTTGTTTTTTAAAAAAAGCTAATCAATGGGCTCAGGTGACCTGAGGAGCTTAACTCATTAAGAAAACATGATTCTTCGATTCTCTGACTTATGTAGTTTCTCCCATCTTGGAACGAAGAGTAAAAAGTGAGGTAAGGAAATAGAGAGGTAAAATGACTAAAAGGCAAGATTTCAGTTTTCTGCCTATGTTTTAACAATGTTAAAGCATATTCTGTACCTTAAGAGAGAGAATTTACTAAGATCTCATTTTGCGCATACTAACTAGTGTGTGACATCTAGAATTTAACGTGTGAGGCGGGGCGGTGATTAGTACGTGATCTACGAAGATTGCTCACGCAAATAACAGCGGGTGCAAAGTGTTGGAGACACGCCTATTTAAATGTTGATTTAGCGTGTGTCAAGGTTTTCATGATGGCAACTGTACAGAACCGCAAGCAAAAATACAAGTTTGATCCGATGGAATTAGAGGTGTTGGTGGAAGAAGCCAATAAAATTTCCAAAGAGCTACAGCAAATAAATCTGACAGCAGCTC
>JBAMHX010000008.1:13289044-13301788 GCA_037177515.1 Pseudomugil tenellus | reverse complement strand
CAGTCAACACATGTAAAAGACGTGACTGAGAGATCCCTGCTGTGTTGGCTACTGTATGCTGGAATGACCCAGATGCCGAAAACTCTAGACTTGCCAGGAGATTAATTATTGTAGATATGCATGACTCCTTCTTGTGTCTGGCTTTAAATCTGCGCTGAGTTCCTCCAACAGCTCCAAAACTGCAAGGCTGGATAGTCGATATGTTTTAATAATTAGTTTTCTCTCTCATTTCACACATGTTAACACGAGGAGGAAATATCCAGCCATGTGTGCACAATTACGCATTGCCCCCTTTGCATGTCCTTTTGAAACATGCTAAATATAGATGCAGTTTCTATCAGCAAAACCACTTTCAGGTTTGATAAATCGCTTTGCGTGTGCTAAAATCATATATTTACATGTTCTCCTCCCACTCCACACAACATTGCGTGTGAACACCCCAATTTACATATTCATTGAGGCAAACGTACTAACTCGAGGAGGACGCACAGTTTTGCACCTTTGGATAACACAAACACTTTTACTCACTGTTAGTAGATCAGTTTGTACTTTTATTAGCGTGTGCAGTGGGTTTGCACGCGTTTTAGTACATGCAAACTTTTATGAAATCTGGCCCTCAGAATGTAATCAATGAGTGCCACAAAAGGATACATGTGAGTTTTCCTCTAAGCACCATCAGAAACCTTCTACATCTCTGACTCTTTATTGTCAATTATAGTTTCTTAAATGTCCTTGGGAATGCCTAAGGGAGGAAAATTTTGGGGTCACAGGAGGAGAGAGGATTTAAGAAAGCAAAAGCTAGCATAGGGAAAAGCCCCCCACCCCCCTTAGTTGCACTGCTGAATGCCATTGCTGCTGGAAGGCCTCCCTTCATGCAGAAAGCATCCCTATCCAACTCTGTGCATTTAAATGTCAGTCTTGCATATTGTTAGTTCCCCATCTCTCCATGGCATTATGTGAATTTTTTTCCCTTTGTCGGTATAATTTTAAAGTATTTTTTTGGTTAGAAGTTGTATGTCAATCAAAAATTATTCTGACCAACCTGTTTCAGGTTTATCGTCTCATCTTCAGACCCCTCACCATTATCAGTACTGAAAGATGGCCGACCTTGACAAGTCTATGGATTTCTTTTTTTTCTCAGTTGGGGCCAAATGCTTGCTGAAAGAGAACAGCAGTGTTTTTTTCCACTATGAAGTGTTTTGAACAAAATCAACTTATACCACTGGTTGGGTAACCATGGCAATATGGGAGCAGCCTACAGCTTTCTGTGGTTCCTATTGCAAGGATATTGAACTAGTGAACGCAGATGCAAAAACAAACACTGAAAAGCACATTCCAGATTGGTGGGTAATCTGTGGAATTAAAAGACGGACAGGAGACATGCAGGTTTTAAATACTGGACACCAAGTCTAGTAAAAGAGAAGCTGGATCCAGGATGCAGAGAGACCTGGTGGGAAGGGAAGAAAACTGGCTGAACAGGCTAGTTGGAGCAGGAGATAGGATCCAGAGACAGCTAAGAAAGCTGCAAGGGAGAACACAGGGAGTGAAAAGCAAGCAATAAACAATGCATAAAAGCTGTGCTGACAATAGTGTAGTAAGAAACATGAGAGCACTGACCGCAAACAGAGTTTGTGATCTGGCAAGGTGGTTGTGACAGTGCCTGGTATCTGTTTAAGAGCTGTTGTTGTTGCTCAAACTAGAAGCACCTTTCTCTGCTCCATAGAACAAAAGCAGACAAGAAAAGTGCCCCGTTGCCTTATCTTTATTTTAAATGAGGAAATCCTCAGTTCCTCTCTCTTTATCTTTGTTCCTTTGACCAAAGACACAAGCAGGGGAAGTAAAGGTAGGTATGGGGAATGAGAAGATGAGGGAACAGGCACTGTTTGCTGTTTCTAATGTTATATTAATATATAATGATATCTTTAGACATTACAGAAGCTCAAAAGACTTTCACAAACGATGGATCTGTGTTTTCTCCCTAAAACTCTAACAGTAAGTCTAATTTTCTTTCACTTTTCCCCCTTTTTATATACATTTAGATAAAGAGGAGACTTCTTTCCAATTGAACGGTGGGCCAAAATAATAATAAAATAATATTATATATTATTGTATGTATATAGGTTGTATATATAGGTTGTATATTATATCATATTATCTTCTTATATTAGATTATATATCCAATATTTATATTTTGTTTTCTTTACATTGTTCAAATGTTTCTGGTTTAGGCTTTTCGGGCTCCAGTGTCTTTTATTGTTCAGAAATAGATGGTAAATTGGATCAGGGACATGTTGGTAGCCCCAGGTGAACTAAAACCCACAACTACATGAGTATTTATCTCTAACAAAACCAATCTGGTATTTATTTTGACGGTTTAGTAACCATGCTGCTCTGGTCCATTGCCTGCACTATCTAAAAACTCAGACAGAAACATCTGTTAAACTTTCTTCCTCCAAACCAGCTCCTGCAGCAGCTGTGTGACTCTCCTCTCCAGCTTGACCATTCTTAAAGGGGCCACGCTGTTCTTTTAGCTGTAAACAGCAATGTTTCTGCACATTTAATAATAACTTATGTGATAAATTTTTATGGGTATAATCTGGCCAACCAGATATCATTGTTGATGGTCTAAAATTAGCCAGTTGCTGACCATTGCAGTCCATCCGGTACAGCCGCCAAACAGCTCTGTGTAGAGGGGCAAGAGTTTAGGAAGCTTGTACCTTTTTCTGCAGATTTAATTTAAGGGGGCAATGTATTTGTTTGAGGGTGTGTTGCCCCCTCTTGCCCCTGCCTAAACCAATATCGAATGGAAGTGAAAGGACTTGAGGAGGCATACACTTAAATGTAATGAGCCTTAATAATGCATTTTGCAGATTTGGCTGTTGAAAATCAATACTTACAGAGAGCAGTTTTGACAGATGAGATATATGTTTCCATGATTTGAGATACATCTTATCATTCATATACTAAATTGTGTTTTGTTTCTTTTCAGCCAGCCAAATGACAAAGGGAAATTAATTCTATTGATTCACTATTGGTTCATCATTTGTACTAATAAGAAACAAACTAAGAGCTATAACATTATTTCCATTTTCTGCCGATACTCTGCAGGTCAATGATAATAACACAGCTGCCCAACATAGCTTGTTTCCTAGTACACAGTTAACATATTACCATTGTTGCTTATTTTATGTATGGATTTTCCTTCACTAGCAGAGAAAAAGACGTCTTCATCAGCCTGCTATTGTTTCTCTTTGGCATGCAGACCGGCATCATAACTACTGTGTACATATATGGACCAAGTAGCATCCTTTACTGACCAAAAGCTCTCGCCAGCCATAATAAATTAATGACTTTTCTGCTAAATACAGTTGCTTTGTGAGACGGGTGGTGGAATGATAAGTGTGACATTTATCTGTCAATCACTTGTGCTAATTACTGTTCTTTTAAATAATCCTCACTTGTCCCCTACAGTATTTTTTTTTTACTACAAAATAGTGGGTTACTGCCTGTACTGGCTTCTTCCAATGAATCAGGAACAAGTGCAAGTGAAAGGGAATAACGACTCTGGTGGCAGGTGATGGTAATTGGGCTGATAGCGTCCGGAGCAGGGCATGACACTATCTCTCCAGTCGTTGGACTGATGGCTTCTTCCAAGTCAATGTGCTTCATAGAAAACATTAAAAAGTATTGCTGATGTTACGAAGGAAGCATTAAAAAGTAGTGAAAGGCAGGAACAAATAATAAAATTCATAATATAATCATGAATTAAAAAAATTTAATGATAACTTAATGTCTATATTTATTGGAAGTTTAATCTTTACTGGCAGTTTGTTCTACGTTTTTCCAACATAAAAGCTAAATCCTGCTTCTCCATGCTTATCTTGATATCAGAGGTCTTTACCCAAATGCTAGGCAAACCAACTAGAGGCAGGGCTGGAGGAAGTAGGTTATAATTCAACTGATAATTGGAATCACTGGGGTGCTTACATGGGAAAACAACAAAACACAACAACAATAAAACGAAACAGAAAACCAGGAAGTTTAAATACAAAGAAAATGAGACACAGGTGACAATGATAACCAAATCCAACCAGAAGCCTGTACTACAAAGCTGGAGTATCTCTTATCAGGGTAACTTCAAGGTTAACGCTGGGTTTCCTGGGCTATGATGCTAGTTCACTTCTTACCAAGCTGTATCACCGCAGCAACCTGCTCCAGAGTATGTTCTGTTCTTGATAAGAGATCAGTGACTGTAAAAGGGCCACCTCCTGACTAATCTCAGGAATAATGCCATGTCCATTTTTAGAAGATGCCTTTAATTTTGATATACGGATAGTGAGAGGAGCACTTAAGAGAAAAAGAGTCATTAGGGTCAGATCCAACCCGTTGAACTTTCCTGATGACATAATGTACCAAATATACAGAATTTAAACAGATGGGCTGAGATACATGTCAGTTTTTGGAACGTCTCTATCAAATGTGACCCATCATAGTTGGGCTCTTACTGCCCCACAGACAGTGTGCACAGCATTGAGTTTTTTTGCCACAGGTAGCCTGATCAACCTGTCAAATTGATCAGGAGTATGAGCCTGATATGGAAGGACCACCCTATATCTTTTTGGTAGCTTTTTTCCTGTGGGCTGCAAACAGTATCAGATAACTTGTGCATAGTTTCACATAGATTCTGAGTTATACGTCATAATTAATACTTTGCTAGACAAGGCAAATTTATTTGTATATCCAATTCAACGCAGGGTGATTCAAAGTGCTTTACAGAACATTAAAACAATACAACACAAGCATTTTTTCAAATTAAAATCAGAAAGAGGTAAAGAGGAAATGGCAATTAAAAATTGATAAAATCATGTCAATAAAAAGAGATAAGTAAAAAAATTATTAAAAATGTGAAATACCATATGCAGGATAGAGGAGGCAAAAGGCAAACAGAATGCACATAAACTGATCTATTCCAGAACTAAAGCTACAACCAAGGCAACTTCAGACTACTATAACTATAGTAATTATCCAGCTACAAAGTACAAAACCAGGGAGTATCAATACAAAACATGAGACACGGGTAAATACAATAACAAAATCAACACAGGTGCACTAACAAATCGAAGCAAACAGTTAACAAGGAACCCTACAAAATAAAACAGGAAACCAAACTAACCTATACCAACCATAAACCCACAAACCCTAACAAAGGCAATATCAAATAAAAATAATTGACCTGCAGCTGAGAGCAGGGGTCTCAGCTGCCTTTAACCTGGATTTAAATAAACTGAGTGTTTCAGCTGATCTGAGGATTTCTGGGAGTTTGTTCCAGACATGTGGAGCATAGAAGCTGAATGCAGCTTCTCCATGTCTCGTTCTGGCTCTAGATCCAGATGACCTGAGGAGTCTGGTAGGTTCATACAGGGTCAAGAGGTCTCTGATGTATTTTGGACCTAAACCATTCAGAGATTTATAAACTAGCAACAGAACTTTAAAGTCTATTCTCTGTCAGACGGGCACCAAGTGAAAAAACCTCAGAATTGGACTGATGTGGTCCACTTTCTTGGATTTTAGCAGCAGACTGATTGACTGATTTGTTAGGAAGACATGTAAAGACACGGTTACACTAATAAAAATGAAAGCATGGACGAGTTTTTCCAGGTCCTGCTGGGACATCTGATCTTTTATCCTTGATATATTATTAAGGCTGTGATGGACTGGTGACCTGTCCAGGGTGTGCCCTGCCTCTTGCCCGATGTCAGCTGGGATTAGCTCCAGTGCCCCCGCAACCCTGTTCGGGAAATAAGCGGTAAATAATGGATGGTTCAATGGAAGGATATTCTTAAGTTGATAGTAGGCTTATCATTGCCTTAATATTTTTTTTTCAAAATTTAGGTCTGAGTCCATCCCACCCAGATTTCTGGCCTTATTGGTGGTTTTTAGGTGTATAGAGTGAAGCTCTGTGACGACCTCTAATCGTTTCTCTTTGTCTCCAAAAACAATTATTTCAGTTTTTTTAGCTATAGAAAGATTAGACACATCCAGTCATTGATGTCCTCAATACGTTTACTAAGATCCTTTACAGGACCTTGGTCTCCTGGTGACACTGTAATATAAATCTGTGTGTCAACTATGGTAATGAATGTTGTTGTTCTGTATGACCTGTCCCAGTGGGAGCATATAGATGTTAAATAGAAGAGGTCCCAGGATGGAAACTCTTGTTTGCTCAGATCTGAACTTGCCTTTTGACACAAAGTACTTCCTGATCTCTAAGTGTGTCTTGAACCAATTTAGTACAATGCCAGAGAGGCCCACCTAACTGTAACAATGGAGAGCCGGAGCCAAAAGGAAGTTAACAGGATTTATTGTGAAGAATGAGGAGTGATGAACAAAACCTGTATGGAAGGGTGGAGGAGTCCAGGAGGGCTGTAGGGATAAGGAGCAGGAAGGCAGGCTGTGGGATATCCAGGTAAACAGGGAATGCAGGAGCAGCAGGAACAAGCATAGATTTCTGTATGTTCAGTCATTCAATGTTTGACCAAGGAAAGACTGGGAGCTGAGGGATATAAAGCTGTGAATGAATCAGGAACAAGTGCAAGTGAAAGGGAATAACGAGTCTGGTGGCAGGTGATGGTAATTGGGCTGATAGCGTCCGGAGCAGGGCATGAGACTATCTGTCCAGTCGTTGGACTGATATATTGGGGGCTACTGTATCAAATGCAGCACTGAGATCCAATAAAACTAAGAAAGACATTTTTCCATCGTCCATATATAAACGTATGTCATTAATGACTTTGGTTAGAGCAGTTTCAGTGCTGTGGTTTTATCTGAAATAAAAAATGCGGTGTTGTCTGTTATTAAAGAAATCTTTAACTTTGTGAATACAATTTTTGTCTGTATATATATTTAACTTTTAGTGTGAGTTACATGAGTTTGCATGTTCTCCCAGTGTTGTGGCGACTTGCCAGTCGCACCGGCGCCCTTTGCGCGCGCACATGCAGCGCGTGATAGCGCCTGACAGTGTGCATGCATGTGGCGTTACTCCGCAGGTGAGAGTAATTACTCTGATTAGCAGAACGCAGTCATTCATTCACTAAAAGCAGCTGATCTGAGAGTAACAGTGGACAAAAGAATCAAACTACACAAATGCATGGGGAAAAAAGGATTCAAAAAAGGCTACCAGTAAGCCCTGATCCTTGATACATTACAGGCTTGAGCTGTGTTCGGATTTGATGTATCAATCACTGTTTGCACTCATTTATTTCAGTTATTTGTAGTCACTTTAAGTTGAGCTAATTAATGTATTTAACAGACCTTTTTTAACCTTGTTTAAACAGATACATTTACTTCAACTGAGACATTTAAAATACAGTGAATTTTTGCTTTATTAAAATTAAGTATTAAAATTAAATATTCAGTTTATGCATGTAATTAAAAAAATAATTTCTGTTAAAATATGGTTAAACTGTACTAGAATTAATTAGAAATTCTTAGTACATATTAAAAGTGTTCACAATGTGCACTAAAAATCCTGCATTTAGGTTAAAATGTGACTAAATTCAGTTTCAGTTAATATAGTATATAGTTATATAGTTATATAGTAACCTTTTGTGATTTCATTATTGTATTTACCTTGCTTATTGAAATGCTTAAATTCACTTTGTTTATTTTTTGTATTTTCAAGGTTTTTCACCTACTACTTCTACTTTTTCTACTTCTAATACCACTACAATAAACGAACAAAAGAGAGTGACATCCTGTGTCCCAGAGTCCTTCCTTTTTCAAGTTTGGGGAAGCCAGTGCGTGAAGAATCTTGACACCCAGGGCATATGTGGTTTTTATCCAGGTACTCTGGCTTTAGTCACTCTAAATTCTCCCTAGAAATGAGTGGTAGTGTGAGTGCTTGTTTGTGTTGGCCATGCAATTGACTGGTGACCTATCCAGGGTATGATTACAAGGTGAGGCCTGCTAATTACTGGGAGAGGCTCCAACTTCATCCTGAATCTGAATTACACTAAAGAGTATAGAAAATGAATAAGATAAATCCACTCCAAGTGTACAAACTGCAAAGATTGGTAAATGATTACTTGGTCAATACAATTACAGTTACAATTGTTCCATCATTTACTACATTGGTGAACATATTGTTAATAATTATTGAACCTGCACTGTGGTTCTTATTTTTAAAACTTATTACATGTAATAAAGATAGACTGTACAGAGCTTTTGATATTATAATGTCTTTAATCCACAAAGATTTTCTGTCTTTATTGAAATACCCATTAAAATACATTCTTCCTATGAACACAAACCACTTATTTTATTTATAAAAGTCTGTACTTAAGTTCCAGGGGATCTGTAGACACTAGCAAATGCTACATTTTTATCTTTTTAAACATAATTTCAACATTGATCACTTCATAGTATTGTGTTTAGCCGTTGGTTGTCATTCTGTTAAAGTTATGTAAATTCCACCATTCCTCTTGTTTTTCTATGTACATAAAAAACATGAATCCGAACTTCATACTCATCGTCATCCTTTACAAAGTTTCGATTATCTGTGATGAGCTTAATTTATCTATAAATGTTGCAAATAATCTTTCATTTCAGAGAAATTTCAGTTATAGTGTATATTGAACTGAATTACTGACATGCAGGTTTCCATACATCACTTCTATCCATTTGATAAATTGGTTGTCTGTATGTTACTTGCTTCCATCAATGCCAGGAACTTTTTTTTCCCATATTGAAGTCTTATATCCTCTGATTCAACATTAAGGTATAAGTATTAGCACATGTTTGGGAAGAGCCTCTATTATCCACTCTATTCTCACATTATGTAACTGAGCACACTTTTTTTTTTTTTTTTTTTTTTTTTTAAATTTCCAGGTCTTTGAGATCTCTTTAAAATTTTAGCGTGAGAAGCTTCTTGCACTCTGATCCACAGGTTTCCATTTCTGGTCCAAGTTGGTAATTCTTTTTTTGATACACTCAAGCTTTAATGGCTGTGTCATTATTCTTTTTTGTTAAATATTCAACCATTTAAAAATTGATGCCTCTTGATTTGTTTTACTTGTATATTAATTAATCTGTGTCTTGCTGATGAATCTTATAATGAGCACTGATTTAGACTTAAAATCCACCACTTGTTTAAGTGTCTGTAGTCTATTCCTGGTTTGCTGTAGCACTAGCTTAAGCTTATTGTTTGCTTTTATAACCCATTTATCATCCAATAATCTCTGCTGTTGTATTGTTTCAATTATTCCTCTCTGTTCTAGCACCTCTATTTTATTTGCTCTTGCTTTTAGTAAGTTCCCCTCCATAAAACCTATCAATAATTCCTGCGCTTCTGACAGTTGTCTTGAAATAAAATTCAAGTGTCTTCACATTTGCATCACTGTCTCTTGTGGCTTAATAGTAGCTGCGACTAATCCCTTGGATCACTGCAGCTGAGGCAAGATGGACAAATGGCAGGTAAAAATATATATAGTGCCAGCCTAGCGGCTGGTGGAGGAGCCCTGACCGATAACTAGGAGCCTTCTGATGCTCAGCTCTACTTCTTTCCAAGAAAAGACAAATATCAAGGAAAAGACATGAGTATTTTTATAACCATTACAAAATATGCAGGGTTTTTTAAGTTCAAGGGCAGCTGGGCCTCCACTAAATAATATAGCATGGAGAGTTCATCAGTATTAATATAACTAGTTTTGTTTGATGTGAAGTCCAAAGCAGAGAAAAAAGGGATACTGAGCTTAAAGGTTTTAAAGTAGCATCAAACTACTGCATGTTGCAGTTCCATATTATGTGATTTTATCACTGTATTGTGTTCAAATTCATTCTGGATTGAGTGACTCACCAGATTATACACCTGTCTCTTTCAGAATCGCATCTCTCAGCTGATGTCATTTTTAAATGAACTATTGCTAGACAAGCAGCACTCTATTACCTCTGAGGTCCAGATCTCCATGCAGCAGCTTTTTTAGGGGGCATCCTTTCTGTATTGAGGGCAATTCTCAGAAACAAAAAAAGTTAGTTTCACTTGAGTTAAAAAGCTGTAATGCAATGAGGCATATCTCCTAAGAAAAGTCTGAACTTTGCCATTATAAATACAGTTACACAGCAGAGTTTTGACATGTTTCAGAAACAATAATAGTGACAAATGGCTGAAGAAATTTGGTATCCATTAGCTTCATGAGGAATGCCTATCTAATTAGAAAATCAGCAGACCTCCTGGCATTAGATGCTGGCACATGGCCGTTTGTTTTCTTTTGTCTAATCTCCGTGTTAGACTGGATAATTAATGTTGCTGTGGCAGGGGAGCCTGCAGCCATTAATGGAATGGACTGAGCTTGTTTACTGCACTTGCTTCTTTTCCTGTACTTTTCTAATGAGGATGTGGGCAAGGGCAAGCCATCGCTACAGTTATCAGTAATGTGGGGCTGTGGCATCAGTCAGGAGTTCCTTGTAGACAGAGACTAAGCTCTTGAGAGAATTAATGATCACAAACTAAGGGCCAGAGGCTATGATGTAATGACAGAACTATTGTCCACTTGAATTACCTTTTTAACAGAGGTACAATGAGATCCAATTTCTATTAATGCTTTGTTTTACTCACAATTCAAGGTAAAGAAAAGCCAAAAAACAAACACTAATATGGGGGTGTAAAATGACAATGAATAAGCAGACAATTGTTTTCTTCAACGTATATAATCTTGTCTTGTGTGTGTGGTAAAGGTTTTTTATTGCTTTTGTTGACAGGTGACAAGTTTTTTTCCAAATTGTCCTTGTCTCCTCATACAGCCTGCAGGTAAAATAGACCAGTGTGAAGATAGGAGATATGCCCAGGGCAGACTCTCTCCTGGGGCACGCACTGTTCAAATTTCCCTTTGCAGAGCAACAAGCTGTCAAAAACCTTTGAAAAGATAAGCTGCCAAATGTCTACAGTTTTACATTAACCTGTGACACCTCTGATAGAAAGGTGCACCCTCCCCTAAACAGAAATATAAAGAAGGCATAATGTTGAAATAATATATACTGTATATAATGACATTTTTGTATAGTTTTGTTGCCCACTAAAAGGATAAGATGAAGGTTCTATTTCTTGCATTTTATCGCTGGAGTTGCACAGTGAGCATAGCAAAGACAAAATGATTGTCCTTGCTATGCATTTTCTGGTATAAATGACTATTAATAAACCATGGTAGGGACTGACTGTGGCTGTGTGTAAAAGATGTTTTGGAAAAGAAAAAGCTTCAATCTAATCATTAAAAGAAAAAAAAGACATCCAGAGTAAAGGTGAGTATTTAGCTTGATTTTTGTACTTATGACTCCTGTCATCACAAATTAACTCAGGTGGTTCTTAGCTTGATTTTTCAATTAAGATTAAAATTTATACATCATTAAATGCACAATTTTGATACCTAATAGTGTCTAAATCAAAGAATGAAATGTGTTATTTGTGGTAAAAAATAGCAATTTTTTTTTTTTATAAGGTCAAAGAAATCATTTTTATCCTCTTAAAACCCAACCAACCTTGTTTGTGTTCATGAATACAGCTGTAACTGTATGGAAAAGGAGTTACATGTAACGAGGCACAACACAGGCCTCAGTTCTAATGAGGCCTTGGTTTTGCTGAGGAGTAGCTGACAAACAACAGGCCGGTTCAGCGTTCAGATAAAAACTTAAGCAGTTTATTAAAAAAAAAAAAGGAATTTAAAAGAGTGTCCAAGCACAGCAGTCCAAGAGCCGACAGGGGTAGACGTAGTCCTCACAGTCGGTTGTTATGCCTCCTTTGCCTGGTTCAGAAGCCCCGGTTAAAAACCACTGCAAACACAACAGAAAATCACGGAACAATAAAACAAACTAAGCCAGGGCTTCAGTCCCCTTGCGGCGTTTCTTGCAGACACTAAGGTAGTGGAGGAAAGGTTACTTAACTAACTGGAGAGGTGAAATGTGCTTCACTTCTCCCCGGGTCTCATCTACTTCCTTTCGCTGTTCTCATGGTGTCTCTCTGTCCCCCGACTAGGGATGTTATGCTCGAGCTGATCTGCTCGATCACGTGTCGAGCATATGACACGGAAGTATTGCGAGCATTGTTTATGAGCACGATTCAGCATGCCAGCATGTCTCGTGATAGACCAAACGAGGCCTCGTTACGTCATCAACGCATATCGACCAGCCCGCAAGAATTCGGAGGTGCCGGTATTTTCAATCTGTCAATGAATCAAAAGTTATTCCAAGCGCTTTGACAATCGTTAATTTATGAGAGGCGAACATTACATTTGGAGAACAGATTTAGGGAAAGAATACATAAAAATATAGTCAGATTATTATATATACATATATCAGATTATTATATATACATAAAAATATTGATAAGTTTATAGAGTGTTTGAGAGGCTGTACGAGATTACGAGTGAAAGGAGGAGGAGACCCGCTCTAAAACCGGAGGACATGTTGTGTACCAGCTTATTAGGGTCGCAAAACTGCACATGTAGCCACATCTGTGCCTTGCAAATGGGTCTTCTCCAAAGCTGGAGAGGTAATGTGTGACAAGAAGAGCAGACTGATGCCTAACATCATTGACAAAATACTGTTTCATATAAAAATGTCTGACACATAATAGTGTCACAAGGATTTGTCACATCATATGTTTTGATACAACTGTATGAAATCAGTAACACAATCATCCTCCATGTTGCACAAGCATAATTTCCCCCAAACATGTCCATTCCTTCTGAAAGCAGA
>JBAMHX010000008.1:13261784-13280439 GCA_037177515.1 Pseudomugil tenellus | reverse complement strand
CATTTATCCTTCAAGTTTCTGACCAATCACAGAACACTTCTCGCAGCCCCTCGAGAAAAAGTTCTGCCAGCCCTGTGTGTCGAAAACTGTCTTCAAACACGTCCGCGCGAACAAAATTACGTAATTTTCTTCTCGGAGCCCCGAGAACAAGAACAAATTTCTCGCTTCTCGTGGAGTATGTAACAGCCTTTACACCTAATTTTATTATCCTCAAGAACAGTGTGTGTGTGTGTGTGTGTGTGTGTGTGTGTGTGTGTGTGGGAGGGGGTCTTTTGGTGAATCTCCAAGGCCCAGATTTTCAAGGCCCAAAGTTTCTCTCTTTAAAGAGTCTGTTATCTATTGTCAGAAAAATTAGAAAGATCATGAAAAAGTTCTCCGAAAATTATGTTTGTGGTACTTTTGAAGGTGAATATCGTAACGTTTTTTTTAAAAAATAATAAAATATTTGCCCTCATGAATATCCAAGTGTTTTGTTCTTTTTAGATGTTTCCATTACCAAACGGATATGAAAATTTGGAGGTTTTTGTTCATTTTACAGTTGAAAGAACATATCCTTCAAATCAGATAAAACTTTATAAAATATCCTTGATGAAGAGGCTCCAATAATTTAGAAATCTTTCCAGGATAATGGAGGATGATAATCTAAGCAACAAACAAAATTCTCCTCTGCATCAAATTCTTTATCTATTTCTCCAGCGGAAAAAACCACGTGTGCAATTAACGTCACCCTGCAAACTTTCAAATCTTCCTGTATTTAATAAATAAAAGTTTTGCTAAACAGTTTTCCATAAGTAGCATTAGAAAACAAGTTTTCATGGTTTAATCAGAGATATTGTAGAACGATCTTGTTGAGCTCGGTGAATGGCTCATGACAGTCTTTACTGTCCATGTCTTTTAGTCCATGGTCTATTGGACCATGTTTCTCAAACTTGTTAATAACATCATTCTTCAGATCAGTTTCTTGTTTATAGTGGTTGACAGACACCTCAATACAACATAAAACCATGTAGATAGATTATCTTGACCATTTTTCAACATTGACTTTTATAATAATACTTTATTAACCCTTGGAGGGAAATTCAAGTTTCACATATTTAGTACAACCAAAACCAAACACAAAGTATATATATATAGACATATACAGGTAATGACTATTCGGAGGTGCAGCCAGCCTAAAGCAGCACGCTTTTGCAGGGGGGGGCAGAACACAACACTTAAGTTGAAAGAGATTAAAAAAGCGTAGTATCCCTGGTCTGCCCTCTGCTGGGGGTGGCAGTACAGCAATGCTTTGAAAAGCACAGTGATAAGACAGTCACAAAGAACAGGACACATTGTGGGAGGAAGAGGGGTGAGGTCTCCCATCACCTCCCTCCAGGCGGTTGTCTCTCAAGTAGCCAGAAGAAGAAGCAATTGTGATGGGTAATTATTATTATTGTTGTTGTTATCATTTTGGCAAACTGGGTGTGGGAATAGGGGGCTGATAGTGCTGATAGTGGGTGAGAGGTGGGGTACACCGTGGACCTCACCTATTAAATTTAAAATCTATTTAACAAAACTTATTATGTCTCTTTATGCTCATCAATTGATGTGATTGTTTTTTGTGCCATGTTGCAAATATGAATCAATTTGAATGTCATTTGTTTAGCTCACAATGACATTCTATTATGTTTCCATTTTAATCCTATATTTCACTCTCTTCTAGGTTCGACAGCATATTTAGACATGTCCTTTGTTCGTGCTATATAAGCACACTTGAATTTAATCATATAGAATAAATGAAGTGTAAAGGCCACTGTAACTTGCTTTGATCAGGGCCATGTTCTAAAGACGTTGTCATCCTCAATTGCTGTCCATATGTATCTCCTCTTTTGAAAGAAAGATATAATTTAAGCAATGGAGCATTCATTACAAACTTAAGTTTGGTTTCAGCTTTCATATTGAATTTGCATGATTCTTTTACTATCTATGAGTCATGAAGACAGGAGGAAGGGATAAGGTCTGCTAAAAGAAGCATACACATCTCCATATTGAGGAAAACATATGGGACTAGTAATGCCAAAAAAGAGCTGATCTATAATATATTTGTTTAGCAGAGGTGTTCACTATCTATTCTATAGGCCCACTGATGTGTGACGTCTTGATTACGTGCTCATTGACCTAGTTTCAGACTGGCGGCAGAAAGACACATCCGCCGCTGCCATAGAATATATTAACTAGAGCATAGCCTCATCTATCACTCCTTTTGGTGTGCACACCGCTGTATTGAGTTGCTGTGCAGATTGTCATGGCTTAGAAAAACAATAAACCTCTTTGCTCATAAAAGTCTGATAGATCTCTGTCAACGCTGAAAAATTAGGAGCCAATCATGTGAAATGGATGCACTTAAACGATCCTCTTAGTCCAATATGTAACTCCAGTGTGTGTGTCGTGGACACGCAGCAATCCGACACACCTGCTGGCAGTCAGCTCGTTTCAGCTTTATAAATGTCCATACAGGCTTCACATCAGTTCTCCAAAAAAGAGCAAATATATAATTTTTGTTATATACACACACTCTTCAAACTCACCCAAAGAGTCAACCTTGAATTTGATAGTGGTCCTTTGGTAAGAATTTAAAATGTGGGGACGGAAGATCATATCTCCGTAGGAAGAATAGTGAGTAACTTGCACTGTAGTATAAAACTACATGAACATACCTACAACTGAAAAAAAAAAAAAAAAAAAAGTATCCGTCCAGCGATTTGTAAGCTTTCAAGGCTTTGGCTGTGTACAACCCAGGAGTGCTTATTAAATAGTTCCAAATGTTGCTGTACTGCACAAGGGGCCACTTCAACAGGTTATTGTCCCACTGCTCTTTCATCAATTTCAAATGGCAACAAAACACCATACACATACAATTTCTGTTTATATCTTTCACGATTCCTGTATGATAAATGTTCAAGATGGTTTTCTTTTGCTCTTAAGTGACTTGATTTTAGCTTCTTGCCAATTTCCACTGTGTAAACACTACTGGTTGCGTAATATCTTTTGCTGATGGCTAGTGCACATGACCGTGATTAACCGAATGTAAACAATGTGTCTATATTCATTTAGCAGACGCTTTTCTCCAAAGCAACTTACATCTGGGACATGGGGTTCAGCGTCTTGCCTAAAGTATATAGTCAGGAGAAGCCTGGAATCGAACCACAAACTTGTAGGTTGGCAGATGACTGCTTTTCCTCCTGAGCTACAGCCTCCCACAGCAGAAGGATGCAGCGGGGTTTATACACTATTTATGGCAGTTTAACTCTTCTTACTGTTTTTATTTTCCAATTGCCACATACATAAATTCTTTGAGCTTTTTCAAAGGAAAACTTTAGCCAGAATGTACAACCGTTCAGTAAGAAAACCATCAATTTGTCTTCCAGCAGTTTCCATTCACCACAGAGCATGCTACATGGTTTACTTTAAAATTATTCAACTTGCCTTCTGTTAAGTTCTCATGAAATGACCTAATACTTTGCTTTAACATGTGTTGAAATCCAGGCTACGTGCACATGTTCATCTTCCATGTTCATCCATATATGAAAAAGAGTGTGTGCTCATAATGGTTAGCATTGTGCGATTCATTCCATTCATCTGATTGGCTTTATGCACAGGTACTTCCTGACTTAGGACAAATTCTTCGTTTCCTGTCTTTCATTACTGGACGAACTGATTAATCCAGGTGTGTCTAGCCATTGCCGTTGCGGTTACTGAGATCAGACACACCTGGATTAATCAGCTATTCCCAAGAGTATCCACCTGCAGACAAGATGGCGCCGATAGGGAGCCGCCATACCTCAACTCGACCCCGGAACCAGAAGTGACATAGGGCCATCCCTGAAGCCACATAATCTCGACGCTGGAAAAAGAGTTGCTGTATCTGCCCGTTGCTAGGATACGATGAGCGTCTGCCATATTGATCATTGCAGGAGAATAGTAACCGAATGTTGCGTTAAAACTGGACTAACCCAGGGGTGTGTGGCTTAATGATTTCAGAGATCAGACGCTATTTTTCACTGCTGTCTATCAATTTATTGAAATGTGGGAACACAGTGTTAGCGCTGTCGTAGCAGCGCCGGCTACTCTGTATAACGATGAAGGGATGTTTACAACAGTTATGGGATAGATGATAGACTGACGTGCATTCTTTTTACGTCATGCAATGGTCAGATACCACCTTCACGATCGACACAATAAGCTGCCCTGGTTTAGCCATCACACCCATTAGAGAATCTAATTAATCTTGTATCAAACATGAAACAATTATAGTTGACACGTATTTTATTGATTACAAATGTGCTCATTTAAATATTAAAACATTCCTATATTTACAATATATCATAAAAACAAATATACATATAAATGAAGGATATCTGGCTTTGTATATCAGAATCTAATTTGTGCTATAACCTTTATTGATAAACACTAATTATGTTGCATATACCCACCACTGTTAACTGATCTTATATAGATTGTTTTAGAAGCAATTACCATTAAATGATTGCAGGTGCTTTTGATGAAATTCAGCTGCTTTTGTGAGAAGCTCTATAAATTCCAGAAAGGTTCTCCCTTCAACAAAACATAAGTCCATAATAAACTTTTAGCAAACTATCAGTAATATCCCATAGGACCTGGAGTAGGATACAACACATGTTGTCTGAACAAAGATGGCGATGACCACGATACACTGTATGGTCCACCACTGGTGTTGCAATGTTTGCATAAAGTGGGTTGGGATGACCCAACGACTCATTTGTCAGTGTTTCCTTTGGCCACCTTTCCCCGCTGGGATCTGCATGGTTGGATGTCAGTCAGTTCTGTCTCCTCCTCCCTATGGAAGTCTGTGGGTTGAGCCGCTTGTGTCATCTCCTAAATCACATCTTCAGCTGCAATATCGTCCATCACCTCTTCGGCTGGAGTTTCCACTCTTTGCTCTTCTGCTGTGATGCTGAGATCAGGCTGATGTGCTGTTGTAGGAGGACTTGGATTTTCCATGCTATGTCTGTCAGACCTGTTGTAGTGGTATCTCAGTCTATGTGTTAAATAATGTCCTTCAAGCTCATCCTCATCAGAGCTTGCTGATTTGTCCCTCCCTCTTCATTTGTTTTAACACTGGCATGTTTTTTTTTTCTTTCACAGAACTTTGGTTTGCTTCCTGAAGGGACAGCGCGTTGCATGGCATTACCATATTCCGATGAAGAATCCTGCTTCTTCCTGTGCCACCCTCCGGTTTTACTTCATAAATGGGACTTTCTTGCCCTTTTTGGGAAATGACTATATGTATCTGTTTTTCCCAATATGAGCACAGTTTTCCAGGTCCAGGTGGTTTTGAAAGCAATATCATATGCCTCTTGGATTTGCTGTTTCTGAGCATATTCCTGATGTGACATGTGACCTTGTTCATAATCTAACCCAAAGATCAGATCAATTAGGAGTCTGGGATTTCTTCCAAAAAGCAGATAAAAGGGGGAGTAATCTGTCGCTTCACTGATGATGCTGTTGTAAGCATGTACAACTTTGCTTACATAGTCATTCCAGTTCTCCTTCTTCTCTTCATCCAAGGTCCGCACCATGGATGACAAAGTGCGATTAAATCTTTCTGCTGGGTTCCCTTGTGGATGGTAAGGAGTTGTTTTTGACTTTGCAACACCTGTATATTCTTGTAGTTGTCTGAATAGCTTGTTCTCAAATTCTTTGCCTTAATCGTGGTGTATGTTAGCAGGAAATCCAAATTTCAAAGCAAAATCATTTTATCAGCTGCAGTTTTGCAGGATTTGTTACGAGTTGAGTAGGCTTGGGCAAACTTAGTAAAGTTATCTAAGATCACTTAAATATATTCATACCCTCCCCTGCTTCTTTCAAGATGAAGGTAGTCTATTGAGACTATTTGAAACGGTGCAGTTGCAGGTACATGCAACATGGGGGCTCTACTCTGTACTGCAGGTTTCTTTTGCATGTTACATTTGCAGACCTGGGTTATGAAAAACTCTGTCTGTTTTCATTCTGGGCCAATAAAACCTCTGTTTTGCTAGGTGTAGAACCCTACCTGTGCCCAGATAACCCATCTGAGAGTGCAGGTACTTGTACACCAAATCCTTGTACTGTTCTGGAAACACAATCTAGGATAACATTGCCGTTTTCCGCTTTAACAAACCCTCTTAAGAGACATGCAGTCTTTTCCATTCATGCAACAATTGCTTAACTTTCTTTGTTCCCTTGATATTGTCTCTCTTGTTAGGCTTCCCTCCTGCTCTTTTGAGTTGGAGAATATAGGATATGGCAGGGTCTTGCAACTGTGCTTGCAATAAGTCCCGCTGAGTGACTTTAATGTCCAGATGACTGTCTGCAGTCATCTCTTGAACATATGGACTACAGATAATGGCTGACATCCAGTTTACTTCGCACTGATTTTGTGTTTCAGTTGCACTGAAAATTGCTCCAACAGTTCAGGAAGGCACTGCTCTGTGCACTCCCTCATGTAAGACTCCATGGATGTAGTTGGACGGGACAGGAAATCTGCATCTGCATTGCTTTTTCCTGCGCGATACTTCAGCGTTATGTTGAAATCAGCTAAATCAGAGACCCAGCGATGGCCAGTTGCATTTAGTTTAGCTTTGCTTAAGACATAAGTGACAGGGTTATTATCACTGTAGACTGTTACAGAGGGAGCATAAAACAAATAGCCTCTAAAACGGTTTGCAACAGCCCACTTGAGTGCTAAAAACTCCAGCTTTCCTGAATGCAGCTGGTAGTTTTTTCTACTGGTGTTAATGTCCACGAGCTATATGCAATGACTCTGAGTTTGCCCTCCTGTCTCTGATACAAGACAGTTCCAAATCCCTCCTCTGAAGCGTCAATGTGCGAAATAAACGGACCCTCAAATTTTGGACAAGCCATTACTGGTGGGTTAGTCAACACATCAACCAGGTAATTCAGGGCATTCTGGTGGGTTACAGTCCACAGTATTTTCTGATGTGGGAGGGGCTGGGTGATGGTTGGTCTTTGAGTCAGAATCTGGGGCACCTGCTGTGAGTAGATCATACAAGCATTTTGCATGTCATGAGAAATCTTGCACATACCCTCTATAGTACCCCAGAAAACCCAAAAGTTTACACAGCTGCTTGGTGTTAGTAGGAGGCGATATTTTTAAAGCCCTTACTGCTAAAGCTTCTTTGTCATCCATTTTGTAGCCTTCAGCTGAAATCAATTTCCCAACATAGCGCACCTAATTTTTAAATGGGTCACATTTGTCTGGTCTCAGCTTAATGCCCCAGGCTTGCAGACATTTTAGGACAGCTCCCAGATCCTCAATATGTTGTGTGAATATTTTACTGTAAACTAAAACATCATCCAAGTATGGGATACATAGTTTGTCCCTGAGACATTCCAAGCTCTCCTCCATGCTTCGCTGAAAAGCTGAGGGGGCATTTGTGAGTCCAAATAGAATTTTGTTCCGTTCATACAGCCCCCAGGGAGAGGTAAAAGCTGTGTATTTCTTTGAGTCCTCACTCACGCTACCTTGATGGTAAGCCTTTCTTTGGTCCAATACACTGAACCATGCATTTCCACCCAGTCCATCCAGTATCTCCTGAATCTGTGGTATGGGGTGCCTGTCTGGGATTGTCTTTTTATTTAGGCCCCTGTAATCAATACAAAGTCTTAGACTGCCGTCCTTTGGATGTGAGTTTTTACCTCATCATACAATGGTTGAGGTATGGCATTATATGTTTTGGCCACTGAAACATCGCCAGTTAATTTAATGTCCATTCAGAGGTTTTTAATAAGGCCTACTTTCTCTTTGTCTCTAGCAAAAGCACCAGATTCTTCTCTGAGCATTCTTTTAACCTGTGCTTGCTGTTCACTTGTCAGGTGGTCGACATTGACAGGTGGATCCCACAGTTTGTCCAGGGGATCGCTCTGGGACTTCGCAGAGGTGGAGTTGGCTGAGGCCAGAGAACTTCCAGCTGTTTCAGGGCTAGCTTGCTGTCCTTCTGTAAGCAGTGGAATTTATTTATTTGTCATTCTTTGTACACTCCCAATTACAGCTCTATTGGGGACAGTGATATCATGATGAGTGGTATTTCTGACATAGATTTTTCACTTTACGGGAAGAGTGTGAAATCTCTATGAGTTGGCAAGATATTTTGAGCCCCTCATCCTCAAGAAAGGTTCGCATCTAACTTAAACAGCATTTCAGTGTCCACTTTAAGATCTGCATTTACAGGACAGCTGATGCACTGTGTTTCACCTCCTGGAACTACAACCAGTTTACATCCTGTATTTACAATGTAAGTTACAGGTTCATCTTGAGCTTCCTGAATTAAGCTCAACAGTGGCATTAAACCCTATATTGGGTCTCTGGACAATGTCTCTAGTTACTAATACAGGGAATAAAACAACATCTGATCCTGCAGATTTAGTCTTTGGACCACATAAACTAAGACTAATCTCCACCCACCCCTGGAAAGGGATTTCTGAGCCATTTGCAGCTCTTAGTTCCAGGAGTTGTGTTTCACTTAACAGGTCACTGATGGGAAGGATTTTTGCATCAGGTAAGTTTTGAGACATCCATGCTTCACGCATTATAGTCACTTGTGCTCCCGTGTCCCACAGGGCTTGAGTTTTAACATTGTTTTATTTTGCACCAGACAAGACATTTTTTACCAACCAGTTGTGCAACCTTCATGTGTTTTGACTGGCTGCTACATGGATGAGTTGGGTGGACGTTTCTTTTCATGTGTTGTAATTATTTGTATTAACTCTAGACTTATGTTTACTTTAGCTAAGCTATTCATACATGTATTATATTCTATAGATTTATTGCATTACTTATCAGTTTATATGTTTACTGTATTACTTATTATATCAGATATGTTTGGCTTGCTATATTATCCTTATTTCAGAAATATATGCATTACTTTACAGCCTTTCTTAACTCAGCTTAGAGCAATTAAAATTGATTCACAGCCTCTTCACAGGCTGAGAGGACTAGACAGGATGAGTCATGAGATAAGACAGTCCTGGCTCAGAAAGAAGACCTTTGTTACAGAAATAGGGAGGATGTAATTTCCCACAGGTGCCGATGGAGCGAGGAGAACATGGGACTGACTCAAGAAGCCGCCAGACGTGCAAAAATACACACCCCCATTTGTAGTCCGTTTTACATACACACACATAGTCTCCACATAGTCACACGTGAGTGTCTCAACAGCACGCACATAGACACACGTATTATATGTGATATAAAAGGAGGTCTTAGCTAGGCTAAAGCAGGTCTCTTTAGGTTGTGCTGGGGGACTCTGCGCACTTTGGTGCAGAGATTTAGCAGCTAAGGCTATGAGCAGACCTCCTCTCGAGAGATATGTACAATTTTCTGCTTTTTCCTTAAACAAAGAATTGTCAATTGAAATAACATAATTCTGGTGTTTTGTCTCTTTTTTATAATGCTGAATTAAACCAACATTGCTCCTTTCTGATATTTTAAAAGGAACATTTATTACTTTACATGTTAGAGTCTGACTTTGTGGGAGAAAGATGAGTATGGGGGTTATACCTTTCATTTTTCAGCATGTCTGGATTTATGGGCTCGGATTTTGGGTCTAGCTTGGAGCCTAGGTCACTATGGGACTGTGTCTCTTTGGTTGTGCCATGTCCCTCAGTCACAACCTCTGCCAGTTTCCCGATGGCTTCTGCTGTTTTTCCATTCTACACCCTTTTGCCCAGTGTGTTTCACTACCACACTTGAAACAATGCTGACAGTCAGTTTTATCCTGTTGGCATGCTGCACATCGTCTTTTTGGTCTCTGGAAGCCACGTGCATGTGCTTTAATTTCATTATTATCAGAATTTCTATTATTATTATTATTATTAATAATAATAATAACAATGAAGCTACTTGGCCTGTGAGCTCTCTTATTGCTGTTATTTACCTCTATTTTTGTAAACAAGGTGCTTTCCCTAGTTGGCTTGCTTGTCTTCTGAGACTTGGGTGTTGTTTTCAACATCTCTCTGCTCAACTGAGTTCAGGCCTGCCATGGACTTATTTGTTATTTTTACCTTCTGAGCTCTTTCACTTTCATTATATTGAGAAATCTGCATCTTTTGTAGCAGGAGCTCATAACTGCTGTTCTCATCCTGTAAATACATCCACATCTCTGTTCTGATATTGGCATTTGCCAAGCCTGTCATAATCGACAGAAAACACTGGCTCTGGACTAGCTCTTTGTTATGTTTCAAGCCAGACTGTGCATGATCAGATGCACATAGGACTTTTTGACGCAGATCCAGTATACGGATGAGGAAGTCAAGTGGTGTTTCACTAGGTCCTTGCACTGCTTTTGTCAGTTTGTGATAAAGCATAGTTGCATCCTTCTCTACATAATGTGCTCTCAATATCAGTCTTATGGTGATTAAAGCGAGGTCTAGTTTACCTTCCAAATAGCTCCTTAACTTTAGGCCAGGACTCACTGCTTGTATTACTGCTTCCACAATTTCTATTTCTGGATAGCCTTTCTTTAAACCGCTCACAATCTGGTGTTCCAAGCTACTGAAACTCAAAGTGTCTTTGGAAGTTGACTCACCAACATGTCCCTTTATTCTGAATTCATCTCTGAATCCGGAAGAAGAGGCACAGTATTGATTGTTTAAAAATTTGCTGTCTCTGACTCGAACCTCCTGGTTTGGCGGTGTTTCCCGAAATAATTTGTTTTCCAGCGACGAAAAAGATGCTTGGTGGTCATTCTGCTGTCCCTCGCCTGTGAATACCGCTGACGGCGCTGCCGGCGCTGCCGGCGCCCCCTACCTTTCCGCAGTGAAGGCAGAGAAGAGTACTGCTGGTCCAGCGACGTCACCCGCTGAGCAACTCTGCAGAATATCCACCAGCTTGTCATTCAGCTCCAAAAGCGTTGCCATCCCCTCATCTTCTGTTTCCATCAGTTCCTGGCACTCACAAAACTTTATCACGTGCTTAACGAGTGCACAGCGAATTTTCCTTTTAATGTCCTCATCCTCGGATATTCTGCAGAACACACAAACATTGTGCAGTTGGTCCACTGTCAGTTCTAACAACTTTTTTTCAATTTCTAATAAAAAATTGTCTCGGTGCTTGGACATTTTGTCTGCCAAAATGTAATAATCACTTTCGGAAGAAAAAAACAAAGCAGTTTCGTGCCGTGCTACACTCCGACTTAGCCCTACGCAACTTGGTTGGCTTTTAAGACGCCGGCAACAGTCGTTGCATTCTTTTTGACAGTCTCGCTGGTAAAATCTCGGTGGGACCTCCAAATTATTACACCACTCAGACTTGCAGCTCTGGATGTAGAAGAGTTCTTTTACTTACACCAACGAAGGCAGAAAGACAACGAGTATGCAGACTAGCAATTTTCTTCCTCTTCAGTGACTTTTTTGTGCTTTGTACCAGAATACATCCAAGCTATGTTTCATAATAACCTAAACACACTCTTCAGAAGAGCATCAGCTGTCCAGGAAAGTATCTTATAAGGGAGCATCACAACACTTTAAAGGCTCGATAGCCATTGATGATGAAAATAGATTTATTCATGCTGCCTGCACATAAGTGCCACTTGCAGTGTCGTTTCCATGGTTTCAGACAGTATGGATGCCAAAACAAGTCAGCAAGCAGCCAAGAACAAAACTCATCTCGCCCTCAGTTTCTTTATGACTGGAACTTTGTTTGGCACTCTGAAGCATTAGATGCACAGATTATCACAGTTTGTATAATACAATACAAAGAGAGAACATATGTTTCATTTCAAAATGAAGTAGCAAACCTAAAATCCAATAGGTTAAAAAAATCCACTGGACTCCTTTTGCTTTTGTTAAAAGCGTCCACACGTTTACATTCTGTGAGGCAATCATCTGAACTGTTGCTCCAACACCTGCAAAATATTTTCTAAAACATTTGGGAACTTGATGGGTGGATTTCTTTTACTATTTCCTCCAACCCATTGCAAATCAGCCTTTTTGAGTTTATGCTGGGCAATTGTAGGAGCAAGATAATCTGATCTGGTACTCTTTTATTTCTAACCTGATCAAACAGCTTCCGGCATCATCTAGAGGTGTGTTTTGACTCAAGGTCTGCTGGGAACAATTAATCATGCTGAGCAAAAACCAGATAGGATGGCATGTGGCATAATACTTTTGTAGTAATGCATGTTAAGTGTGCCTTCAGTGTGGAAAACATTTCCAACAGTGTCACTAATTAAGCTGATCCCACACCTGCTTATTATAATGCAGTGTTGTGAGGAGGCTGGAGTCTGTCCCAGCTGTAATGAGGCCAGAGGAAGGGTACGCCCTGGACAGGTCACCAGTCTATTACAAGGCCAACATAAATACAAACAACCACTCACACTCAATTTTTCTCAGTTTACCGTGGAAATTCAATTTCCATTCATGTGTTATGGGTCAGCTCATTCATCCAAAATGGGCGTGGCTTTTACATGTAAAATTAATATAGATTATTATTATTTAACAACAAGTGTAACAAGTGATTTCTTGTCCTCTATTTCTATTTTTCTGATATAAGTTCAAACACAGCAGTTGTGTTAAAATCCAACAGACATCAATTAAGAATGTTATTGCATTCCTGTTGGGTTTGCATTGCTGAAAGCTCAAAAAACTCAAAGTGAATGACAAGCAGCCATCTGGCTAGCCTGTTCCCTATGAGCTTATTCACTAACAGCAAACTGGAATAGATTTAGAGAAATTCTCTTCTTTTGAAAGAAGGCTTTTGACTCTAAATCTCTCCCCTGTGTCAATGCTCAGGGGTTATAATTCATCCTGATTTAGATTTCATCATACGTAATCGTCACATTCTTTTGGGGGGGGATTGTTAAGCACATTGTGCTTCCTGCTTGATTAAAGAGAATTCCACAGAGGTTCTGGAGTGGTGAAATGCTACAGATGGAGATTATTACTTTGGTAAAGACAAATTTAAACAGCAGTAGTATACATGATGGTGGCACGCTAGGGTGGTAGGATTGAAATAGTACTGAGTGGTTATTCAAAGCAGGTGGACACAGTGGAACCTGCTAATCAAAGAATGCACTGTAACCCGAAAGATGTGGCATATAAATGTAAAAATGTTTTAAAGGCAATTTACCATGATGTTATAAACATGAAGTATTCCCATCACAAGGTAACTCGGTTTTGATTAAAATCAATAGTCTGAATTTCAGCTTTCATGCCTGCAAGGTTTACCAAGTGAGCACTTGCTTAATAAGACATCAAAGTCTTGGTCTAAATTTATAGGAGATAAAATACTTATAATGTTAAGAATTCGAGACAAAAAAAAAATCACCACAGCTATGTTCAGAAAGAATGTAAAGTTTTAAATTTTTTTAAAAAAAAAGATCTCAAAATTAAATTCAGTGGACATTTAATTAGACTCATAGCAGGACACAGAAAGTGGTAATAAATATGCATTCAGTCTACCAACTTGGAAAATATTAGTTTTACATACATTTGAAATAGGCTTAGGGCTGACTTAGGGCTGGGTATTGATTCAGATTTCAAGAATTGATACAATTCCGATTCTCAAGATTGAGAATCGGTTTTCATGATTTAATTCCGATCTGTTCTGATCAGATATGGATTTTGTTCAGTGTTTTTAAAATAATTGGAGTTTTTTTGTTAGATTATATGTATATACAGTATATAGCTAGGAAACTAATTAATACTAAGATTATATCAACATTCAACAAAATAGCCCTAAATATGCACGTAAACATAAAGTAACTAAAGCATTACAACTAAATGAAAATAATGAAAACAATAAAATTTGTTGGTGATAGTGTTTTACCACCTTAGATCTGTGGCTATGGAGATAGCTGTCACATTCACAATGGGAAATGTCTTAAATAAATCAATATTTGGAGTTATGGATCGAAAACAGAAATGTATAGACTAAGCCAGATATGCGGAAGCTCAAGCTCAGGGGAAAATCAGTTTCCTGTCTGGAAAAAAGTGGTTCAATACTAGCTTCCCCACTAAACAACATTAAGTATCCTTGGCCCTTAAGGGCAGTCTTGTAAGTATTAGGAGCTTCCCGGCAGCAACAATTAATAAATAAACCATGGACATTGTCCTGGAGCTCTGTAGATGATTAAGAATATGATTTTAGAAACTAAATGTTAAACATAAAACTAAGGTCTTCAAAGGAAATTAAATCAACACATAAAATCTTTTTATATTGGAATATTAAAATAAGATTATTTTGATTTTTATTAAAAAAAAACTAAATTAAGTTTTAATAATTGTCCCTAAAGTCATCAGTCAGAACAGCAACACAGTCCAATTCCCCTCTCAAAGAAACTTTTAAAAAGTGATGGGAGACAGACAGTGAAGGTTGAAAAAGAAAGGCACTTAAAGGCGTTGTTAAGATCATTTAAGTACTTTTAACCTAGAAAAATAGTTAGATTATTTATTCTATACACCAGTTACTTGTACAAAGCCATGACAGACTTCCAAAACCGAGTGACAGCATCGTATAAGAGACAGCGAGAGGTTAAAGCTGGAAGAAAACAGCTGCTCATACATCTAACACTGAATTGAGACACAGCC
Source organism: Pseudomugil tenellus (assembly GCA_037177515.1). Classification (NCBI taxonomy): domain Eukaryota; kingdom Metazoa; phylum Chordata; class Actinopteri; order Atheriniformes; family Pseudomugilidae; genus Pseudomugil; species Pseudomugil tenellus. The sequence continues at coordinate 13,265,835 of JBAMHX010000008.1, read as the reverse complement.
GATGTCAAGCTCTGCACAAGTCTGCTAATTAATTCTGATGTGTGTCACCTGTGCTGTGGCACGGAAACTCCCAACACTTGCAGGAGTGTGGCTCCGTAGGACCAGAGTTGCTGACCCCTGACCTATGGCAAAAACTAGTAAATGCTCCTTATGTCACAGTTACATAAACTCCTAATACAGTGCTGGCTTTTATTACCTGAATTTACCATTTTCAGCATGTGTTCATACATCAGAGGCTGTATAATCACTCTTCTTTTCCAGTGTTGACGTCCTTGTGAGTGTGTTTTCTGCTCATTACTCTTGTGCTCCTCCAAGCTTCACATTAAAAAAACCCATTTAAATACAGAAAACACATTGGAGTCAGCGAGATGTCCTCTTCAACAGACTGCAAATTGCTTTACCCACTATTAAACCAACAGCTGAACTTTTTAGCAGTCATTATCATAGCAGCATCTGTGTAACGCTGACTTGACACATTGTAATAATGATACAGCACTTGTCCATATAGCCAAGGTCCCCTTGTTGTTCAGACTAATCGTTGCTATCATGACCACAGAGGTGTGACCAGATAAAAACGTCGCAGAGGGCAAATTGAAAATTGTGTTTCAGACCATGAGCTTAGGCTTTACAGGACCGTTGGGACACTAGAGCAGCACATGGTGCTGAGGAGGTTCAGCTTTTTGATTTTATTGCCCTCTACTATTAATGCACTTAGGTTAATTATACCAGGATTTCTGGCTACTTTCAAAGGGCACATGTCTCCACACAGTTACACACATGACGATAAATGCATTTAACATGACCTTATCTGCTGCCACATTATTGTTGAGAGTACATCCACTAGCATATGTGTGAAATGAAGCTAAGGCTAAAGCCTTTTACAGTAAAAAACAGATTACATGGCAAAGCAAAGATTTATTAGTAGAGTTTAATGGAACAGAGATGAATGGATGGGGGATTTAAATAAATTAACCTTCAGTGGATTCCCTGAGGCCTGTGGGAATGACAGAAGGAGGCTGGGACAAAATTTTCTCCTTGTCACTTACTAAATGCATACTTATGACACCACTGTGGCCTAAATTCACCGTGATCATGTTCACCCTTTAAGTAAACATGAACTTGCACTTGACAGAATTAGTGGAAGCATCCCTACATAGTAATGAGAAAAAACGGAAATGAACAAATCTAGCTCAGAGTGGCCAATATTGTCTTGATAGTATTTACAATGTGACTATGCATACATGTAAGGGGGCATATTGAAAACAAAGATAAGACAGGATAAATAAGTTAACAGCTGGGTTTTGTGAGAATCTGGATAAATTATTTGAAGAGCTTGTCATAATTGCTATTATCAAATTAACTAAGTAATTGGAAAAATTTGCGAGAGGTCATATAAAGCATCGTACAGAGTTTTACCTTATGAATAAACACTGTGATATCTGGTTTATTCTGAATTTTATACATTCTGTGGCTTGACTGCGACGCATACAAAGTACTAATAATTAATAATAATAAATACATAAGGACGTTTTGCTTGAAATGTCACTTCTTTAGCTGGGAATGTTTTACATTTTGACAAACCTAGAAATCATATTCATGTTTAATATTTAGCATTTTATTATTCTACTTAGTGGGTTTATAAAAGATTAATTTGTTTTTTCTGGATTTGATCAGCACATTTCCAGCTGTTCATATCTTTTCATTAGAATAATTATACCTGTGCTTGTGGATTTTTAGCATTGAAGTTGTCGTACAAAACAATGGGTATTAAGCATTTCTCAATATCACAAAATACAAACTGAAGCAAGAATATTGCCTGGAGAAACAAAAAAAACCTGCTTTTATTCCGTAGTCAAATATCACTAAATGGCTTTTGGGCTCTAGGGAGCCCTGTGCCAGAGCGACCAATGACTGACTGGATCAGCGGTTTCTGTGTGTCTGGTTCTGGCCTCCCTCTGTCACCTCCTGGGCGGATGTGGAGTGGATGTGGATCTGAGGCAGAGTGGCTGGCGTCTAAGCTTGGGTCTCATTGCCAATCACCTGGTCTTGGAGTCTTCCTGGCTTGCCCCTGACTTTTGTGTATGCCAGGCCATATTGGCATGATTTCTCTTCTGCGAGCACGTTTGACTCCATATATTCTGCATGATGACACAGTCACTGAGCTATACTGTAGGTTTACTTACTAATGACTATCTTCAGTTCATTTTCTTTGTGTGTGTTTCTAGTTAAAATTGTAATACATGGTTTATTTTAGCTTGTCCACTTGTGGTGCTCCTGACAGTTGTTGACTGTCTTCCTGATGCCCAGTTCAACACCTAACTTGCAGCAAGATTACAGTTACCCAAAAGACAGTGCATTAGTCTTCCAGCTGTCCATGGTCAAACTGTAAAAGGAGTACATGTAAGTATTTGAAAATAAAACAGCCATTCAAGTTTTTTTCAGGTTTACTCCCAGGATATTTTCTGTGTACCTCCCAGTTGGGTTTTAATGAGCTAACGTGAAGCTCTTTGGGCGGTACCTTCCGTGGGCATCTTGGCAGCTTCATGTGTACAATTTCTCCCTGGAAATACAAAAATATTCAAAGGGCTGGAGTTGAGAGGGGGTCTGTGAGCTGGCGGGTGGATGATTAATGGTTATCAAACTCTGAGCTGCCTGTAGCTATAAGCTAACTGTTACATCCCCAGCCCTGCGGCCTGAGGATGTGGATTAAAGGAAAGAACTACCAGACAACCTCTCCCCAACTGGGCTGCAGATCAGGCCACATCCATCAATCAGCTCATCAGTTATCACTCATCTTACCTATTTCCAATACACATTAAGGACATCATTCCTCATTGAACAAGCCGTCACAGCCACTCCTTCTTCCGAACCAATCAGGATTACACGTGGACAATAAAAAGGAGGACACTTCAGACAATCGAGGCAGCTGTGTCTTTTCAAATCAGTTTGCCTTGAGAGTGATAGCGCTGGTTGACTTATGTGAATTGGAGATGTTTGTCAATTGGATTAGTTTGACATTTAGAATACCCTAGTGGTTTGAATATTTAGATTTCCCTTTTGGTAAGTTTTGTGCACTATTGTGCTTTCTGTTTTGTTGGTTAATTGAAGATGGAGGCTCTCTCTCATTTAAGTTAATTGTAATTTTGATATTGTTGTTTTGTTTGGAAGGTAGATTTTTTTGTTTAGGTTTTGAGGGAATTTTTAGTTCTTTGTGTATAGAATTGTAAATGGTAGTGATAAATTGTTAATTGTAATTGATAATCACAATCTCGCTGAGGTCTCTATGTGTTTGGTTTGTGTATATATCTAGTTTTGGTTACTGGTAAGAGATATTACCAATTTTCGGACACCTTGTTTTTTGTGAACCTAGGCAATTTCGTTTAATAAATTATTGATATCTTTTACGTTGATCCAGTTTGTTTTTGTTATGTACCCCTTAGACCCTATAGGGGTTGTAACACTAACTGAGGTAACTCAGATCTAACAGTAGCTAATTCGCCAACAGAGGTGGGTGGGCTAAAGCCAGGGTGTGCTGTTAGCTGGTTAAAAACAGCATTTGTGCTACATTCTGCTTTGCTGCCGAGGATACCTGTCAATCAAAAGGACACGCCAATTATTATGCCGAATATCAAGATTACACATCTAAACGGATGAGTTATTAAAAGATTCACCCCCCCCCCCCCCACAGTGTTAATGAAGGTAAGCTTGAACTTCTAAACCTAAAATGTTTTTGTACCAAGCTAGAAACATTTCTTCTTTGAAGTTTCCCTTTTTATGAATTGTGTGTGTCGGTGCACATTTCAAAATTATCTGCTTCAATGGAGGTGTGAAATAAAAAAAAAATTAGTTGTTGTACTGTTCATTATTTTGACCAAATCATCTCACTGAAATGGGGCTGCACGGTGGCGAGGTGGTTAGCACTGCAGCCTCACAGCAAGCAGGTTGCCGGTTCGATCCCCGGTTCAGGCGGTGAGCTATCTGTGTGGAGTTTGCATGTTCTCCCCGTGTTAGCGTGGGTTCTCACCGGGTTCTCCGGCTTCCTCCCACAGTT
>JBAMHX010000008.1:13244922-13261684 GCA_037177515.1 Pseudomugil tenellus | reverse complement strand
CCGCACCCCCTCCTGGGATACACTGCCCTCTTTTCGCTATATATATATATATATATATATATATATATATATATATATATATATATATAAAGAACTTGATCTTTTAATAAGGGAAATTCTCATAGCAAATACACCATGGTATCATTCAACATCTTCAAATACCTGTATGTGGTAAATGCCATATTGTAAATATCTGAGATTTTGACATTTGAGCTTTGTTACCCACAACCAAAACAACATGGGCTGGAATAAATTGAACCAGGCTTTTTAGATTTTCTGGGAGCTGAGTTGCTTGATAAATTGACTGCAGGTGCTGTTTCCAGGTTTGAATTATGTTTAATTATCAACACCATGGTCCATTTAGACTGTTTGCAGATTCAGAGTTTGTGCTATTTTTCCTTTAGTTTTGTCCCCCCCCCCCCCCAATTCTTGTTTTCTTTTTCTTGTCTGCACTTTTGAGCTGCACGTTAAAGCCATGTCATTGTTTATTGGTTCATGCCTTTTTCCAGTATCTGCTACCATGCCTATTTTAACGTTTGACATAAGATTAGCAACCAAAAGAAAAAAACACATTCCTTATAGACAGAAAGTATTCAGCAGCTGATTATTATTAAATAAGGAAATTAAATTATTAAATAAGGACATAGCAGATACATGAATAGAGAAAGGAACTAATATGTATGCCATAGCTATAACAAGCCACATACAGTAAGGAATAAAGCAAATTGAAGAATATGAGAGATTGCAAAAGACCATGCAGAGAGATAACCCATGTCCTTGTCTAACAGTGAATGGCGAAGAGACTCAGCTGAATGAAGGCAGCCTCTAAAATTTCTTGTAGACACATTATAGGGCTAGTCTTGTCCAATATAGAGCCGAGACATCAGAGCGATATAGAGGCTGGGCTGCATCCATAAATGCATGAAGCCAATTTCACGTCAGCGTCTGCTGGCAACTTTCTGTGCATCCTGATGCGAAGTAGTTAGACTTGATGAAAAAAAGAGAGAGACCTGAACAGCACAAGTAAACACATCTCTGAGGCAATTTTGAGAATAAAAAAGCAAAGATTTAAAAGTATATGGAGGCATGTGAGATTTACATGGCATTAGCACAAAGTTTTTTTTAGCAGTCAGAGAGCACTTAAACACATAAAGAGAAGAGATGAATTGAAACAGCTTAATATAAAATACATGGAAATAATCTTGGTTGCAGACATTTGACAGAGTACAATTAACCATAATTCATGTTTACTATTACGAAAAAGCAACACATAAACTGTTTTGCATAGAATGAACCATGAATCAGAGGAGATATAATAGATGTCTCTACTTGGCTTCTTTCATAGTTGTGATGTTGAGAAGGAGCATTTCAGTGATGTATAGCTTGGTATTACACCATCCTTCAAAATACACTATAGCAATGGCATTGTAAGCCACTGCCATATATTTATGTTATTACTGCAAAAGTAAAGCTTATAAGTGTACATAATTGTATGGGGACAATGTTCTATACTTGCTGCAAGCAGTGAAAGCATGGCGTAACCAAAGTGTTTCAAACTGGAAGGTATTGGCAGTACTTGCACTCTTTATTAGTAAAAAAGGCCAATTTGCAGGTCACATTGCAGTTCCAGGACATTTATGTTAACAAAAGTTTACCAGGCTGTTGCCAGGACATATATGTTAACAAAAGTTTACCAGTCTGTTGCCAAGTGAAGAAACATGCGTTTGTCTCTGGGCAAAGGGGAGAAAAAAAAATAAAGATGCTGGCAATACCTATCATTGTTTTTATCTGTGATCTCCTGTTTATGGTCTTTTTTGCATGACTGCCTGCATGACTAGTGTTCAGGCCAGTATTGCAGCTCATACACGTGACATGTTAGTAGTTATTTTCATTAAATATTGTATTCTATTAGCAACTATTTTAACAGCATTAGTTTCTTTCTGATTTCAGTTATCCAAATGATTTGAGTGATAATATTGATCGACTGCTGGATGTTTATGACTGTAAAACATTATACAGTTCTTTCTGTAGTTTTAAGGCTTTTGCTTGTAGGGAATTTCTCCACTTCACCAGCTTTGGAGTGTTACAAATGGCAAACAAAACATAAGAAATGGCCCATCCCTAAGGTCTGCCTGTTTTATTTCACAACCTTCATGCTTCTTTCCACCAAAGAAACCTCTGCTGTGCAATAATGCTCCTTCAATGTTATGTGTTTTGCTATGCAGGAACCATTCAGAATTATGGATGCTCACTTTGTTTTGTTGCATGTCTCCTATTGAATGTAATTTAAATGCCACCAGCATCGAATAACTGCTGTTGAGAGATAAACCATAATCCTGTTATTCTGAGACAGTCAGAAAGGGGTAACTCTGTTTGGTCTTTGCTATTTTTGATCAGCTTGCTGTAGCCTAAGGCTCTGCTTGTCTGAACTGTTTGGAGGTCATAAGGCTATAACCAGGAAGCTGTACAATTGAGTTTCCACAAAAGACTGCTTCTGACTATGCCAACAGTTTGTCCAATCAAAATCTCTGACATCTTCCTCTCTTTAGCACCCAGACACTGTTGTCTTGTGTTTTGCATGTGTGTTCAATGTTCATAAATCCACCCAGAAAGCACTGGCACCCAGGCACTCTCTAATTATTGTATTATAAGTGGTGGGAGAAATAGAAAAGACCTTGAGACAGAGGTGTAACTCTGTGTTGTCATCATTTGGGGTGACACTAATTATTTGAAATCTGGCAATGAAAGAGACACTGAACTGCAAATGACCTAATATATGTACTTTCAGGGCACAGCTAACAGAAATGCTTCTTGCACATAGAGCTTTACACTGACCCACTATATGGTTTAACACCATTTCCTAGAAACACTTTAAAATATTACATTTGATAGATAAGGCAGAAATGAAGCCTGCTTGGGAAAAATCCACTCGTGAGCCATCATTCACTCAATTAAACAAATGATGATTAAATGACTGTTTATACATAGTCAGTGACAAGACTTTAAATATGCAACAAAGGTTGATATTGTCATAGTTTGTTTTACTGTTTTACTTTGATATATCTGGTGTTTGGTTTCTTGTGTTCTGGTTAGCTTTATTTAGTTCTGCTAATCAGATCCAACTGGTTTTAGTTCGTTAGTTCATTGATTCCACCTGTTCCACAAACACCTAGAAACACTTTCAAGACAACAGAGATGTCTTAAGACATAACTTCGATGAATCTGAATTCTGTATTTTTAAACTCCGACAACCCTGAGGTCATTGTCTTTGCGGATGAGAACAACTGGAGGACATCCTATTTAATTCTTCTCCTGACATATAAAGCTCTTAATGACCAGCAAGCTCCACTGTATATATTCCAAACAGAGCACTTCACTCTCAGACTGCAGGTCTACTTGTGGTTCCCAGAGTCTCTAAGCAAGCGATGGGAGGAAGAGCCTTCAGCTATCAGGCTCTTTTTTTATGAAACCAGCTCCCAGTTTGGGTACAGGAGGCAGACACAGTCTCTACCTTTAAAATCAAACTTAAAACCTTCCTTTTTTGATACATTTTATAATTAGAGGTACTCTAGCCATCCATTAGTTCTACAGCCATGGGGATATCCCATGACGCACTCTTCTTTTTCACATCTTTGTACCTAATCTCGCATGTTTAAACATTTGACAGTATTGGCATCACTGAAATACTAATTCCTTTTCTGCAGGTCTATATGGATAAAAGTTGTAGTGCATGTTTCTCTTTCCTGTCCTCTCCACCTCAAACAGTCAAGGCAGGTGCTCCCCCCTCTCCCTGACCCGGGTTCTGCCAGAGGTTTTTCCTTCCTGTTAAAAGGGAAATTTCCCTCCCACTGTCATCAGGCTCAGGCTGGGAGATTGGATGCAATCTGTTACTTTTCCTTAACTGGGCTATTTATTATGTATTGGCTTGAATTGTTGCTACTGTAAAGTGCCCAAAGATAACATTGCTGTGAAGAGGCGCTATACCAGTAAAGCTGAATTGAATTAATCTTGAGAAAACAATGCAAAAAACCTCCCCAAAAAACAAGAAAGACCAAATTTATGTAATGTAATTTATCTTGTCTTCCTTAATTATTTAACTACGTATGCATAAAAAAGAATGCTATACAACTTACATAGATGTAGACACAGAGAAGTTACAAGGCAAAAATATGATGCAATGAAATCTTACTGATTAACAATATGCGTTATGTGTGTTTTGTAATTTTGTAGACCTTAGACTCTGTTAACCAATTTACACAAGTAACTAAGTTACAGATGTACAGCCACCTGATGTACAGCCACCTGAACAGTAAAAGTTTTGCTTTAACCTTTATTCCCTTTTAGTTTAATTGTGTTTTAATGTTTGTCTTAAAATGAACAATAAATTAATTAAATAATTGAAATAATTTATGAAAGCAAATTCTTTGACAATGGTATTAAAACAATGTGCTCTGAGTAATAATGAGGTGAGATACTCAAGAAAAGAGTGCATGGTCCTTCTTAAAAACCTTTGTTATGTCTTACTTAGAAAGTGTTTGCTGCAACATCATGAAGACTGAAATATTTTAACACTATATGAATATCAATTTTTGTATATTAGAGAGAGGAAGAGAGAGAGCTAGATAGATAGAGATAGAAAAAGATAGGGTTAGGTCTCTCTGTGTGTGCGTGGTCTGCTCAGATTAAAGGCTGTCAGAAAGCCTTAAGATCAAAGCCTTGTGGAGCTTAGATCTGATCTGTCATTGGAAAAGCCTCACAGTTTTGTTTCTTCCATCTTGTAGATAGACATAAAAGTCACTCAGCTGTTAGTTTTCACTGTGTGGGATTGTCCATTTATGAACTCTTCAATTGCCCTGTTTATGTGCCAATAATGCTGTGAATGTACTCTTATCATTTTAACAGCTTTCAGATAAGGGATGCCTATATCAGTCAATGTTTGATATAAGTTTCCTTATTACTTTGAACCTTGTGAAACCCAATACATACTCATTCACTTTTTTAATAGTTTTATTTAGTTATTTGCATCATACTTCCTATGTGAGATGTAAGACAATGATTACTCTTCCAGAAATCTTTGCTTGACTTGATGCTGCCAATCTCTTCTATGGAACCCTGCAGCTTCTATAAACATACCTTTGTCCTCTTTGGCCCATGCGAGTAAAGAAAAACCAGGTGATATATTCTGCATTCTGTTAGACGTACATTCGAAACATTTTGACGTAATTACATAGCAACGCAGCTCACCATCTTAGCGTCGTGGCAACAGCTCCTGGCAACACTACAGAGGAGACATGGCAAAATGATGTTGTACATCCAGTTTTTTAAAAAAACAAGGGGGTTCAAGACCAAGTACCATTGTACACCATTAAGTGGAGTCAGGAGAGAGAAGTGGCTGAGTGCCATCAACAGATGCCAAATACCTACAGTGAGCCAACCACATATAACTGAATGAGACTAAGGAGTTGTTTGCCCCTAGACAAAGATGGCGCCTTCGGTTGTCATGCCAAATATGTCATCGTGACGACATGCTGTCCAACAGAATCTTGATCTGTCTTCCCTGTCATTTCCAGCCCAACCAATTGAGGCAGATGGCTGCCGACCCAGAGCTTGGTTTTCCCAGAGGGTACTCCATCCTATTAAAACTGAGTTCTTTTTCTAACTTCGCTCGGTTTTTCACTATGGGGAATCGCCTCGGCATAACCAACTACAGAAGCTCCAATGACACCACGTCTGTCTGTGACAGACAGGTTGAGCCGTGCTCAGGGCATCGCCCCTCTTATATGTATGGCCAACCAACCAACCCCTACTCATTCTTGCTTTCTTCCCGTGTGGAAACTACAGCAAACTACAGCTCCCTCACCGCGGTCAGGCTAGCTTGGTTAGCTGTTTAACAGGCGTCCCGTCAAGGAATACGTCAACGAATGCAGTTCCCGGACCTAGTCTGAACCATGTTGAGCACTTCACAGAAGTCGGAGTCAGCAACAGCGTAATAGCCAGCTGTGTCCAACCGGCTTTAACAAGTGGTCTACCGACACCCGTGTGACGCAGACTAACATGTCTAGGTGAGCCTGCCTTTTTGGGCTAGCATTAAGTTGTGAGCTAGTCTGTATCAGCTAACGAGTCACGACGAGCTGACTCAGACATTCAACTACAAGCGCGGAAATTAGCGTTAGTGCCATCATACAGACTAACGTGTCGCGACAAGACTGTTTTTAATCATATTTCTGCTATTGCAGCGGCTGCCACCCTCACCAAAGGGTCGGAACCAACAGTTATGGTTGCTGCATCCCGCCAGTGTCCCGCGTCATGAGGGGCTTCCATCTCTGGCAGGGACCCTCATCCCATGTGCATAGCCTGTATGGGCGTTAACCACGGTCAAACTCCACTTGCTAACCCGCAGGAATGGACCCCTCTCTGGCTGGGACCACAGCTGTGGCTCCAGACAACATTCATGTGCCACGAGCCATCACAAGCCTGGCGGACATCATGGAGGAGGAGTCTCCGGTAATGCCTCCACTATTTGAGGGAATCCTCGATGATGGAGTGGTAATGAGAAAGATGCCAACTCCAACCTCCTGGAAATGAATGACATGGAGGAGGAGGAGGATGACTCTGCTTTCCTGGCTCACCCTTGGGAGGGGGGAGTTAGATCCAATGTAATGTCGCTGCCTGTCCCGTAGCAATTGCCCACGCTTCGGGGTCGGTTATGCAATCCGGGAGTGGGCTATATCTCCCATAGTGAAACACCGAGCGAAGTTAGAAAAAGAACGTTGGGTTACTTAACGTAAACCCTGTTTCTTTGATAAGAGTGAGGTGTCAAAAATGTAGATTTTCTTGAAAAAACTCCGGCGCTTAAAGGGTTAAAATAAGAATTTTATGATCTTTGGAATTTTATAACATAGATACACACGTGGACAAAATTGTTGGTACCCCTCAGTTAAAGAAGGAAAAACCCACAATTTTAACTGAAATCACTTGAAACTTACAAAAGTAACAATAAATAAAAATGTATTGAAAATTAAATAATCAAATCAGCCATCACTTTTGAATTGCTGATTAACATAATCATTCAAAAAAACAAACTAATGAAACAGGCCTGGACAAAAATGATGGTAACCATAACTTAATATTTTGTTGCACAACCTTTTTAGGCAATCACTGCAATTAAGCGATTTCCGTATTTATCAATGAGCGTTCTGCAGCTGTCAACAGGTATTTTGGCCCACTCCTCATCAGCAAACTGTCCAGTTGTCTCAGGTTTGATGGGTGTCTTCTCCAAATGGCATGTTTCCACAGGACACAAACCAGAACCTCCTTAATAAACATTCCCACAGCAAGAAAAACCCATATGGCGCCTCACTAGAGACCAAAGGAAAGTGGGAGTTGCGTTGGTCCCACCCCAAGGCAAAGTTTCTCTTAGAAGATGTCACAAAGAATTAAATCAACCCAACACTGTAAGTTAAAACCTCATGAACTTCATACAAATATTTACAGTTGATATATGATTCATTAATTACTTATTTTTTCTGAGGTTTAAAAATGTTTAAATAATGTATTTTAAAGGTAACTTTGAAAGGTTAAAAAGACTGATATGCAAATTCAGATCCTAAGTTGAAGCCAAACCTAGCAGAATGCTTATTGGCTGGATTCTCTCAAAGTCCTGCCTCCAAAGAAGAGAGGCGTGTACGATGAACTGCCAACAGACACACTTTCCATGCACTTTTGGTTCTGTTGAAAGAAGTAGTCGAGTTGCTTTCAGTTTCGGAGAAGAGATGCTTTGAACACAAAAAACAATAGGAAGCCATGCTGGGCAGACCACGTGGTCTGGCAGGTTCATTTGAGAAACCCAGATGATGAAGTTTGTCTCTTTTTGTAACTAAGTATTTGATTTTTCTACAATAAAGCTTTTAAATAACTTTTCCTGTCCAGACCCTTCCTGACCCTTTCCAACATCTTTGGTCCTGAGGAGTTCATCCATAACCACCTCAACACCATCGATTCAGGAGACAGAGACGCTGGGACTCCAGACCCAGACTGCCAGGATAAGCATTATTTTCGGTTCTGACCCAGCGCCAGAACAGAGCATCCGATGTGTCACCGCCTCCTAGAACGGATCTCAGAACAGCTAAGTCCACAGGTTGTAATTGTGCAATTCTGAACGAACCCTTCCTTACTCACGGAAGTCTCTAATGATGATGGTTGGCTGAGTTATGAATCTTCTTCAGGCCTTAATTGGTTTTAATTTTCTTTAGACATACTTAATAAACAGTTTATTTAATTTATGCTCGATTCTCACGACAGCTTTACGTTCCTTCACCATAAAAATTCGGGTTAATTATCATATTTACACATCATTGGTGTATGTTTGTTTGTCTTTCTTGTTTACATTTCTTATTATTTTCTTCTTTATTACTTATGTTTAGCACATGTATAGACTTTAGACTAGATTAATAAATATTTACTTTATTATCTGTTCCTTGTCTGTCTGGATTTACTTGGTCACGATTTAGGTCAATTCAAACAAGAACTTACAAAAATAGCGTCTGAGACTGATTTATTAAAACTGATTAAATATTATTTTATTCTATGAATTATTAACTCTAATATATCAGGTTTCCTTTTATGTCTATAGTTTACTGAGGTAAGCTAGAAAATGACACTGTTGTAAAGTGGTGCAATACAAGTAATTAACATTTAAAAAATATCTGGGCGCGGAAAAGTAAAGTGTTTGATCAGCAATCAGTGTCACATTAAATAACTGGTAGTGCCTGCAGGTGTTTGAATCAGCATTGATTGGCAATGAAAAGTAGGTGCTTAAACGTATTTACGTACTTAAACAGTTGTTTTCAGTGAAGGAACTGCATTTAAGCAGAAAAAGGTTTTCACAGCTCACACAATACTGTTATTCTTCAACAATTTAGGGATGATTCGCCATTTTGTGCATGTCCAGTCTATAATATCTGCAAATACCAAGACTTTAGAGTTTGACCATTTTGGAAGCACATTTGACCAAGAATCTTTCTTTGTTGAATTTTCAACTGGTTGATGTTTTTATGTGTGCTCTTGGTCCGCTGATGGGATACTGGTTACCAGTGTATGCTTGCATGTATGGTGTGTGCAATCAGGTTAGAACTCAGTGACACAGAGTGGCTGACATGCTGTTAACATCTTAATCATAGCAAAATGTTTATGTGCTATGATGAAATGACAGCCATTAAAATAAGCTGCTGATCACAATGCTGTGAACACTGGGGTGCACCGAAAAGTTTAGCTGGTGCAATCAAATTCAAAAGTTAGGCATATCATACAAACAATGCAAAAGGTCTGGAACCCTGAAATGTGCATTTGAACTAAAGGCTGTGAAGCAGAAAAATTGCTAAGGTATATGACTACATACTGAAAGATTTGACCTCAATTTTTGGAGTAGCAGATGCATTTATAAAAATAGTTTTATGTCAGTTTTTTGCATAGTCATTGTGGTTTGAGGTGCCGCAGTACCTTGCACCTTCTACTTGAAATAATCATTTAAACCCTGTTTGGTTCTTAGTTACATGTTGTACGACAGTTTGTTGTGCCCATGTACAGGACACTTGTTTAACACAAATGTAGCTGAAGGGATAATTATAGCCCAAGGAACAATTGAATTCACCAGAGCATTGATCAGGCTAATAACTATGACCCAGTATAAGCAGATCAATGATTACAGATGATTAGTGTTTTCCTGTCTGTGACTCCAGTCATTATGAGTTGCTGCTGCTTGCTAATTTGAAGTGACTCTCATAAGAAGATAAAACTGAGCAATGGTGGTCTTGAACACAGCAGTTACAGTTTCGGATTAACTGGTTTAGTTGGTCAGATTCTGCAAGCGTTTCTTAAGTCTCTGCCTGGTGTGATTTTCTGAGCCCTGGCTTGTTGCTGGTTGTGGGGATTCAATCTTGTTAAGGGACTGTAATGGATGGATTTGATCTCATTACATTTGGCACCTCATTAGATACTAACACTGTTTAACAAAAGGCATTTGAGCTTGCAGAAACATTCTCATGCACACAATGTGCTTGAAGTTTTCACGCAATGTCATTGATCAAGACAATGTAATGACCCGAACCAATGCAATCAGAAAACGTATTTATGATCTAATAATTTTCCCACAAAGTGATAGAATAATTTTTAAATGTCGTTATTATCTCATATACTGGACAGTTAATTTCAGAATTTAGAACTGCATCAATATAAAAGCTGCAGCTCTTACAACGAACGTGTTTGAATCATTTAGTGTCTACAGTAACTGGTATGTTGTGTAGGAAGCAAATAAAAATATAATATTTACTCAATATTAGTACAAATCATGCTATTTGTTGAAACTATATGTTTATTAGATGCTAGCAACATGTTTAAAGGTAGTAAGGATATATATTATTTTAATGACACATTCAGGACTTGACAATGTCAATTGTAATATTGTAGTATTAAAGGAAAAAAACCTGGGATTGCTTTGGTTTATCTCTCCCCTTAAAACATATATCACAAATCTCTTTATTAGGTAACAAATACTACCATAAAATCCAGAAACAGTAAGAATTGCATTTAGCCGAATAGAGAAAAAATGGCTCAGAAATGTGTGTGTGTGTGTGTGTGTGTGTTTGGAAATATTCAACAAAAAAAAATCATTAAATTTTGTATGAGGAAAACAATCAGTTTTTGTAGTTGCCATGGATACTAACGGATGCAAAAGTATTTAATGACTGGAAGATAATTAATGATAATACTGCACACAAACTGTATCTTTTCAGTATTCACCATTTCACTTCTCACCAACATCTCTTTCCTAAGACCAAACCTAAACAAAGAGGACATTCAGGCTCTGCAACCTGCTTGGATTGTGCTTTTTTCAATCGTGTCAGATTTTACAGCTATACACAATGGCTGTCCATCTTTTCCCTGTGGTATTTAAATAAAAACAAAGATGTAGAGTAGTTAAAAAAACTACTGGTTTGTTCAAAGAATGTAACAGCTGAGTGTGAGTGGATCAATGCCTGATAAATGTGATGCATTGTTTATTTCATGTCAAGAACCTTTTTTCCTTGTTTCCATGCCACTGTTAAACTGCAGCATATGAGTGGAGCTACTATATTTAAACCACAACATCATTCTGAATTTATTTTTCATAATGGAATGGTTTAGAAAATTATTACCGCATAATAACACAAGCTGAGTTTAAATAGTTTATTACCACAATATGTGCTAGGATGTGTTTCCAAGGGTGTTGCACTCACATCTACACTCATCCTAGAGATACAAATGATGAAATGGCATTCTGGGATTATTCAAAGTTTCTATAAATAGTATTCTAATAAGCTTCAGAATTGTTTGTTAAAATATCTTAGATTAATTTAGATTGGTTTCACAAAATATTCATCCTTTTTGACAATGAAAGCAGCCATGAATTTATAATCTATACCCACTTACATCAACACAGGATAAATAGGCTGGAGCCCACCCAAGCAAGTTTTATGTGACAGTTGCATCCTGAATAAATTCCCTGCCTGTTGCAATAAAACTAAGTATCTATTTTATTATCATCTTTTTAGTATACGGGCCAGAATCATATATATTTTCTTTTGTTTACTTTGACTGCCTTGCAGGATACAGACTTACTTCAAGAGCTGGCTGTCAGATAATCTGCTGAAATACAAAATTTCCTATGAACTTTTCTATGATTCTTATTATTATTTTTATGTTGGTAGTTCTCCTTTGCACTAACTATAACTGGTAAACATTTACTTTTAAAAGAAATTTAAAACTAGTTTTATATATTGTTGCAGAGTTTCTTCATCTGCTTGTCTTTTCCAGTTTAAACATATATGTGAAAACATGGTGGGCAGAGATGAGCAATGCACAAAATGAAAATGACAATGATTATAATTTTTTATTGGTATTTATAAATCAGATGAAGGGAGAAAACATTTTAAAGTGTTTTGTTGGATCCTCATGTTGTCAAGGGAATATCTAATGTGTGATTTGCCTTTTGTAAAATGACCCAGTTTAATTATATCTTTGTTATTTTCAGCATGTTTGGAGAATTTTTTAGTTTTATATGAATGTTTGTTCTTGAAATAAAATCAAAACTTACAAATGTGCAACTTTCTTTATCATTTTCTGCTTTAATCATTGACTCAGTAATATAAGATTGTGGACATCACTGTGCAGAGACACGATGTAGAACAGTTTAATAAATCAACCAGCAGAAGAACAACCCCTTTACCAAAAGACATGCTATTTAATACGTTCTCTAAGTAAACTGATTTTTTCTTAATTCCTTTTTTTATCTCAATGTATGCCAGAAAATACAGACAAATATGTTTCACATCAACAATAAACAAATATCATTGCGGGATGACATATGCCTACTTTGTAGCACTAGTAGAATAGTGTTTGAGACAATGGAAAATCAGACCAATAAATAATAAAACTGTTAAACTGATAACGGCATAAATGTATGTAATTAACTTTTTGTACATTTTTTTTTTCAAGATAACCTCATGTCCATTTGTTCTAACAAATACTATTTACTAATGAGAGTACACTGGAAGTAGGAGGGAAAGCAAAAATGTGCCATGAATGTAGGATATCTTGTTCAGGAGTCTTAAATTAGCAATCTGTTGCTGGGAGCCCTGTGGATTAGCAAATCTCCCACCATCCTCTCCTTTTTTGTTTGGGGCCATATCAAACTTTGGGAGACATGGACATTGAGTGTCATTGTGTAGAAACACAAAGGACAATGATGTGCAGATAAATAGAAAACGTAGTTTAACTATTTGATACTCTGTTGCAAGATCAGATAGTTTGTCTGCCCATCAGTCCAAAGAATTCAAGGATGAATGTAACAATTAAACCTCAACTCTGACATCTTGTAAACCAGAATAACTCCATGTTAATTTTATGTCAGATTGCAAGGTTTGCCAGCTATATAATTATAGAAAATACAAAGATTAAAATTAAAAAAATCCAGATGTGAAATAACAGGTATTTGTGTTGTCAATTCTCCCATCTCAACCTGTTCTTAATAATACTTCAACATTTGAAAATTACTGATCCAACTCTGATTAGTCTTTTCACATTTTCAGTTACTTTAGGCCCAACTTGTACAAACACCATACAGGTAGCTGACAAGCATCACAATATAAAAGAAACAAAAAAAAAAAAACCCACATGAAATAGAGCTAAAAAGGGAACAAAGGAAAACCAAAAGGTCTTAACTGGATGTAGCATGAATGGTTGCATAAGTCTCTTAATTGGTGAGATTCACTGCGTTTGAACATGAAAGACTGCATCTTCAAGATTTGGCTAATTAGAGCACATGGCATATGTCTGTCAGATTTCAGTCGTTTCTCTTATCTAACCTTCTTATGTAAATCCTTGACTTAAAAAATCTATTTATGGAGAAATTACTTCTAATCTAGAGCTTAATCAAAGAAACTTAATACCTTTTGTGTCTGTTTTTCAACGGATGCTGTTGTTAAAACAAAGCTCTGACTGGATGAAGCACATCCTGAGGTCAAATTGTTCTTTGTGACAGTTATTTATAGCTCCTGCTAAAATTTTTCATTGTACAATTATAGTGCTTACATTCAACATTGCTCATAAAAATGTTTTAACATAAGTATGAGACAGCATGGTACCTTTGACATTGTTAAAGCCATGTTGTCAAGTAACAGCATCTGCTTCTAGTTTAAATGAATGGCTAACCTGTTAAAGCGGGAGGGGGACTGCATGAGTAACCCACGGAGATGTGCGTAGTGAATGGCCACATGGCAGCATGTGGGAACTCTGCTGGAGATGCACAGTTGTCTGCCTGATGGGTGACATACTCCGACATGTTGCAGTGACAGTGATGGATGAATGAAACAAAATGACAGACTGCTGTTTCTCACAAAGAAAATGTTCCACATTCCACTACTGTGATCTCTCACAACACTTCCCCCACAAATATATAACAAAAAATAACTCAGCAGCTGTATATGACAGGAGTGATGATTAAGGGAGCTGAATTTTTACCTCCATCATTTGAACAAGGGCTGAAGAATGGAAAGAGTTTCTCAGTGAAGGCCCATCCAGTGAAGGAGAAGATGCAGGCATGCAAATCCACATCATAAAAGGAAACCTCACCACCCTCATAATCCACAAAAACTCCAACCTTTCTTGGCATTTCTCTCAAGTGTAGTTTTATGGCTGGACCCGCATTAGCTGTGAACTCGTCTTTTTTCCGCAGCCAGATGGTCCAGTACCCATTTTTCGGGCTCAGTCGTATATCCCCTTTCCTGTTGATGGACTCGTTTGCAACTCCTAAATCCCACTGTGTCTTGTCTTTTACCTGAACCTCATAGTAAAATTTCCCTGAAGAGAAGCCTTCCTTTGCCAGGACATTGAGGACATGGTCAAACCTTTCTGGCTTATTTCTGACTTGCCTCTTCGTGTTTCCATGTGCAACTTGCTTTCCATCTTCAGAAACATTGAGAGAAGGGTTTGCGGTGTCAGAATCAAGCACCACATTGACAGCATACCGCTGCTTTTGTTTGAAGGTAGGATCGCAAAGGGTGTCAATTTCTTGTGAAATTGTTGTCTCGAGTTTGACCATGGCCTCTTGAATTCTAAACTGGTCACTGTTAATCGTCACATCAGACCAGTCTTTGACCTTGGGTGAACAAATTTTAAGAGAAAGGAAATTCTCAAGGAATGTGAAGGGATCTTCTGAGACTTGAACTTCACATAGCTCTGTGTTTTTCAGCTTGATCTGGATAATTTCTTCATCTAATTCATCAATGGCACACTTTGCCTCTTCTTCGATTTTTTTTAGTTTTGTGTTGATGACCTCAGTCATGTCATGTTGGCTTCTTTTTATGTAATCCACCATTCCACTCATCACATGCTTGCTGCATGACAGTGCTTTCTCTGCATTTTGTCTGCTGACCTCCAGTAAGCATTGGAGCTCCAGAATTTTTTGCTGACGACTCTGGATCATCTGATCTGTGTCTGCCTTTTCTGTTCCCAACTTCGTCTTTCTCATTTTAGCCTCTTCCTCCAGGCTCACTACCTTATGAGTCCTATGCTCTTTGTTTTTGCAGGACTCACATAGAAACAATTGATCTGCTTGGCAGAAAAGCTCCAAAAGTTCATCGTGATTCTTGCACATTCTACTTTCCAAGTTCTTAACTGGGGGGATCAGCTTATGTTTCTTTAAGGCTGTAATTTTCTGATGAGGCTTAAGATGAGTTGGACAGTAGGATATGAAACACACTAAGCAGGACTTCACGGCTGTCAGCTTTGAGTTTGTGCATATATCACAGAGTACTTTCTCACTTTCTGGTTCATCAGTAGTACTGGAGGACTTTTTTTCCACTGTGTTCTTGAACCTTTCTGCCATGTCACCAATTAAAATGTTAACTCGAAGCATTGGTTTAGAGTAAAACTTTTCCAAGCACAATGGACACTGAAACAAAGTTTCACAAGTATCCCAGTAATTTGTAATACAGTCGAGGCAAAAGGTGTGTCCACAAGGAATTGAAGCTGGTTTAGTAAACACACCCAAACATATGGAACAAAGGAAGTCATCCGCCGTTTGACCTGTAGCCATATCTACAGAACACAAGAGAGAACATAAGTAAGAGTAATTCAGAGTCAATCAAATGTCATATTTTAGTATAATTGTTATACATAAGTTGATAAAAGGAAAAGAATAAAAAACTTTGGAAAACTATAACATTACCTGCTGTTTTAACGCTTTGCAAAAACTTTCAGACGTGTAGAAGTTACACCATTTCCGTCTGTTTACTTTCAGTTTTAGTAGTGACATCAGAACGCCCTCCCATTTCTTCATCTATCCTGAACATGTTAACCCATTAAAGCCACCATGCACAAGCAACCAGCAGCTCTTTTTCTGTTTTCTTCCCTTCTGCAGAGCCAGTTGAGCTTAGTTAAAACCATAAAATGTGTCTCAAATCTTGACTTTAAAGGCCTGAACATGCACTGATTTCATCTTGTGGTGCATTATTCATTTTCTTTGATTGTTGATGTATTTTAGTCCATTATAAATCCCTTTCATGAACTGATAGAATTACATTTGTGAAGCAGCACACGATGACAAACTCATCACAGCTTTACATTTGTATGCATTTCCCCAACATGTACGACCTCAGCATGTGCAAAATAAAGTGTAAATGTCATCTTCTTGTTCTTTCTCCTTTAGGGTAACAATGGTTTTGAACACAATAGCCCTACTTTGAGGGGCTTTGTATGTGATGAGGTGCTTTATGTATTAAATGCTTAATGTGTGACTCATCAATTTCCTGGTTTAGCTTTGGTTTTGTGTTTTCTACAAGCTAGTATGAAATAAATAGCAACCTTTTAAGAATCAAGCAATGTGACCACATGAAACCTAACTTTTAAGTGACAAATTCATCATAGCATCCATGTATTATGTAATCACAATTAAATAAAATATAGCTCATATTTTCTGAGTTATAGCAAGTACTTCATGATTCATGAAGTACTTGCTATAACAGTTGTATGGTAATGTGTTCACGAACAACATCAAGCTATAATATAAACACCCTCCTCAAAAGAAAAAAAGGTCATACAACACCAATTGAAGTATTGTCATTATTACCAGAGTACCATGATTTATATATATATATATATATATATATATA
This sequence comes from Pseudomugil tenellus, assembly GCA_037177515.1. Lineage (NCBI taxonomy): Eukaryota > Metazoa > Chordata > Actinopteri > Atheriniformes > Pseudomugilidae > Pseudomugil > Pseudomugil tenellus. The sequence goes on along the minus strand of JBAMHX010000008.1, from coordinate 13,244,978 downwards.
TATATATATATAAAAAGTCTGATAATCGCGCGAGCGGAAGAGCACACATCTACACT
>JBAMHX010000008.1:13195932-13215055 GCA_037177515.1 Pseudomugil tenellus | reverse complement strand
CTCAATGTTTTGGAACACTCGTTGTGACATTTCTGTGCCACATGCTCTATGGCACCCTCATATAATCCTCATATGATTTTCCTGTATAGAAAGCTAGACAGGACTGTTTTGTTTTGAATTTGTTTAGGTGGAGCCTGTCACTCATCTTGCTTTTGCAGCACCTTTTGTCATTTTCAAAAAGTCTTAGTAAAGTTCGCTTTCCTCCTATGTTTTTGTCTTGCACTTGGGTTACACACATGATATTACATGCATGCTTCATTTTCTATACCGCCTTTTACTAACGTTAAAGGCGTTTAAACCATACCTTTTTGACCATGGTATGGTGGTCCGGAAGTTGCCACTACGTCTACAAATAAACAGAACACAATTACAACTTAAAAAACCCTGACTACATTAACTTTTTGAAGAAGGTAGAGTCTATTAGGCAAAAAGAACTTTGATGGCACAAGTGTCCAATCTGTGATTTCTCATGCCCGGTATCTCCCTCTTCTGGTTAGAGCATTTAATTTTTCATTGTATTTTTTTTAGTTTTTTATAAACTTAAAATTGTTTTGTTTTTTTAGTAAAATGTGGTTGTGTTAAGTTAGTGTAGTAACCAGGCGGCAATCTCTTGCTGCCGATGGTGATGCCAAAACAAAAATAATTGCAGTTCACCCCTCACCGCTGCAATAGAGAACAATCCCCATAGACTCCCATGTTAAATGTCATATTTTATGTCTGAAATAAACATTCCGAAATAAACATGTTTAAAGAGTGGCTCCAAAAACTTTTTTCGGTTTAATAGGTACAATTTTCCGTCATGTAAACTTTAGGAGGGGAAATTTTTTTCTAACGCTTCGGTATTGATGTTATTTTAATCTTAAATTTAGAGGCGTGTCCTTTTGATTGATGTGTGTTAGAGCTCTATCACTGGTTACAGCTGCGCACTTCCTGCTGGGCCCTCTCAGCTCTACCTTTTCATCCATTTTGGGATTTTCCGGTAATGACAAAACACCACGATGGCAATTAATGGCTTCAAATGCACTCTTAAGAAACCTATGGGTCACGTGATGGTATGCTCAGTCCAGTATTTATACAGTCACTGGTAGTAATCAGTAGCTGTTTTTAATTTGTCATTGTGTCTTTAACTTTTTTTGTGTGTATTTTGATCTGTGGCTTGCACTTCAGGGTTATCATGCATATTGATTGCATGCAGGGAAAAAAGCATATTCTCTAATGTCAGTCCCAGTAAATCACTGCCACACAATCTGACACCAGAAATTAAAATACTGATTTAAATACTTTATTTTAGACCAGTGATACTAAATCCATGTCCAATACTGTTTCTAAACCCTGGTCTTCCAGTACCCCTGCCCTGTATGTCTTAAAGGCAACCCTACTTTAACACACATTGAAGCTTTTTTTCCCCTATTTTTAATACCTGAAATGTGAAGGGTAAATGTTACTTAATCCAATATATGAGAAAGAGTCAAAAACCAGAGTTTTAGATTATTTCAATTGACAATTCTTTGTTCCAGGAAAAAGCAAAAAGTTACAGATCTCGCTAGAGAGAGATCTAGCCCCTAATACATCAAGCGTCAGGCTTCAAGTTTCAGCAAGAAGACGAAAACCTCCTCCTTTAAACTGGGACAATTCATTTGTGTCTATGTGTGTATATGTATGCAAATTTAATGTAAATGTGTATTTCTGAGAGGTGTGCTTTTTCTTCTTTGTCCTCCTCCTTTCCTTTTGGTCAGAGGCTGTGTTCCTCCTGACTTGTTTCAATTGGATGTTCCTGTAAGAGAGTTCCCTCCCTGCCTGACCTTATCTGCTTAAACACACCCACAAACCAAGACAAAGATTTGCTATTTAGCGCTTAGACTCACTGAAAGTTTTTAACTATCCTGATGGTAAATTCCTCAACATAATTTATGATAGTGTTTCTCCCTTTACTGAGATGAGCAGATGCTTCAGAAAAACAGACTCTCCTTACTGAGGTGGGCAAATGGTTAGAATAAACAGACTCTTTCCACCCCCTGTGAACTATGGTCATTCAGGAAGGATCCTTATCTCAGGTCAACTGTAGAAGCAGGCTGACCTGTGAGGAGACTCTTAAATGTATGATAATTTATAAATTGCTTATAAAACTAAAAAGAATAATAGATAATAATAATAAAAATAAATAAATAAATAATAAAAATATATATCAACAATATCAATGAACTTTCTCATCAAGTTCTTTGCAGCCTGTTAACGATAATTTATTTCTTTCAGGTGTGTTAAAGCAGGGTTGCCTTTAAGACATGCAGGGCATAAGTACCGGAGGACCAGGGCTGAGAAAACATGCGCTATATGACTGCCCTATGTTTAAGTTGGGTTCCCTCTAAAATATGCTGGGCAGTGGGTCCTGAGGACTTGGATTATGACACATGAGCTATGTTTGCATGTGCAAATATTTAATGTATCAGACCACAATCAATGAAATCATGACATATTTAAATTCTAATTGGAGTCTAATCAGATCATAAGAACTCTATGTAAATGCAACCACTGGTCTAGATAATGACATGAAGTACAAGTAATTCAGATGAAGTTCTCACTGGAAAGAACAATTTTTGTTCAGATTTCTTTTCAATCACTGAAGATTAGCTCATAGAGTGCCAACATGCAAAAACCTTTTTTTTCTTTTTTGCAAAAAAAAAAAGACCTTGGACAAATCTCAGTCAATCATGATCAGTATACACCCACATGTTCATGAGAAATGCACTAATCAGGCAGAATAATTAACACCTGGGCTGTTGTACAACTGCTGTGCAGGACCATTAAATGTGCAACTCACAAACAAGACTATTGAGAAGCTTTGTGTAGCTTGCGAGATGTAAATACCTCTAATGTGTAGTTCACCTAACTGTTCATTATCCACAAAGTCGGATTCTCCTCCTACACTTAAAACACACAATGTACATACAACAAGTGGCAATTTAGGGGTTACTGAAAACCTGGTTTTAAGCCAGGTTGCATGACACATTTTTCTTGCAAAATAAAAAGAATATCTCATTTAACTGTTTCTAAGTAAGTAATTATGTCATCTTCTCTTATTTGTTTAGCTAATCCATCAACTCTGGTGTCAGACAAGAGGAGGTTATATGGATCCCTTATCTGTAATTTTTGGAGACAGTTTGAATAAAGGTTTTTGCAGATAAACCTAATATTTATCAATGAAGAAATGTCATAATTTGTTCTGATTCAGAATGAACATTCAGTTTACATTTGATTTTTAGTTTAGACTGGTTTATCTGTCTGACAGACCTGTTATCTGAATTTGTTTTAACTTTAAATGGTATTTCAACAAAGGTTGACACTATAAACTATATTATCTAAAATATATCCAGATAAACCCCTCTCACTGCTGATATGTAGCAGCAGGAAAATATTTTCTGCTGACATTGCTTGGATGATCCTGCTGTTGTGCATGCTGGTTTATTGTCCATACTGTCAGGACTTCCTGGAACAGTTAATGAGCTGTCAACTGTGTTATTATAATATTTTTTTTATTTCCACATGTGATGACAAGACAAATTTAATGCAGTAAAAAGTATACTGAAGTGCTCAATTGAACCATGTTCACATTTTTTCCTTTGTTACCACACCTAACTGTACGGTTTGCGAGCTCAGATTTCTAACACACATTTTTAAATTTCTTTTTCACAAGTAGAAGTGAGTTTCTGAGAAAAACTGTTACATGACTCACAGTAGGAGCTTTGTTTTGGCTCAGCATGAAATGCTGCCATCAATGATCAGTCCGAATAACAAACTACTAAAAAGTTGAAGATACAAGTGTCTGTAAACATTTCATGGATAAAAGTTTACAACTCTCATAAAATATTTTGATATATATATGAGAGAGAGAGGGAGAGGTATGAAGTATTTACTACTCTATCTAAATAAGACTTCATACTGAATTATTTACTAGGTATTGTGTAGCTTTTTGAAAGCACAAAGTTCTGAAACCAGCTTATAGTCATTTATTGCGTCATGCCTCAAACTGGTGTAAATATGTTCTGTTATTCAGCCTATTCTTTGGTGCAACTATTAGGAATTTCCAACCAGTAATAAATCAGTTGTCATTTTTTCATTGCTCAATGTCTTGAATTGAATTATCTTTCAGATTCAAATAGGTTTTTTTTAACTTTCAAGCATATTTTGACATGTAACATGTGATTTTGGCTATTTAATGCTCACTTTCCCTTTCCATTCAGGAGTCAGTAAATTCTTGTGCTGCAGAGGCAAAATGGAAATTCTTTTAACTTACAGCTTCCCAGACCACAAGGGCATTCGTGAAAGGCTTCCTTCATAGAAATAAATGATTCAGTCGCAAGCAATAATGGCAGTGATTTGGACTCTGATTAGAAGTGTTATTGAATGGAGGCCACAAAGCAGCTGTGGTTGAGTCTAAGGAATATATGTAGGTGCATACAAACACACAGGGATGTGATGTAATGTAATGTAGCTAACTGATGTTACTATCATAAAGCAGCAAAAAATAATTAGATAAAATTAATGATTTTCATAGTGTCTCACAGATGTTGCGTTGTTGAAATGGTATGACGGTGTATTAAACATCACATCTATATGGCTACATTCCAGTGCTGAAACTTAAGTGAAGAATTCTCTGTGGTTTTTACAGATTGATGGATTTTATGTACCGTAGTTATATGGAAATTAAAAGGGGAAACTGAGCTGCAGATGGGGAAACATTTGGCAGCAAGAATCAAAAGCCAGATTCTGGGAGGCTTGGGTCTGTTTGTTCATCAGGAAATATTACCCTTATTAATCTGCATTCCCCACAGTTTCTGTTCATGTCCCCAAAACCGTTACCAATCACCAACTCTGCTGCAGAGGAATTCAGTTTAAGGAAGGAGGGGCTTTAACTGTGGAACAGTGATTGTGAGCAGCTTATTGTAATTAAATGCATATCTTTAAAGTCTAGTTTTCTTTCTATATTTTTCATATTCAGTCTGGTTAATACATAAAATGGGAATGGAGAAACATAAAAGAGAGATTTGGGCATCAAACATAAAGCACCTGTGTACACAAATGCTTTTGAGCAGTGCCATGTACAGTAACGAAGAAGCTGAGCGCACACAGAGAGATGGATTTTTTTTTTATCTAAAAGTGACTGAGTGCAGTAGAGATTAGACAAAACCATGCATACACTGGCAGCCTTGTGTGGGTGGATGGAGAACCAGAAGGTTTCTCTTGATGTTTTTGTTTAAGGGCACTCTCCATGATCTCTTTGTCTCTGCGGAGTTTCTCATGACAAACCCGTTTTTGCTCTGGAACCACTTCAACGCTCAGTCGTCATGCTGTTTGTGAAGAAACATAAAACATTTACAATGAAGCATAAATATTGCTGTAGCTAGGAGAGTTAAATGGTTGATATTTTCAGTAGCTGCACTTTGTAAATTATCTCCATCCATCCATCTACACAACAACATGACTACTGTTTCAGGTGAATGTCAAGGAAAGGATCATTATAATGAGGAAATATTGTGAATATTTATTAAAGAGTGATAAGTGTGGTTTACATTATGAGAATTATCTTAGTTCACATGATGGACACTTTAAATATTTGCATAATTGTTGGAATCTGAACAGTTTTTTTTATGTAAATGTAAAAAAAAATGTTACATTTAGCCTGATGCTGATTTATTTCTGATGCAGCACAGGCAGAGCAAATGTAACACTGGCTTTAGAATAGGGGTTTCCTCCCTGAACAGTATGTGCAACCCCAAAATCAGAAAAGATTTGGTACATATGGAAAGCTCAAAATGAATTCATGGCTCAGTAAAAAGGAAAAAAATGTAAATGTCTTTTCTGAACTCGTTCTGTTCTTACTAATCACACGATTGTGCTGATAACTGAGGTTATGTCAGGGAGGGGAAGGAAAAAACAGGCATTGCACACTGCCCTGTGTTTTTTCAGTGTGGTTATTCTACATTCTCCCTTTTTTACTGTGGATGTGCATAATCATGTTGCTTTGTCAACAACTGCATCTAACTCATTTTGTTGTTTCTTTTCTCTCTATCTTGGAATAAATACATATTATAACATATAATAATAAATACATATATAACAGAGTTTGTTTATCTTTGCTAACTTCGGGTGACAGAGTTTATAAGTCAGTCCACTACCTTAATAGTATCTCAGAAACTATAGATAGAAACTATTTTTATCATGAATTTTGAGATGTTTGAGTGTTGTCAGTGGCTTTAGGTGCAAAGGAAAGACTGCACAGTTTTAGTAAGGACACTTGTGGTAACTTAGTTTTCCGTCTTGTTTTTTAGCTTTGATCATGAAACAATGGTGAACTTATCACTGTGGAAAGATTATGGGGCGTAAAAAAGTAATTAAATGAAAGATATGCTGAAACAAATATTAGAATCCAAAACACAGTAGCTTTATTTGAGGTGTTCGCTCTGCTTCTAATCAGATTAGTTTTTACACACTACAAACTAAATTTACCCTCAAACAATGTTGAATTTGTGATCACAACAGAACAACTAAATAGCTTTTCTTGCTGCGTTTTGGCACGTGCAAAGCAATATCAGCATGGAGTGTGATGGGATTACCATGGCATATCCAATGCAGTAAAACAGATAAACAAAGCAACAGCACAAAACCGTGGACACAGAGAGGGAAACATATACACATACACGGATGAGGCCTTGAACTGAAAAGATGTCTGCTAACTGGTGTTCAGAGATCTTTAACTGAAGTCCACAAGTGAACTGTGAAAAGAATTTTTCTCCAACTTTTTCCTCATGCACAAAGAGCTTAATAATGAATAATGAACATTGTTAGGCAGATTCGAATTTTCATATTAAAATATATATTCAAACAAACATACAAAGTATGTTTGTATGTTTGAATGTTTGTATGTTTATAATCCCAAAGAGACACACCACACAGGTTTACTGCTCATATCTAAAATTTTCAGACTTTTGTTATTTATTCAAGATTTATAATCACATCCTCCACAAGCATGTGAGATGTTATAAACATTCAAGAACAGACAACTAAAATTTGGCAGACTTTAAAATGCAACAGTGACCTTCATAAAAATAATTTAACTAATTAATTAATTGATTTTATATACATCATGTAAACTTTAGAAAAGGTAAATAAATCTGTATCCATGAGTTGAATCAACATACATGAGATGAGTAAATGAAACAAGCTGATGACTTCTATAATAATGAATGAAATGAATGAATGAAAGCAAGCAGGTTGCTGGTTCTATCCCCGGCTCGGGCGATGGCCTATCTGTGTAGAGTGTGCATGTTCTCCCCGTGTTAGCGTGGGTTCTCTCCGGGTTCTCCGGCTTCCTCCCACAGTCCAAAAACATGCACCTTGGGGATAGGCTGGTGGGGAAATTGCCCATTGGAGTGAACGTGTGTGTGCATGTTTGCTTGTCTATGTGTGTGGCCCTGTGATGGACTGGCGACCTGTCCAGGGTGTACCCCGCCTCTCGCCCGTCGGCTGCTGGGATTGGCTCCAGCCCCCCTGCGACCCCTTTCGGGAATAAGCGGTAGAAAATGGATGGATAATTTAATTTATTTGGCTGATCATAAACTTAAATTTCACAAAAGGTTTCTAATCACACAAACCAAAATGTTTCAGTTTATTTCTTGTTCGTATTTGTTACGTTTCTATTTCTCAATGTTCTGACGAATAACAGTTTTTTGGGAGGATAATAAAATGAAAACAAAAGATAAAAAAGAAAGATTCCACATCACTTTGATAATCTTCTGATGTTGTCACCATATTGACCTAATAGCGTAGGCATTTCTCCTCTATAGAGGACAAGAATGAACTGCATGACTGAGATGAAATAGCAAGGTACAGTCCCAGAAAGCAATACATTGTATAATATCTGTGACAAGTTTGGCCAGCTAGTGAATTTAATTGATAATGAAACTTTATGTGCCACTTTTGCCTGTTAAAAATCAGACATACCACCATGCTCTGGCCTTTCGCTCAGGGTTTTACTTGGGATGCCATTGTAAAGGTGATTCACAACTATGACCTGTTGGGCTTTGGTAGCATACTAAGTCACATAGAGTAAGATTTATTTTCTTTCTTATGTTATAAAGTGCAAAGCCACTTGACCAAGACGCAGATAAAAGATTATCAAAGAAGAATGACATGGCTTTTAACATTTGTTGGTAAAAGAGGTAGAGTTTTTTTTGTGTTCATATGTTTTTGAACAAGGGGATAAGAGATGTTGGGTTTCAGGTTTAATGCCAACAGCGTTGGGAAAGGCAGGGACAGGGATCATCTGTGTAGCATTGATAAGATGAGCTACTGCTGTATGTCTTTTTACAGGAACTCTCAGGCCTATTAACAACTTGAAAGTTTTTTTAACATCATCATTAATATAACAAGTCATTTATTTTTCAACAACATCCTTCAGTGAAAAAGAAATTGAATAAATAAATAAAAAATTTAAAAAAAAATCCTATATACTATATACTATATCCTATATACTTTTTCAAAATGTCCCAACCCTAATCAATATCTTTGGAATATACTGAAAATACAACTTGGTTCTCTTCGAATGCTCAGATCTTTGAAACTCACAGTTACAATGAAATGAACAACTGGGCCTAAACTCATTTTGAGGCAGAAGGCACCACATCCTCTGATGCTGTCCAGTCAGCTAAAGAAGAGCTGAAAGAGCAACCAACAACCACACCAAATAACCTATTCTAGCCCAGTTTACTTCTCACAATCTTAATGTGGATACTTAATCCATTTTGGGAAACAACAACAAAAAAGATAACAGACAAAACATATATATTCAGAAACTATATTAACCTTTAAACACCAACTAAATGACTAGAATCACACCATGTTGTTGACAAGTTTGACAAGTCTTCCTGAACTAATTGAAAAAATATAAAGATGCAATCATAGACCGGCATATTCAACATAACAAGATTTCCTTTTTCTACAGGCCTTGATGAAACCACTAAATGTAATCTGTGTTTATCAAAATTATATATTTAGAGTTTTTGTTCCCGTAAAAATAATCCTATTATGCCTCAGAAAGGATTAGATGTAAGTCTTTCCTTATTTAGTATGGAAACCTTGATGAACATGCAAATTAGTCCCCGATTCCTCCTTCTGCATTGCTCTCCCCAGCCACAGTTTTCCCGTTTTATTTAATTTTATTTGTTTGTTTTGACACATACATGGGAAAGCCCATACAGTTTCTGAGCTGAGTAGAGAACAGAATAAGCGCACTAGAACAGTTGCAGAGACTCATACAGAAATAAAACTAACTCAAGTTTACTGTAATGCTATTGTTTTGCTGGTCGTACTAAGCAGTGACAAATGCTTATGATCCTCAACTGCCAAAAGGTTATTGTCTGGGTCTGTTTCAATCACATTTAAACTGTTCGGAAGTCCCAATGAAAAGTGTCAAAATAAAAGTAATTCACTTGAATTTTGTTTTTATTGTTGTTTTCTTGCCTATTTAGAGCTAAAATAATTCACAATGTAGATAATGTTTTATTGTATTTCATTATGATTGTCCAATATGTAAAAACAAACATAAAAAGAAAATAAATAAACATTGACACAGAAATCAACATGTACAGCAATGTTCTGAAAAAAAACATTGCAACACTTAAGCACAGTAATCACACTTAAGCTGGGAAATTTCAAGGCCATAGAGGGAGCCAGATCCAAAACAACTGAATGATGGTCAATTTCCAGTGTCCAAGCTTGCACCTCGCTATGATATTAGAGACACCCTGCACAAGTTCGAAAACCCTAGCCAGTCTGCCCAATTGCATCCAGCATGTTGTTCTGCTTGTTCAGAGCAAGAGTTCAGTGTTCAGCCCGATTACATGTGTCTGCTGTCTGTGTCAGTCCAGTCCACAGCAGGTCCAAGTTGTGACTCACCAGAAATCTGCTAAATTCCAAACAGTGGGAAACCGGTGGTCATGAGGTGTGACTCGTGCTTTTTAGATTTTCTTAACAAGCATTGACTTGTCAGTTTCATAAGTTATGGGTAGTTCAGTAGCTGTTTTACCAGATGCATTATAAATTCCAATAACTACTCAGTGTTTTAGCTGATAAGTCAAGCATTTTGCTGGTGGACTTGCACTGGATTCAGTAATTTGTAATGGCAAGATCTAAGAAATGAGCTGTCATATGCTTAGTTCTTTTGTTTATTATGCTTGCAGTCTAATAGGAGGTCAGCAAACAGGCACAGCGACCCACACCATGCATGTTGTCATTGTATTCTTTAATGACTACAGGTCTCATTGTGCTAACCTGTACTTTGTATTTCTTCAGTCATCTGGTGCATAAACCTTTAGGATTTTTCCATGTACAGTAGAAGCCGATAACACTGACTTGCTGTCATACCATTACATGATTGACAACTCACGACTTCTCACTGCTGCCATCGTAGACACTTCCTTTCCTTCTCTTTTTACTTGTTTGTTATGAGGGGAGTAACAGATCTTAAGAGCACAGCTTTTGTTATTATTTCCACTTACTGGAAGGCTCTTCAACCATGAGGTTATTGATTCTTGAGATTTTAACTCAGGTGACTTTCTGTGGGAACCATTTCCAGCATCCATAGGACTACGACTGCTCCACTTCCCATCCTTTCATCAGCAAATCTATCATTCCCAAGAGATACTTCAAAGTCTACCATCTGACTATCTCGAGTAACAAGTTAAATGCATTTAAGCATGTAGGCTATGGTCCAGCCTGGAAAAAAATTGTCTGATGGGACACTGACCCAGATCATTTGCTGATTGATGCATGCTTTCCCTGGGGTTCAATGTAGCCTTATGTTACTCAATCCATAATTAGCTTAACTCTCCATAAAACATCTTTCTTTGTTTATTAAGAGAGCTTTTTTATACTTCAGAAACATATTCTTGGTATTTTCATGTTCATTAGTTGTACTTTCAAATTTCTGATTCTGGAAAAACAAAGGAAATCCGTGTGGATTGACATCTCATTTTTTCAGCAGTGGTGTTAAGGGAGATGTTACTTGTCTGTAGCTCTCACTGATTTGTAAATGCTACATAATCTTGGCAGTACTTCAAAGGTTATCAAAATATTATGAAAAGTACCAAAAATGACTTTGGTTCCTAAACAGGGTGGAGTCATCTTGCAAGACAGTATGGCTGGGTTGCACAAATTGAAACCAAGTAGTCTGCCCAAAAACATAATCATCTAAATAATAAATAGTATTTGGAAATTCCGCCGTCAGAGGAAACGTCTACGGGTATATCCCCAAAATAAAAACATTCAGGTAAAACGTCATTATGTGACACATCTTCAAGTCATGACCTTTCATTTGCACTTGAGGTCAATTGGATGAATAGTTTCAGAGATATAGCCAAAACAGTTGATCAGATTTGCCCCTAGTGGCCAACCTGAAAATGATAAATCACTCAAAATCAACCTAGTTCATCCTCTCTGTGATATCTATGCATATGCATAGCAAGAAAACTATAAAATAATGTTGTATTAGTTATTAAAATATTGTATTACTTTCAATATTCCTTTCGGGTAATTGACTAGACAATTATTAACTAGACAATATGATTTTGGCCAAAAGAGGTCAGTGGTTGTCCTGCTCATTATTCATAAGCTCATTCCCTGCCTCTACTTTTGACCGAGCTTTCTGTTTTCTTTGGCAGGAGCAACTCCTTAGCATTTTACTTGTCTTATTATTCCAGTGTGTTGTTTCAAGAGTTTACACATGTAAATTTACTGTGAGGCTGCTGCGCTAACCACCGTGTAACCGTGCAGCTCCTAAATATTATCAATCAACATTAATTAACGTAAAAAACTTCCAATTCTTTTTTCAATTGGGCCTCACCCCATATCAAACTTCATCAAGAGAAACATTGTTTTCAAAATATTGTTGACTCAAAGTCAATTTATTTTAATTTTCAGTACAGTAAATGTGTTCATTTAAATACAACTGAATGGTATTTGTAAAAGTTATGTTGAGTGAATCCGCTATGTACTGTAATGCTCTATTAGCGGTCAACATGACTGGAAAAGTACTCTAAGTATAAGTAGATTTACTATCTCAGAATTTTAATAAGATGAACATTAGCTTACTTTACCTAAATTATTTTAAATATGTAACAGTAAAATGCCATGTAATGAACATGTCTTGCTTTTGTCTAGAAACATTTATTAAAGCTAAACATTACCACTGCTCAGTGATGCTGACAAAATCATAGATTGTTCCTTAGCTTATTATTCTGAGCTATGAAATGCTGCTGTGTCAAAGTCAGCTCCAAATTATTTTGCAACTAACTGCTTCAACACTGAGAAAAATGTAATTAACAACACCTGTGAACACTGTGAAGTGATGGAAGGATGGAGATTTAATAGAAAAAAGTGAGTTTTGCGTGGTATGTTGTAGTACTAATTGGATTGGAATTTATTGTTCTGTATTTCTTTTGCTGTTTTTCTGTAGTATCATTTATATCCTCTCCTCTACGTTATCCATCTTCCTCTCCTCAACCCTACCAGAAGGAGCCATTCATCGTTTTGGCAACGGTGCAGTGTTTTCATTATCACCTGCCTGCTCCTGCTCTCTCACTCTACTAAAGATAGATGTTGGGGTCATAAACACAAGACAGAAATCCAGGCAATCTACTTCTTATTGGTGTTTAGTTCAGTTTCAGTCCGTCACTGATAACTTTTTGCAACTCTTCATCCACACCAATGTGTAATAGGTCATCAAAATAAACTTTTCTTTCCTTGCTGACTCTATCTCAGTCTTCCTGATCATGGATTACATTTCTTGACCCTAAATTTACACCTAAAGCTTCCTTTTTGATAAAAGTTACAGTAAAGGGTAGGCTGACACTTGCATGACTTTTGGCCACAATTTTGTCGTGGCAAGTCTTGGCATTTTGGGGCACTAACCGGGAGGCTCCCGCACTGTTCATGTCTAGTTAAAGCATATTTCACAACAAGTTCAAGAATGCATGCCCATCAGTGTCCGCGTTGACAAAAACTGGCACAATGAGATCACACATAGTTTGCGCATAACACAACGTGTTTATGACGTGTTCAGGACATGTTCACGTGCAGTTGGCACATAGTTCACAACTCAGTGGTGAAATTTTGTCGTGACCAAAATTTTGAACATGTCAAAATTCTCGTCCCAACATGGCACGCATTCAAGTTGTGCCAGTGCGTGCCAAAGAATCATGTACGTGTCAGGGCATCCTAAGCCTTGCTTGGGTTGCTTTTTGCTATTTTTTGTAAAAAAAAAAAAAAAAAAAAAGAACATCTCCAACAGTTCACTGCATATTAAAAGAAATCAGAAAGTAGAATCTACTCATCCTCTTCCCCTACACAACATCTTTGTTAATATTCCAGTCCATATGCTTTCCAAGTAGCCTACACATTTTTAACTATTTGAAGCTGCATTAATTATTGCATCCCATTTTCTTTCTCAGCAGATATGTCATTTTAACAGGGAGTTTTTCTCTCCACTATTTATAGCATGCAGAAACACTCAAGCAAGTCTTTGGAATAGCAGCTATGAATGAGACTGGATGGACAAAATATACAAACAAATTGCAGCCATGAGCCCACGTGGCACAAACCAGACAGAAAGGCAAGGTGGGAGATAGGTAACACGATACCAAACATGACCAGGTGCAGGCAACAACCACATAGCACTGATTCATGTAAGGACAAACTTCAATTGAATTTGGAAGTATTTTTGGTGCTTTTGCATACAAAAGATTGTGAAATAATCACTTAAAATGTGTATTTTGACATTTTTTTCCAATAGTTCAAAAGAGGGCACGTTAAGGACGAAAAAATTGACTGAAAGCTCAAAATTGACCAGATGACACACACAAAACAAACTGACTTTTTGCTTGCCTCTCGCCTTAAGACCAATGCTTCTGTTTTAGATTCAAGTTTTTAATTAAAACAGATTTTTTTTCCAAGCATCAATATTAACCAGGCAATGTTTTAGCCCCATACCTCTGTGCCTTGGGTGTGATAGAGGAGTCCATCATGCAGGTGGGATTACATCTGCTTTGAGCCCCTTTTTTTGTTAACAATGGTAATGAACAGAGTGATAGATGAGGTTACACAGGAATCTCCATAGACCATATAATTTGCAGCTGACATTTTAAGTTGTAGTGAAAATAAAAAAAACAGGTGGAGGAACATTGAAGGTTGAAGATACGCACTAGAAAAAAGGACAAAGTAAATGAGAGGGACCCAAATGAGACACTGAGGTTACAGAGAAAAGTAAAGGTGGAGAATTTTAAGTGCTTAGGTTCTAGAGGTCAGAGCAATGAACGTTGTAGAAGAGAGAGTTGGTGAAAAGTGTCAAGAGTAATGTGTGATAATAATGTCAACAAGAATAAAAGGACAGGTGTACAAGATGGTGGTGAGACTAAAAATGTCTCTTATCTGAGCAACAGATAAGAGGCAGAACTCGAGGTAACAGGAATCAAAATGTTTAGGTTCTCTTAGGGAGTGATAAGGATGGAAGAGATCAGAAGTGAGTACATCAGAGGGATGTTTGATGTTGTGGAGACAAAGTCAAGGAGGACAAATAAGATGGTTTGGGCATTTCGAGAAAGGATAGTGAATATATTGGCAGAAGGATGCTGATGCTGGAACTACCAAGTGGGATACCTAGAATAAGACCAAACGGGCAACTTATGGATAAAGTGAAAATCCGGACATTGAGTTTGTATGCGTAAAGGCCCAATCACACAGAGCTTCACTGATTAATCATTGCCAAAAAGGGATCTCCCCTGAAGCAGATGATGTTGAGTTTAAGTTCAATTTGTAGGTGTGGTGCACCTAAATAGGATGACCGCATTTGTTATATTTTATTTGTAATTATTTAATGATAATTTTGCTTCTAGCATTTTGTTTTATGTATTAAAGGGAGCGCAGAACATTTATTCTCTCTCGCTGCCCTGGGAGCAGAAAAGGGGAAGGACGCTGACGCTGCTAAAGCAGAAGTGATCTGAGCGAGAGAGGAAGATGTGCCGTATCCCCATGTCTTTTCTTTTACCGGATTAAATGCAGGTTAGTAAGAAAGTATAACAGGGTCACATAATTGTGGTAATAAAACAGACATTATTCCTGTACATTTGGGTATTGTGGCGGTAGTTTAAAGTTGTTCTTAATATGTTAAGACACTTAAAAGCGTTTATTTAGCAGCCGCCATTTTGCGCGCCTTTTTCTCACTATTGAGATAGTGAATGGGTGTTTTTAGTCAGTTTGGTGTGCAAAGTTCTATTATCCAGTTTTCCCTTAAATATCATCGTAAATAGTTTAAAGTATTGACCTCTGTTTTTTTTGTTTTTTTTTGAGGAATCTTAATAAATTCTGAACATGTTGTCTTTAAAAAAAAGAAAAAAAAACTGTTGTCATAAATGCAGACGGTGCTGCTCATTGTAATGATTTGCATGTTGGACAAAGATTAGCTAGCTTATTTTGCTTTATGTGTCACATGGGGGACAATGCGCCCCCTTAGACCTAGGAACCTTGGGGAGCACTCCATGCAATTAACATATCGGCCGGTCTGAGGGCACAGTTCAGTTTAATAACAGTTTATTTAAAAAAAGAGAATTAAAAAGTGCAAGTGGGGAAAAAGTAGTTCAATTGTCCGCCAGCAATAGATGTAGCCCTCCACGATTACTTCGTTGGCTTGTCTGGATCCACAGCTCCAGAGGCCCTGGGTTTAAAACCACTGCAATCTAAAATAAATAAAATCAGCAAACCACAATAAAACCAAGTAAAACAAATTAAGCCTGGGCTTCTGCAGACTACTGTCTTTATGCCCAGATGCTGATCAAAACAAGGGGAGGGTACTTAGCTGAGTGGAGATGTGAAGCATGCTTCAGGGACTCCACTGGTGCCTCTTTCACCAGTCCTCCGCAGTCTTATGGGCACCTCCATCGTGGTCCTGGCGCCTCCTTTCTGGAACTGGTGCTTAGCGCCTCCACTCTGGACCCGGCGCCTAGCGCCCGCTCAGACAGCCAAGGCGCTGCCTGGCACCTCAGCTGTGGCTACAGCCTCTGCTTCACTTTCACTAAACTGTCCTCTCCATATCTGCACTCCGGCCACTCTCCTAAGTGTGCTTTAAGTGTGAGTCCTGCCGTATCTTAATGGCCTCTACCTGTCCCTAATTATCCTTGTAATCAGGGAAAGGGTTTCAGCCACACACCCACACACTCTTTGTCCAACCATTCCGTAACATATGAAGAAGGAAATTATAAATGTTATTTTGTTAGATTGATCCAGTGAAATACTTTTTAATATATAATTGTTACTTGATTTACCAAAATTGATTGTTAGTACAAGACAAAAACAGGTGTGTATATCTTGGACAAGACTATAAGAATGTGTCAGTGGTGAAAAGGTGATGCTGACCAAAGAAAGTTCTGAAAACGGTTAAGGTTAACTGAACTTGGTTAGAATTAATCAAAATAGAAGCTGTTATTGTCAACATTTGATGTTTAATAAGGCAGAAGTGATCTGAGCGAGAAGATGTGCCATGTCCTCATGTCTTTTCTTTTACCTGATTAAATACAGGAAACATTTCTGATGCTGTGGTCTCTAGCCTTGAGACCCGTAACATAGGCATGGCAGGGTTCGGGGAGAATTGTAACGGTGTAAAACGTGCTAAAAATGTTTGAACTGCTCAAAATTTTAGCCCGTGGACAACCACGGGCGGCACATGTGGTAAAGACATGGTAAAGATGCGCAACACAGGTGAAACATACGTGAAGCTCCGTGTTCCAGAAGGGAGTAAAACTTGGGGAGACGCAGTAAGATGCAAAAGTTTACCGGTCTGTCACGGGCAGAGCACGGTAATCAGACGGGTGTTCCATGCTAGCATCACGAGAAATAATGTATGTTTAGCGACTTATCACTGACAAATGGATTTTTCCACATACATAGCACAAACGACGTTAAACGACCTCTTGAGCAAGTTCGAAATACAATTGATCCCTGCCTAATCACTTCTGTATAATTTCTTCTTCTGATTTGCTGCATATATCATTTTTCTGAGACCTTGGCACTTGCAGTCTTGATGTCAAGGGGTGAAAATGAATGCATATACCCTCGGTGCAATGATGTCCTCATCATCATACTCCAGCATCAACAGAATCAACTAATAGAGGCCAAACATATCCTTGCTGAGAGAAGAGGAGGAGGAAGAGGGTGGTACGCATCATTTGGGTGTGTGACTGGATCACACATGGAGGTATGGACTGTAGAAGATCTGGACCAGCAACTGTGAATAGCAGCCTTGCTTTTATGCATGGCGAGGCTTTTGATGACACGGTTACGTGTGACTGGGCAATGCTATAGCAGTGGAGTGCCTGTTTTATATCTGCGCTCAACACGTAATCGGCAGTGCTACAGACGCGATGAGGATTGGTTAGCCGTGCCTAGACAGAGCTTTAGCAGGGGAACATACCCTGTACAAAGCACTGCCAAGTCAAAATTAACCAAAAATTACCACTTATGACCACGTCCACTAGATTTTTAGAACTTTTTGTATGTGATTAAGCCATAAAGTGCTGTGTGACTTGGTTTTAAGAAAAGATGCAGTAAATGTCATCCCTGAAGGGAATATTGAAAAAAGAGATGAAGAAAATTGCAAAATAAAATAAATTACAACAATGTTTTGTTGTGCCTTCATCTTAGTTTTGTCACTGTCAAGTTTTTTATACTCATAGGGATGGTGAACTGGCACATACTGCATTACATATACATGTGTGAAGACAATAGCAGCTTTCTCTGCTTATGGCAGGTGCAGGAGGGACTGTTGGGAGCAGTGGGCAATGCTTTTCCATTAAAGAAAAATACGAAGATGTGTGATAACCAGTGTGCAGCTTTCCAGGTGTGTTCTAAATCAGGACATGGCAATACACCCTCTGTGTTTCAAATTTTTGCTTTTGTGATCTTATAGGTCTCCAGATTAAAGAGACAGGAAGGGTTAAAGCTGTATGTGTATATGAGTGCTCTGTGCAAAATCAGACATTTCAAGAGACAGCAGGAGATGAGAAAAAGTTGAACAAACAAGAAAAATAAGCTTAAATATTCATGTTTTCCCAGATGATTTATTCATGACAGACTGATATTCTGTGTTATTTTTAAAATACTTGGGTGACACAATTGTCGACAGATGTTCATTGAGGGAGAATACATTGTAACAAGGAAGATGTAACAACCAGCATGATTTCCACTGTTGCAACAGTAAAGGTTATCTGTAAATAGTTAGGGAATAGATATTTCTTGGTGTGTGTGTGTTGTGGATTTTTCAGCTACTCTTTATATATTCTCATCCATGTTTCTATTCTGACTCCAGATTTTGACCCCCTGTCTCTGTCTTAGGACTGACATCGCCCCAGAGCTCGAATTAAATGAGGCTTTCACAGGAGACTTATTTTTCAGGCAAACACCATGCACCAAGTCATTTTTGCATGCGTATATATTATTGCATGCATCCCAGTCAAAGGCAAATGAATCACCTATATCCTTTGGAAGATTAATTAATCAAACAAATGAATAAGCACACTAAATCAACAAACTAATGGTATTTCTTTCAAAAAACACCAGGAACTTTATTGAAAAACTGAATGCAAAACTGAAAGTGCACGTTAAAATAAAGACTCCCCCTTAAAGTATCAACTAATGTCTTTATGGGAGCCCCTCTGCTATACAGAGGAACCTAAAAGCAGAAGAGCTATCCTGTAATTCCAACCCTGATTTCTCCCATAATTCCCTTGAGGTTGGTGGCAACACTGCGGGCCAGATTTACTAAAGGTTTGCATGTACTAAAACTTGTGCAAACCCACTGCACACACTAATAAACGTTACAGAACTTAAACATCAATTATCACAGTTATGCAGACGATACCCAACTTTATGTGTCTTTATCACCAGATGACTGCAGACCAATAAATCTACTGTGTCACTGTTTAGAGCAAATAAACACCTGGATGAAGGAAAACTTTCTCCAATTAAATGAAGATAAAACTGAAATAATTGTGTTTGGCAGCAAAGAGAAGAGGGCCAGCCTCAG